>OY728119.1:1948332721-1948932721 GCA_963277665.1 Viscum album
TAAAATAGGTGTAGAACTCTAGAAATCACCTCCAGACAGTCCACTGCTGCCTAGGAATCTGCATCGCCTCGTAACCTTGGAGGCCTCTACTGTTGGAACTCGTGCAATGCACTCGGTCGGCGTGCACCGTTCGCCAGTGTGGCTGGGGGAATCTGCTGCCCAACAGGTGGTGGTGCTGCTGGTACACCACCCGAAGGTGCCAACATAGTAAGAGGGTCCTGCACCAGAGCCTCATTGCTCGGCGGGCCATCATCGGGTACTCTATCGAAACTCCAATTGACTATCTGTGTGGAGGCATCCTGAACAGATGCGACACAGTCAAACGATTTAAACCTGTTGAGATGACCTGTTTGAGCTGAATTACAGAAAACTTTTGGAAACAGACACGCAATAAGTGTTTTTGTGCACTGTGTCGAAAATCAGAAGTCAGGGTCCTGGTGTATGGATACGTCGGCCACCGCACCAACACTGGACTCCCTGAACTGATAACCACACTCAGTACCATTAACACTATTGCTTCACCAAAAGAAAAAAATCAGAGTCCTAAGTTCTGCGGTAGAACCGACTCCTCTGATACCAATTTGTCAAGACCCATCCTCGGGGCCCGTGCCATGATTACCCCAAGCCCTCCTTCCATAGGCTAGGGGCTGGCGACTAGCACCAAAGGCGTAAATCCCAATAAAAAGGGAAGGCATTGCCTTTATAAAAGAAAACAAAAACAACAGAGTACACAACTAAAGTAAACTGAGTACAAAAGTAAGTGCTGAAAGGTAAATGGGCCAGAATACAAACCCAACTGTAAAGTACAGTACAAATGAAAGACTAGTACAACAACAGTAAAGTAAGCAGCAACCACTGAGTCGTCCTCCAGAAATCCCACCTGAAGGGTGGGTACAGATAGCCTCCTCAGCACCTCTAGTCCGGCCGTCCGCTCCGTGTACGTCCCGCCAAGTGGTCCACCTTTGGGTACCATCTAGTCCTGGTGCCCTCGACCTCTGTCAGCGTTGTCCGTCGTCTGGATCCAACACAACGAGGTGCGAGTATAGCCCGTGCATGGGTGAGTATAACGATACTCAGTAGGGACCCTGAGACCCTCAAGGTCTCACAAAATCCAACAAGGATAAACCAAAAAGTATGAAATCAACGGATAAACTTTACTTAGGTATATGCCCATACATATACCTAAGTTATCAAGTAACCCATATCAATCATGAGGAAAACACAAAGGTCATTGACTCAGCTCAAACCAGGATTTTTATTCACAATGTCGAAACCACGGCTGCTGGAGAACTCCTCCTCTGCCGAGTACAGTAGTCCTGTCGCGACTCCGAGGTGCTACTCACTAACCTTAGACTGCTGAGGTACTCCTCCTGTCGAGTATCGCGGGTATGTCGCCCCAACACAGTAGCGCTTCCCGCCATGGGTCTGCCGCCCCAACACAATAACGCACCCCCTAATAGCCTACAGAGGTACTCCTCCTGTCGAGTACCGCGGGTCTGCCGCCCCAACACAGTAGCGCTCCTCTGCCATGGGTCTATTTCCCCAACAGAGTAGCGCTCCCCACTGGGCTAGTCAAGTCACTCCGAATTGAATCGGACTAGCAGTCATCAGGTCTCAGCCATCTACAAGGTCTCCGTACTCCGTACGCTCATCTCCGGGAGGATCCGATCCACGAGATACTAGTCGATAATTCCAAGTTTCACATAATATCACGTGGAAGTATCTCGTGGGACCTCCGCATCATAGGGGTCTCAACGCAATAGATGGCGCGTCAATCGGACGCCCGATCTGTGAGTTATTAGCATTTCCGTTCCCAGGGCCTGGTTGGATTTCGGGTACAATCCAACCCGACCATACTCCAACTGCATCCAAACCTCAAGTGGAGTATGCCACAAGAACCATCTCATCAAAAGAAATTCAACATAGTCGATTACACATCAATCGGACATCCGATCCTTAAGTTATAAGTGTTTCTGCTCCGAAGGCCTGATTGGAATTACGTTCGTTCCAAATCCAGTCATTTTTCAAAGTCGTCCAAAACACACTTAGAGTATTGAAAAAGGACTACCTCATCGTGAGGGTACCAGTGCCACAAACAACGCATTGATCGGACGCACGATCGTGAAGTTATTTGTATTTAAGCGTACGGGCCTGGCCCGTTAGGCCCAGTGGGCTAGCGGGTCGGTTCGACCCGGTTTCGTGGGTCCAACTCAACATGGGGTGTCAGCCCGACCTAAAGAAACGTGACCCGGCCTGGTGGCAGGTGCGACCCGGCCTGGCCGGCCGCGGCTCGGCCCGAAGGGGCGGAGCGGTCCGTGGCGGGGGCCGCGGCCCCCCGACTGCCCGAACATGCAGTGCCGCCCTCCCTAACCGGCCGACCGAAGCCAGCCGACCTTCATGGCGCAAGCGGCCCTCTTCGGCGGGCCGTGTTTCATCCAGCGCAGCGCCCTCCTGGCGCCGTGGTCCTGCTCAGCCCGGCTGGCCGCCTGCCGGCCGGTTCGCCCGCGGAGCGGCCCGAAGAATGCAAGACGTGGTCTTCCACTGTGTGGTGCCCCTTGGGGCGCTGCGGTCCTCCTTTAGTCTGGTCGGCTTTAACCGGCCGATTCTTTGTCGGTCAAGCAACCCGCGGTTGTGGGCCACAATTCCTCTCCACGCAGCCAGCATAGGACCTTCGCTTTTTCTCCGGTCGCCGCCATCCCTTCCGTTACCGTCACCATTGAAAAAGAACAAGGATAAATGGAGGGTCATCGGTCCATGTTCGTTCGGCCCGCGCCCTCCGCGTTAGGCAATATCACATGGCCAATAACAATCCACGGTTTCAACAAAAGATGAAGCACAATTTTTAATCAATTAAAAATTGAAACAAACCCCCTACCTCGGTTTTAAGAGTGGAGTCGCGGAAAGAGGATTTGAAGATGACGTCAAGGTGCATCCGAGGAGGAAGATGCGTCTCCTCACTTGTTGCGGTGAAGAGAAAGGAAGGAACGTCGTCGTTCTTCGTGGAAGGATGGAGTTCTTCGTCATAAGAAGAACTCTCCTCCAAATTCTCCACAGGTTTTCCCCACCCAAAATATTTTCCAACCAAAAATATAATAAGGCCCTCCCATTATATAACATTGCCATGTATTTTCAAATTAATTCAAAATGTAAATTGAATTAATTATTGCATTAGGGTTGGCAATATAAATGGATGGGAGATGGAGAGGCTCCACAAATTAATTAAGGGGAGAGTTAACAAACTTAATGAAAGATGGTGTTAATGGGGGAGTTCAAGGGAGTTATGGGGAGATGAAAAGTTTAGGGCACGTGTGGGCCCCACCCCACAAATATCCTCTCATGGGAGGTTCTGTGGGTGTGGGCTTCACCTCTAACTCCCCTTGGGAGGAAATAACTAGCATAGATAAAATAAAATTACGTTCCACAATTTTATTTAACTTCTTCTAATTCCCCCAAAAATTAACTCTCAACCCGCATAAAACACAACTGCGGTAACAGTCCCCTTAAGTAAATAACAGCGGTGCGAGTTCATCTGTGCCCTCAAATTTCAATTTCGAGCATCGATTCAAAAGATATAAAATTCTAAATACACGTTTACTGAACGTACCTGGAAAAAAGTTCGGAAAATTATTATTAGGCACCCTCGAACCGTGCCAGTCGAGGTTAGGCTCTGCCTAAGTAAAACACACACCAATGAACCCATCTTTACTCTCGTATTTTCAATCCGAGTTACCATTTAGAAGTTATGAATTTTATAATAAAATAATTGTCACTTAATTATTTTATTTACGGCCAAAAACTAACTTTTTCTGGAGGCATGTTCCGGCCAAAGTTAGTATCTGGTTAAATAAAGCATGCCCTCATGAGTTCAGCGGTGGTATAAGATTTTTAATCCGAGCTACCATTTGTGAGTTATAAGCATTTAAAAAATAAAATAATTTATTTAATTATTTTATTTACGGTTATGCCATTTTTGGAATTTCTCACAGGAGGCCCGCACCAACTAAAATTAAGTCGCACCTAGGGTAAACCCACCATCCTGAGTGCAATGGTACCCTTGGATTTCTGATCTGAGTAACCATTTAAGAGTTATTCTACTTTTTCAGTAAAACTGTTTACGCATGTTAATTTAAGCTTAACAAAACTTCAGAAAATTATTCCGGGCACACCGGGCCTCAGAATCAGGTGCCGTTAGAAACTACAGACTTGTAAAATTCCAAACAATTTAAGAAAAAATTTCCCTTGAAATTTACGTGTCTTTACATAAGTATTTTACACTACATGAAATAATCAAGTGTTGAATACGACATATGTCCAATAAAAACAAAAGTGTGACTAGAATCCCCTTATAAATATCATATCATTGGATTAAGAATTTAATCAATTAATTTATTTTATTTAAAAAATTTAAATCCTTAAAAAACAAGTGTAAATAAAATATAAAAAAATCATAAGTCATTTTACACATAATCATGGCATAACATGGTTAATGAATTAAACGTATAACCTAAGGAATCAAAATTGAGTTAAGAAACCCCTTACCTTAAGACAGACTTGTCAAGTACATTCCATATATTCCTAAATATTAAATTTATATTAATTATTTACTTTATTATTATTCAATTTATTTTCTTTATTACTAAGTCATATTTAATTACTTAATCAATTAATTTATATTATACATTTGGAATATATTAGGTTCATATGTCCAAAATGACTTCAATATGATAACATGGTAAAAGTGGTCATTGATAAATCATATAAAAAATAATAATAATAAAATAATTAACATTTTTATAAATAAATTATTCTTTTAAAACCAAACTAGAAATATGGAAATGAAAAATGAACAGTGTTACAATCATGGAAACTAAAACCCATACGTACACATAAGTAATATTTTCATTTTTCAATGATCACGATGAAAAGAACATAAGTATTATTCTAAATTTATATAATGATAATTATATAATAAATACCATATTATTTCTTTAAATAAACTTTTATATTTCATCCATGAGATGTGTTTATGGAAAATGAATCACATCGCTACATAGAGGTGGTAGTCTACACATACGCATGAACAATGTTATAATTTTTCAATGGATGGAAATGTAAGAAAGAAGATGATATGTTATATTTTTATAATTATAAATAAATAATTAATATCTTATATAAACATTAAATATACCATTATAACCATCTATGGGATGTGGTGATGGAAAATGAATTATATTGGTTCATGAGGCGGTAGTCCACCGTATATAAGAACAACCGTTTCGTTTTCTATTTAACAGATGGGGATATGGATAAAGGGTATTAAATTAACATAAAAATATATCAGCATATTTCATACAATTTTTTTTATTATTTCACCAAGTTTTAAAAATATTTTATGTTTGTATAAGAATAAATAAAACTAAAACATTCGGTTAAAAGTTATACCTCTTCTCCAAACAACCTCATTTTCTTTACACCTTAAGGCCTCTAAGTTTGATATTATTCACAAAACAAGACCTATAGAATGTGTAATGGATGTTAGGAATGTATTTGGGTAGATATTAGATGAATATAATGGATATTGAAATCTTAAGAAAAGAGGATAGGTGGTGACCTTTTATAATGAGTCAAGAGGCATTACTGTAATTTCTTAAATTTTAAATCAACATAAATTAATTTTACTTTTCAAATGAATAAAAATTTATATAATTAAAAGATAAGATGTGAATGAGTTTAAATACTCACATACAATACAAATTCAGAATTTTGGGATGATATTTTCACAATTATCATTTTATTTTAATCGTCTATTTACCCTTTTGATGATTACTATGATAACAAAGTTTTTTATTATTTATGGATCAAGGTAGTTACTATAAAAGGAAAATTAACCAATAAATGGAAAATATTTCATATTTTAAACAATATCCCAATAACTTGGTTTATAATAATATTTTTTGTAATTTTAAATCATTTAATAAAATTTTATTTATTATAAAACATCATTAATGTTATTTTTGAAAAAATTGATATGATTTGACTTTGAAAACAACATGACAATAAAAGAATTTGAATAAATTTTTTTAACACATATCTATAATGTTTTATTTATATATATTTTTGGAACATAATAAATCATTAAAATTATATTACTTTTAATATTTTTAGTATCATTTATTTTATTTTCCTATTAATTAAATAAATACCCTGTCGATGTTGCATAAGAATTTAATGTAATTATTTCATCACTAAAATTTAGAAATAATTTACCATGATAAAAAAATAATTTATATTAGAAATAATTTTTTATAACTTAACATAATTTGTTTTTTTCCATGTCACAAAATATTATTGATATTAAAATAAGGAAAGTGACATTTTACACTATCTTTTACTTAAATATTAGAAAGTTCAAAATCAAAGAAATATAGATTTTTTCCTTATTTTTTAAAACTTAATGGAAATTTCCAAACCCCACTAATAAAATTTGATAAATTAATGTGTTTGGGTAATTTTTTATTCATTTTCATATTATTTTTAACCTTAATTACCCGATTGAGCATTACCGTGGTGACTATTATTTACTATGGTTGCAATTCATAATGACAAAAATGGGAACTATTTAAAAACATTAGTCCTCATTATTATAAATATTTAATATATTTTTCAAGATTCAATTTATGTATTTGGTAGAAATTTATTTAATAATAAAATGTTAAATGATATGAAAAATAGTTTTTTAGAAAAATTCATTTTTAAGTATAATTTTTTTATAATAAATTCAATTATAAATTTAATTACAATGAAAATGATTGTATTATTTATAATATTATAAAACTATTTTTAATTTTAAACAATTTATGAATTAAATTTAACTTTATAATTTCATGAAAAAAATATAATTTTTAAGGAAAATCATTATTTTTCACCGTTCACTGGAAAAAAAATATTTTTAGAAAAGTATAACAAATTCAATATAAGATAATTTTTAAAATATTATTTAAAAAAACATCATTTTTATAAAATAATTTTTTAAAAAATTAAATATATTATATAACATCCCTAAACCTGCACTCTTAGATTCGGTGATAAAAACATACACTTTACATTTCTGGATTTGATACTGATAAATGTGACCTAATTTTTTCCATCAAAAAATTGATAAATAAAAATGAAATATTGGATCACTTATATACCCAATGAAATTTTAGGTTTAGAGTTTTATAGAATTAGGATAAACTCTTTCCTAACTAACACTTATGACATCAAGGGAGTATTTTACCCTCTATACCCAGCTTTTCATAATCCATATTAATTCTTCAACATATCCCATAAATTTCATCACATATAAAACCTCTATAAAAACAAATAATTTTTTATAATTCATTAAATCTTAGGGAAAATGTAACATAATAAAGGTGAGATTATATTATCATTAAGTATATACATAAGCTTTAATAATTCATTTTCATTAGTGAGAGTGATATGATCATAAGAGTATATCGACATATTCAAAGTGCATGAGAATAACGAAAGATAATTCATACCCATAAATACCTAAATCATGAATCATGATACATGGAAAAAAAATTTAACAAAGTCAAGAGTCATTGGAGTCAATAATCATGATCTATATGATGCCAATATTCATCAAATGAAAAATTTATAACCCATGTAAATAATAAAAATATGTGTTGGTATCTTGGACTAATATTTTCTTTTCTCATTTTAAACCCGTGTTATAAATAAGTGTATCCTAGTTAAATGTATTGGAGAAACCATTTAAAAAATCCATCCTTATTGAATTTAAAGACAAGGTACATTTCCCAATACATTGCAGAGTTATCTATGTGCACCCATCATATAATATACATCAATCTCACTGGGCTATATCTGGGTGCACCCATCATATAAGTTATATCGGGATCACCTAGTTTTATATAGGTGAACCCATCATATAAGATATATTAGGCTCACCCTGTGCTATCTGGGTACACCCATTGTATAAGATAAACCAAGATCACCCGATGCAATATAGGAACACCCATGATCATAAATAATGACCATGTACCATTCATGAATGAAACATTTAGAATCATTCTATTTTTAACAAAATAATAACCATTTTTATTTAATTTCTTGATTAACCCATGGAAAAGAAATGGGTTCTATGAAAATCTCATAATCCATCCAAATATAGAATAAGGATGGTATCATTACCACATATCCCTAGTAGAGAATAAGTAAAATCATGTTTTGTTATATTTGATGAATTTAAATACCGTTAAAAACAATTAAAACATTTTTTATAGAAATAATCATTTAATTTTGAAAATCAATTTAAAAAAAATAAAAATTCACAAAATATTCTGAAAATATATTTCATTGAAAATAACCTTGTAATCTTATAAGGGAATATTTAAAGAAAATAATGGTCATTATGGAAGAAAAATCCATTCATGTTTTAAATGTTTAAAATAAATATTATTTTAAAACATTTTTTATAGGGAGTCAAAAGTGACTCATTAAGAAATTGTTATGAAATTTAATTTTAAATCTATTTTAAAGAAGGTTAAAGAACATGTAAAATAGATTAAGGAAATAATTTATTTTTAAAAAATATAATTTTCAAAAACATGGACATGAAAGACAATGATAAGAAATCCAAAAGAAGGCACAATATTGAAATAACATACATGGATATTTCTTTATGTTTCTTTAATAATAAGGGATGAAATTGAAACTAGACATATAAAACACATTCATAACCAGAAGATCATAAAATAGTTGTAGTTCAAGAAAAAAGCACATATGATTTCCTCTAAATGAGTATTTACCATAAAAAATCTCTAAAAGAATGTATATTGTAAAATAATTAATTTTCCCCCATTTTATCATTCAATCATAAACCCCATCAAAGAACAATGTCAAATGAAACTTTAAATATCATTAAAATAAGGCGGTTCTTGATATATCATGTAATAGGGGCCATATATACACCTCAATTATTTAAATTTTATTGAACCATTATCCATATTTATTAATTTATCAGCAAATAAGTTTTTAATTTTTTTACAATGGCATATTTAACTACTTAATCAGATAAGTCCACATCGGTTATTTTGAGAACGTTCAGTCTATAATTTCAAAATAGCTTCAGAGTGTTGACTTTGGTCTAAGGGATTGTTATTAAATCATCTCCATAAAAATATTCCTGACATAATTATCATTTTTATACAATAAACATAATTTTTAAACAAATTATGAAGTATTGTTATGACAAATGAACTATGTTACAAACATGAAGACAATAGATTGTACGTACACTTGAGTAACATTTCCATTTTCTAGAAATCGTTATGGAATAAAGGCAACTATTATTTTATAATTATAAAATTATATTAATATAATAAATAACTTATTATTTCTTTAAACTTACTTATATATATCATCCATTTGATGTGGTGATGGAAAATGAATCTCATCGCTTTGGGGGGTTGTAGTCCACACATACACACGAACGACCTTATCATTAATCAGTGAATGGAATGGAAATAAATTACATGATAAATTATCATTTAAGAATTATAAATATTACATTAATATCATATATAAATTTTAATTTTAAAATTATAAACATCCATGGGAGATAGTGATGGAAAACTAATTACATCAGTATATGAGGTGGTAGTCCATCATACACACGAATAATGGATTAATTTACCATTTTCTAGAGGTTACAGATGGATATAGTTTATTACACTAACATAATATAATCATATTATATATAATATAATGATTTTTTTATCTAATAATGGTTATATAATATTTTATGGGATTTTAAGAAGAAATAAATCAAAAACACTTAGTTAAGAGATTTACCTATTATTCAGACAACCATCTTTTATATACAACTTAAGCCCTCTAAAATTGATATTATTATTAATATAAGACCACTATAATTTTTATATGGATGTTATGAATTTATTTTTGAAGGTTTTTATAGAAAAAATGGTTCATCGTGTGTGATAAAATGAGAAGAAAATGTTCTCTTTTATAAGAGAGGGGAGAGACACTCTGGGAATTTCCTAAATTATTAAATTAATATAAAATAATTTTGATGTAAACAATGAAACCAAATAGATAATTTTTTAATATAATATGATTATTGGTATGAATAATAACATAAAATAAATTTTTAAAAATTTTGTATTATATTATTTCCCTTATGTTTTGTTTTAACCCTTCATTAACTATTTTGACAATTACGATGATATCAAAGTTTTATTATTATTAAGGGGTTAATATAGTTACTATTAAAGAAAAAATGGCCATAAATGGAAAATTTATGATATTAAAATACATAAAATAATAAATTATGATAATATAACCATTTTTAAATTTTATATCATTTAATAAAATAATATATTCATAAAATATCAATAATATCAATTTTAGAACTATTCATTTTATTTGACTTTTATAACAACAAGAAAGCAAATTAAATTTGAATAAAATATTTTAATAAATCCCAAACATGTTATGTTTACCTATAATTGTCATTTTATACCCTAATTATTTCAAATTATAATTTTTTTATTATTTTTAATACCATTTATTTATTTTTTCCATTAATTGAATAATTAATGCGTCTACTTTATGTAATAATTTAAGGTAATTATTTCTTCACTAAAAATTAAAAATAAATTTCCATGATGAATATATATAATTTAAATTTAAAATTACTATTTATAACCAAACATATCCTCTATTTATTCCCTTTTTAAAAATATTATATTTATTAAAAATAAGAGTGTTCCATTTATTACTTTTATTTATATAAAATATTATGAAAGTCATAATGCCATTTAAAAGGAGAAAAATTCCATATAACTAAATCATGGATGATTATGGATGAAATTTAATCATACAATAAAATTAAGGAAAGTATTAGTGTAATTTTCTAGTCCTTATCATTTCATTTTATACTTTAGTTACCACGATTTAACCTTTACTGTAGTAAAAAAATTCAAAGGTTTCTATTCATATTGAAAAATAATAAAGGGAAATTTTTACTATATTTTGGCTCATGACTAAAATTTTGAGTTCATTTTTCAAAATTAAAAACATATATGTACCATAATTTAATTTAAAATCAAACCGAAAAAATGCGGTGAAAATGGTTTTTCAGAAAAGTACCACTTTTAAATATAAACTATTTTATACTATTTTAAAGTATAAAATTATTTTTTAAAAACATAATTATATTATTTTAAATAATAAATAACTAATTAATATTTAAAAATAAAAAAAAAATGAAAATTTACTTTGTACATCCTTTAAAAGAAAATAAATTTCTCAATAGAGATCAATATTTTCACTATTCATTGAAAAATCAATCTTTTCAGAAAAATTTCAAAATTTCAGCATTGGATAATTTTGATATTATTATTTAAAATACTATATATATTTTAAAAAATAAAATTTCTAAAATTTCTAGAAATTAATTATATTATTATATAAATAAAAAACCATTTTTGTTGAAAAAATATCTTTGAAGAATAAAATGGATTTACTAAAAATTGAGTTATTATTTCTTTAGAATTAATCCGAACATTTTTATTAATTATAAAATTTATATATATTTCAAAAATTATATAATAATATTAATACCTATCAATTTAACTACTAGGTTATAGTGGTATAATTTAAATAATAATATTTTTTTGTTTTTTTATGTTTGGTGTTGCGTGTTGTACATGTTATCAAACATTATATACTTTTAAAATCTTAGGATATTAACCCCCCCCCCCCCACAAAAACTTTATAAAATTTCATGCTCACAATTTTTTAACTCAATATCAGTAATGAATGGTTTATATTTTAAAACACCTTTTTTGAAATCCCACATCATAAAATGGGTTAACAAAACATCCTCTTGAATAGAGAGAAAGGGAAGTATAATGATCAACTAGGATAACATATACTAGGTTTCCAAATAAGAAATCCATAGTGGGAAGTGAAAATATGGACATTGAAGAAAATCATAATGTCTAAATAATTATGGAAAGTGATATAGATCATTAATCACATGAAATTTAACAATCATGAGAAAGTCAATGACCACAAAACCATAAACCAAAGAGGATTAAGAAAGGCCATCAATTAATAATAAATGAAAGTAAAAGTATAACATTTTTTAAGAATATTTTCCTATATATGAGTAATTATTTTACTATATAGACTAATAATGTAAGGAAATATACTTACTTGATAGGAATAATTCATCATTTAATCTATTTCCACTATAATATTATATTTTCTTCAAACTATTAGTGTTTAAGATTATTTTTTAATCCTTACACACTAAAATCAATTTCCATCAAATAATATTATTCCAAAAAAAGATAAAAAATTATTTATACTATCTTTAGATATTAACCAAAACCAAAATGGTTAACATAATGTAATATAATTCCCAAAATGAATAAACCTTTATATGAAGAAATAATACCTCAATCTCAAAAATTCAATAATAACCCTAAATGTTAAATAATGATCTAAACAATTAGATTTACTTGATGACATATTATTCCAAGATAAATTAAAAATTTATCTACAAATAATTTTATTCAATATTAAATTCTATTACGAACAATTTATATTCCCTCATCACATAATCTTCAAGATATTATACTCATTTCTATAAATAAACAACCCTATATCCTAATAAAAATAGTAACGAAATTTTTAACCAATAATATTATATCATATATTTTAGATTTCATACCCAAAATTATAATAGAGTTTTTCCTAAATAATAATTCATGTTAAACTTAAGGGTTACATAGTCCTCAACCTAATAAAACATCTCCCAAAATATCAATAGCCACTATAAAATTCTATCACTTAAAACCTTTATAGGGGTGTATAAGACTTTGAAATTATGATCATGCATAAACTTATAAACCCATGATGTTATCCATAACACATAAGATAACCTCACATGAAGAAATATTAATATCCAAATTTATATGAACCCTTCTCTTTACACAATATATATTTTTATTAAAAACACATTTATGGAAAAAGACTAAAAACTTCAAGTCCAACCATACCATCAAAAACTATATAAAGTAGAAGAATGATTAAAATATTGGTTAAAACTATTAGACACAATTCACTTATCTAATTCCTAGGATATAGTTGATACCTCTGTGTTCGAGTCGTCAATGATAATAGCTTCAAATTGAGAGGCCAGCTTTTCCCATGCATGAAAGAACTCCTCCACTGATATATTCTTATTATTTAACCCTCTAGTCATGATTAAATGTTTCTTGTCAATCCACTCAGTTTTCTCCTTGACTTTATCTACTTAAATCAGTCTTCTATTCATTCTTTATATACCCTTTATGAAGCATGAATGATTAATAAATTCTCTAGCATCTCTTTCTCAGATTTAATGAGCATTTCCCATAAATTTCCATGGCCTTAGCATATCCACCCCATTGCATGACCTCTGTGATAACCAAAGAGGTAATTCCATCACCAGTAATCCCATTGGTTCCTTCCTTGGGTAGTTCCAAACATTCGTCCCCTCATTTAACTTCCCTTCCTCCCTGCGTGTTTCACTCTCCTGCACCTCCATGCTATCTACCAAATTTTTTATTATATCAGGAGGGGACAACTTTCACACCATGACTAAAACCGGTTCCACATAATTAGGTATATAAGAAACCCCTAGTCTAACCATCGTGTTATCCTGTAGGGCTTCAAATAGCCTTGTCTCCTTCTTAGTGTTTTTTATTTAACTAAAAATCTTGTTGTCATAGTTTTTGGAAATTTGGAGTAGTCCTTGTGAGGTTTTTTATTTTTACACTTATTAATAGGAAAATTACCAGATAGAATAATTACTCTCTTTCCTTTCCTTGATCCAAACCAACCCCTCACAAACTGTTGGATATTCATCTCATGGTCTGACCTGGGTTGCAATTCCAATTCTTGGTCACTCAATTCATAATCCTCAAGAGACCTTGAACTATTCTGCTTCCTTTTCCATTTTGGTATAACTATTTTCCAACCTTTAGGATCAATTTTCTCCTTCTCATCCCTATTCAAGGAATTAAAATGATTTTTAAGCTATATAGAAGGTTGTGTAACATGTTTTATAGGAGACCTTCACAGCGGAGGATCCAGAATCTGATCAGACAGAACCTGTAACAGAGAATAATGGATGGACTCAATCCTTCTACTATCACCACTACCTTCACTGCTTCTACAAAAGAGGGATAATAACTTATGGGGGGGACTAAGATCATCCTGTACCTGAGGTGGAAAAATGGTGATGCCTAAATCATAATTTATTCTTCAAATATTTCAGAAACCTTTGGTTATACAGACACAGAATTCAAACACTTATTTGGGGGATCAAAAATTGGGGATGCCTTCAATAGCAGGGGGAGTGGAGAATTGTTTAATGAAATTAAAATTATCCCCCCTGAACCAATTTGTTTCCTTTCTGGAATGAAGAAAGTAAATTCCCTAGATGATTGCAATAGATACAGAATTGTTTCCATGAATCAAACACAACCGAATGATTATAGAGAAATTCCTACCGAAAAAAATCTATACCCACTCGACTAGGGGTTTTGAGATGTCAAATTCAACACAAACTCATGGGGAGATCAAGTGACAAACTACAGTTGTTCTTGAGTCTAAACATAGATACCAACCAACCATATTCCCTAACATATTCATTTTTGAAGGGTTATTAAAAGGATGAGGGAGATTAAGAAATTTCACCCACAAAGCTGACATCGGAGCATCCCCATTCATGTGGAGATCATAGGTCTATCTTAGTATAAATAATCAAAAACCATTACAAGATCAAGGAGCTCTAGAATACATAGTTATGAAGTCATCCAAGGATGAAAAGCAGACCATGATGTACCGCTTGTCAATAAGGCTGACAGTCACCCACTCCTGAAGGCCTTACAAAGTGAAAATGAAGAAGTCGAAGGAGTCAACTAAAGGTCTTCATGAAGTGAAACTGGTCACCAAGGTCAGCTTCAAGAGATACGAGGCTTCTGTAAACTCTGAGGTTGAAATTTCAAGCTGAGGAGATCTGTTACATCAGTTAGGGACTTTAGGTCTTAGAGAAATGTCAGGGAAAGGCAAAAATAAACATGGGTTGTAGAATGGAAGAAAGACCGAATGATAAGGGTGTCCTCCCCCCTGACAGGGAAGGTATGGGTACGATGGCCATCCCAGATCTAGTGTTAAAAACATAAACATTATATTTCTGTATTCGATACTAATAAATGTTAACCAATTTTTTCCAATGAAACTATACAACATCAAAAGGAAATATTGGATCATATATATACCCAATTAACTTTTAGGTTTAAAGTTTTATAGAATTAGGAAAAAATATTACATAACCAACACCCATAAATTTAATAGAGTATTTTTCCCACTATATGCAAATTTTCATATTCCATATTAATTATTCACCATATTCTATAAATATATTCACATATTAAACATTTCTAAACTCAAATAATTTACCATAATTCTTCATAACACGGGGAAAAGAAAACATAATAAGGGTGATCTCAAATCTCAGTAATGGTATACATTAGCATTAAAAAAATATATCATAAGTTAGAGTAAGATGACCATAAGTGTATGTTGATATATTCATAGTACATGAGAATAACATAATAGAATTCATAGCCATAAATACATGAATCATAAATCATAAAACATATTATAAACATTTATAAATTTAAAGAGTTATTGGAATCAATAATCATGAACCATGTGGAATAAATCTAGATCAAAGGAAACATCTATAACCTATAATAATTATAAAAAACTTGTGTTGGTATCTCATAACATTATCCTTATAACCCATTTTAAAACCTTTTCATAAATAAATTAAGACTAGTTAAATCCATAGGAGAAACCCTATGGAAACTACCCCAATATTTCCTCTAATGAAAAGGTACATTACCCAATAAATCAGAGCATAATATAGGTGCACCCATTGTATAAGATATATCAGTCTCACCCAGTGATATCTGGGCACACCCATCATATAATCTATATTGGGATCACTCAGAGATATCTTAGCACACCATTCATATAAGATATATCAATCTCACCTAGTTCTATATGGTATTACCCATTATACAAGCTATATTAGGATCACCCATTGCTATTTAGGCACACTAATGATCATCCATAATGTATAAGTTCCATTCATGAATAAATAATTATGAACATTTCACTTTTTAACAAAACAATAACCTTTTTTCTTCCATTTCTAGATTCACCTGTGGAAAAGAAATTGGTTCCCTAAAAATTTCATAATCTATCTAGGGAAATAATAACTATAGTATCATTACCACTTATCCCAAATGGAGTATAAGTAACCACAAGGGTTGATGTAAATTCTATTATAAGATCATTGAAAACATTAATGATGAAAATAACCTTTAAAAACTGAAAGTTCATAGAATATTTTTAAAATAATTTTATTTGAAATAAAATTATAAAATTATAAAGGAATCTTTAAATAATATAATGGTCATGATGATAGTAAAATCCATTCAGGATGTAAATGTTAAAAATAAAAATTCCTTTCAAGAATTTTGTAAAGAAAGTCCAAAGTGACCCATTTTAAAAATGTAAATAATTTTCCTTTTTAAACCTTTTAAAAGAAAATTAATGAATATATAAAATAGATTTAGGTAATAATTTATTTTTATAAAAGAACATTTTTTTAAAACATTTTACAAAAAAATTATATGGAAGAGAATGATACCTAATCTAAAAGATGGTACATGATCAGTATCACTTACAAGTAGCTTTCTTAATGCTTCTTTAATAAAAAGGGGAGGTTATGTAAAATAAAAATGTAAACTATATTCATGACCATATTAAAATAAAATATATGTGGTTCAATAAGATAATATCATATGATTTCCTCTAAAGGAATCTCAAAAATAAACAATCCCTAAAAGAAAGGGGACTATGAAATAATGCCTTTTCCACTTTGTTAAACTTTAAATAGTAAACCCCATGAAGTAATTACATCAAATGAAACATTAAATATCATGAAAATAATTTTATTCATCATATATCATGTCAAAGGAATCATATATACCCCTCATAGAAGAGGACATGTGCATATCATAAATATATATTGTAAGGAAAGAGAATTTGAGATGAATTTCCCATAAAAAGATCATATCATTGAATTGAGTGCTAATAAATGGAGATATTATATGTATAAAATATAGGTTTATAGAGAAAATATTTTAAATACCATATAAATCAATTTAGATATCAATTCATATGTAATAAAATCACAACAAAGTCAATAAATAAATTTTATAACCCAATAAAAGGCAATTGAGTTAAGAATCCCTTTACCACTTGGAAACATTCATGTTAAATACCCTTGGATGAAATAATTAACATTGAAACATTAAGTACCCTAAAATATGAAATATTAATTATATAACATTTAAAATGGGTAGTGCATATACCATTTAAAATAAATTTGGAACATAACAACAAAATATTCCTCAATGAAAGGAATTTGAGATGAAATCCCTTACTTATTTGGTAATATTTGGGATAAAACCTTATGAAATGGAAAAAACTCATTTGTTTTATAAATAGAAATAATTTTTATTAATATAATCATAAAATAAATTCATGGGTATTATATAAACCACAAAATATAAATTAGTGGTCAATGTGGCATCTGTCTCACAAAAATAAAAGTGAGACAAAAAACCCTTACATTGAGTCCATAATTTACATGTATTTCCTTTAAATCCTATATAATAAACTTATATTAATTATTTAATAATTTTATAACTTTTTTTAGGTTATTAATTTGACATTAAATTATTATTTTTATTTATTATAATGGAATATTTAATTAAATAATAAGATAATTCCACGTTAGTTATTTTTGAGACTGACCAGTCCGTGATTTAAAAATAGAATTAGTTTATTGAAAGTAGTTAAAAGGTTAATTATTCAATAATATACCAAATAATAATCATGAATTAATTATAATTTTTATATATCATTTATTCTTTTAAAAAAATTAGGAAGGATGGTTAATAAAAATGAACAACATTATATTCAGGGAGATGGTAGACCATATTTATACATGAGTAATGTTTCCATTTTTTAAACATCATTATAGAAGTAAGTTAAGTATTATTTTATATTTAAATAATTATAATTATATCATATCTAAAATATTATTTCTTTAAACACACTTATATATATCATCTATGTGATAGAGTGATGAAAAACAAATTGCATCTCTTCGTGGAGGTGGTAATCCACATGTACGCATGAACAATGTTATCATTCTTGATAGAATGGAAACTTATGATATTACATGATATATTATATTAAATAATGTTAAATATATCATTAAAATCAAATATAATCATTATTTTTATCATGATAACCATCCATGATATACGGTGATGGAAACAAATTATACAGGTACACGAGGTGGTAGGTACACATGAGCGATGTATTCCTTTCATATTTGATGGATGTTGGAGATAGATATACATTATTCCACTAGATTAATAACATCCTATAATATTTAATATACTTATGTTATTAACTCATCACTATTGGAGAATATTTGACATAAGTAGGAGAAGAAATAAAACAAATTTTTTTATGAACTTTACCTCTTCTTCAGACTACCTCTTTTTCTTTATAACTTATTCCATCAAACACTGACATTATTCCCAAATTAAGACCTTTAGAAAATGGGAATGGATTTAATTAAGATATTTTTTAGGTATTTTCTGAACTAAATGGTTCTCAAGGTGTAATGAAATGACAATAAGAAATTCCCTTTTATAAGAGAGTGGAGTGGCGCTATGAGATTCTCTTAAAATATTTACCAATATAAATTGATTTTGATGTCTAAATGGATTAAAATTGATTATATTAGAATAAAATATGATTAATAGTATTAAAAATATTATAAAATTAAATATGTAAAATTTTATATCACATTATTTCCATTATCATTTTTTAACCATTCGTTAACCCTTTTGACAATTGTGGTGATATCAATATTTTTAATTCCTAAGGGGTCAATATAATTAATATAAAAGTAAAATTTCCCAAAAATTAATATTATATGATTTTTTAAACTATATTATTATCACATGGTTGAAGATATTTTTAGTAATTTTTTATCTTCAAATAAAATAATATTTTCATAAAATATCAATAATTTCAATTTTAGAACTATTCATTTACATTGAAATTTATAAGATAAAAAAGAAAAATTAAATTCAAATAGAATATTTTAATAAATAAATAAAATTTTATTTTTAACTATTAAACTCTTTGATCACATTAATTCTTTCAAAATAACAACTTTTATTATTTTTAATATCATTTATCTTCTTTTTCCACTAATTGAGTAATTATTGCATGAGTGTTGTTAAAGAATTTAAGGTAACAATTTATTCACTAAAAAATAAATATAAATTACCATGAATAATTTAAACCATTTATATTTAAAATGAATAATTATAACTGAACATATCCTCTTTTTATACCCATATTAAAACCATTATATCTATTAAAAACAAGTCTGTGACATTTTTTACATTTCTTTCTATAAAATTTTATAAACGTAATAATCCAATAAAGAAAAGGAAAAAATGTCATATAACTGATTCTTGGACGAGTATGGAAAAAATTTATTCATACAAAAACATTGAGGCATGTTTTAGTGTCATTTTCTAGTCTTTATCATTTTATTGTGAACTTTAATTACCCTATTTACCCTTTAACATAATAACAAAAATTACTAAACATATTATTCATATTAAAAAAAATAAAAGGGTATTATTTATTATATTGGGACGTAATGATTCAAAATAATAAATCCATTTTTAAAAAATTGAAAACACATAATTTGAGTAATTTTTTTAAAAATCTTAGCAACAAAACACGGTGAGATACAATTTTTTCATAAAAATTACCATTTACATATAAAATATTTTTATAATGAATTCATGTATAAAATCAATTTCAAAACCCATAATTGGATTTTTTTTAAAATAAAAATAATCTAATTAAATTTTAAAACTAATCTAAAATAATTATATACTTTTTAAATACTTTAAAAGAAATTATAGTTTTCAATAAAAATCACTATTTTCACAATTTATAGAAAAATCAAACTTTTCTGAAAAAATTTAAAATTTCACCATAGGATAATTTTTATTTTATAATTTTAGAAATGATATTAATTTTATCATATAAAATTTATTAATTTTATAGAATTATTTATATTATTCCCTGAATAAAAAAAATTTGAAGATAACATTTCTTTTAATATTAAATTGTATTAAATATAAATTAAGTGATTATTTAATAAGAAATATTCAATACATTTTTATTAATTAGAACCTTTAAATATATTTCAAAATTCAGTTAATAATATTCACACCTTATAATTTAATGGACAAGTTATAATGTTCACATTTAAATAATAATATTTCAGGGTTTGTTTATGCTTGGTGTTAACATAACGCCCTTTTAAAATCATTTGATATTATAAATTAATTATAATAATTTCTAATTAAATTAATAAAACCCATTTTTTAAGGAAAAATATTTTTAAAAACAAAAATTATTTACTAATTTTTTTTCTCTTATCTCTTAATCATTAGTCCATAAAATTGTATTGAGTAGTTCCTTTATATACATTTCATTATAAGGATAATCCTAATCATTCCCAATAATTAAACAGCTAGGTTATAATGAAAATATTTAATAATAATAATATTTCATTGTTCATTTTATCTCTATGTTTCATGTTTTACATGACATCAAACTTACTGTTCTTTAAAAATATCAAGGTTTCATACATTTGTTATAAATATTTATTTATAATACTAAAACATACTCATTTGAATAATATGAAAATGGTATATGAATATTCATTTATGTAATGTATTAAAATCATAAGAAACTAAAGTACTACTGAGGAGAAAATATAGTGTGATAGATAGTCCACCTTCATTTTATTGATAGGGAATTTAACCCTAAATCCAATGACAATTCTGAAGAAATATCTCATTATTCATGGATCATTATTCAAGGGTGATTTAGAGTTTCAATATAATTGTAATTCTAAATATGTTAGAATAATTACAGTAAATATTCTACTTGTGTAATTATTATAAAAAACATTAATCTTGGTCAAACTAAATTAAATATTATGAAATTCCAATCATGGTTCACATTAAATTCATGAAATAATATTTTTTAAATCAATTTAAACAATTTAATCTAAGAATAAAAATATTCCTAACATAAAAATTTCATTTTTATGAATATTTAATACAACTAAATCAATAAATAAATGTATTTTAATTAATTTAATCAGAGGACATCACCTTTAGAGATTGTTCTCATATTTCAAAAAAATTTGGTACATTCTAAAGTCACATGAATTTAGTGTGGTCCTACAAACCCATGAGGATAAAGGATATTATTTTTTTCCATTAATATGAAAAATTATATAATGTCTCATATTTTTATGTGTATTATTTTTTAATATTATATGGATTAATTTTGAGACCAAGTACTGAGACAGTGTGAAATTACGAAACCCAGTGTGTCCAGAATAAATGTTTAAAATATATTAAAATATTAAATAGCATGCATGTGAAGTTTTCATGAAAAAGTGGAATAACTTCTAAAAAGGTTCTTGGATCAAAAATCTAAAGGGACCATTGAGTTAAAAATAGTGGTTCTCCCCTAGGAATGACCTAACATTGGTCGGCATGGACCATTTGTGGAAAATTCATTGCAAGAACAAATATGAACAAAATAATTTGAATAAAATTATTTTATTTCATTTATAGACACAACAACTGTTTAGTATTTAAATAGACTATTATGCCAATATTCTAGGTTTATCTTCATATACCTAGAATCCTCTAGAGTTTCATTGGAGAGAGATCTGGAAAATCCTTCCCGGTGAACAATGATAAAATCACAGATCGACGATTGATGGACACCGATTATGAGGGATCTTGCCAACGACGATGACACAATAATCATTATTTGTCAATGACCAATCCAAATCAAGGTAGGGCATGCTATTTTGATTATATTTTCCTTGTTCTTGATTTCTATGATAAACATGGACCAGTCAATGAATAGATTGTCCTATGGATTGATTGTTATGTGGGATGGGTTATTTTGTGGGATTTATCAAGAGTTTGATCTTGAGATTTATTGGATTCCTTTATTGTTCTAATGGAGATGAACCAAGATTGACATGAACATCGATTAAGGATTATCCCCATCTATTTGGTTGGTTCTTTTCTCTCCCAATTCACAGTTCTTCATGGTATTTATCATTCTTCCCCACGGTTCGAATTTTCTTGAACGATCGATCATCGTTTATTCGATTCATAGAGAAATGATCATAAATTGTAGATATGACATCAGTACAACTTGATGTAGGTGTGATGGTGGTTGTAGCATCATATCAAATAATAGTGGGTTCTGATTTTTTTCTTTGGAGGTAACGAAGAACAAATATGATCTCATTTTCCAAGCAAATGGATGGCCTGAATCTTACCAATTCGATGATGGTGTGACCAAACGACATTGAATATGATGTTTCATGGAAAACCGAACATCATAATGAAATCCATAATATCGAATAGTGTGAAAAGTGAGATGAAAAAGGGTTTTAGGAAAACCCAATACACACAGAGTGTATTCCTTGACTACACGACATGTATCCCCCTTGAACAACTCTACATGTACCTGAAGGAGTACACAGAAATGGGGTGGAGTACACGGGTTTATTACACAGTGTGTACTCCCCCATATAGAATTGCATGGACCATGTACATGATATACCCCATGTACAAGTACATAGGCATGGATACATGGGTTGATTCCATGTACTAACACACAGGCAGACCCCAGATGCAGGGACACAACGTGTAACCCATTCACACTTGTGTACTCTTCTATACGACATGGATTGAATGAAATGGGTTGTTATACATGGGTATTACCTGAGGTCAAGGGACATGACATGTTCCACTAATACACTTCATGTTTCCCTTTCTACATGACTTTATTCTCTTGTCTTCTACATCTTAGAAAATCTTTGTTAGGGTTTGTTACCATTATCGTTTCCTTTAAGGTTGTTTCAAATCATTTCCTAATCCAAGGACTATAATCCATTCAACATGATCTCCTAGATAGAGTTATTGGAATTCTCCCAAGAGGCATGGAGTGGGATCCTATTTTCATATTTTTTCCCTAGGTGGAGTTCTTGGTATTAACACGACCAACACTATAAGAGCATTGATCATCTACTTATTGGGTTAATATAGATTGAGTTTTTGGTATCATCCCATGGCCCGGAAATTTATCCTCATATGTGCATAGTAATATCTTTGTATCTATCAATGTATCTCTCTCATGATAGTACCCGATGAGTAGTACCTCTTGGATGGACGTCATCAGTGCTATTGGATTCAGGAGCGTGTTCTCCCAAATGAGTGCTCTGTGGAATCTTGAAGTTAGAATCCTAAGGCTGGTATACTATGGTTATGGTTTACCTCATGACTGTGTGTCTTGGATTGAGTATA
Source organism: Viscum album (assembly GCA_963277665.1). Classification (NCBI taxonomy): domain Eukaryota; kingdom Viridiplantae; phylum Streptophyta; class Magnoliopsida; order Santalales; family Viscaceae; genus Viscum; species Viscum album. Next base: position 1,948,356,421 of record OY728119.1, read on the forward strand.
TTTTGATATTCTTGTTATATGTACTGTATATATATACCTGTGTAGAGATGATTGTACTTTCCTTTATTGTATTGCCTTGTGGTTTTGGGGTTTCTTGATGAGTATTGTTATACTAACCCCCGCACAAGTTTTTATCTCATATGTCGTGTCTTGTGCAGATGATAAATGCTTTTGAAAGAGTACTAGGTAGACCAGGACCAGATGATTCTTTGTGAGATTGGAAAGACTGATGTGTGTTCCTGCGGCTTTCAGACAGCAGTCATAGTACCCTTTACTTATAGGTTGGACTTTTGGTTACATACTCTTTATGGTGGGATTGTATTTGGACATGTTTTACTTTACATTACTGATTTTCGTACTCTAGTTGTGGGATATAGATGTATGCATGAATTGGTTTATTAGTGGTTTTTACATTTAAGAATTTTGTGGTCTTGGAGATGTGTGTGTGTGCACAGGTACATAGGCAATGCCTCCCATGTTTGTGATATTCCTACTCAGTGCTAGTCACCAGTCCCTAGCCTATTGAAGGTGGGATTGGGGAGTTGCGGCATGGGCCCCAATGTGACAATTTGATAAATTTTGGTATCAGAGAAGTTCAGTTCTACTTTATTACTAAGAGTCTATGAGAACGGTTTGGGGCAATCACATTAAGTGTTTTGAGTTCAGTTTTTATGCCAGGGACTCTACTATTGGTACGATGGTCGGTGCATCCATAAACTAGGACTCTACTCACCTAATTTTTGACTAGGTACATGAGAACATTGATTGTAGGGAAAATAATGGTACATGAATCATATAAGAATGAGTTATGGTTTCCATGTCCTTCATGAGACAACTCTCCAAAAATACTCACCGACTGTGGTACATATTGTGTATTTATAGGATGCATCTATGATGCATATTAGTTAGGATTCATCAGATTGATCATGAGGATGACCCCCTCAGTGATGAGGATTTTATACAAGGACCAGTTCATAGGATGTTACCTCCATGTGGTGCACTATCCATACTAACACCTGTAGAGAAGCACACAGTACCCACAATACCAGTGGATGAGGTGCATTGGCTGAGTGCGATTCATGTGTTTCAATGGTAGAGACTCCTCGGGATCCCAGGTGAGCCTAAACCTTATGGTTATGGGGAATGGATTGAGGTAGTGACTTAAGTTTTCTATCTAGTTAGGACACCAGTAGATCAAATCGTGGTCTTGGTAGCAAGCCTTCTTCATAGATTAATAGGAGGATGGTGGAGTTTAGTTATCCAAACTTATGATGAGGCGACTGTTTCATGGATTGAGTTCGAGTGCCTATTCATAGAGTTCTCACCATCTACACTAAGGGATGTGTGTATCCAAGAGATTATTAGGCTCAATCAGGGAAACATGTCAGTGGAATATTATTCATCAAGGTTTTCCAACCATTCTAGGTACTCGATGGATATGGTTAAAGATTAGTATTTTAGGGATAAAACTTTTAAGTGAGGTCTGAAAAGATACATACAAGCCTGTGTTAATCCTTTGTGCATTCCTACTTATACTGGGGTGATTTAGCGGGCTTTAGTGGTTGAAATATTCTTAGATGAGCAGATGCAGCATGTGAATGTCAGTTGTGGTAAAGCATGAGTAAAGTCCTTAGTAGTAGGGAGCCGATGTCAGTCTCAGATACCTAAATGTGGGAGATGTTTTAGGTGGAGGTCCTAGGATAGAGGATCTACATTTTAGGGTTCATATGGAGGGTCCATTCAGCTCTGAGAGAGGCGGTACTATTCATGTGATAACAAGGGACATCTCGCTCAAGATTGTTTGACCTGCCATACTGCTGACATGAATATTGTGGATGGAACACTGAGGAAGAGACATGGATAAGAGAATGAAGATCCATAGGGATGAGGATTTGGTAGAGGATCTGGGAGAGTAGGAGGTGGTGGTCAATGTTTTGACTTGTTATCACCACCACCCCAAGTGGCCCACGACAGGCTTTGGGAGCTGGGGGACCGAGGAGGGGAAAGTTGTAGTCATTTGGGACCTATGACCCAGGGGATCCATGAATGATTCTAGGTATGATATATGTGTTTTATAATTTAGCTTTAGTACTGAAATAAGTTCTATCCATTCATTTATGGCCACATATCTTGTATGAGACTTAGATATTTAGGTTAAACTGTTAACTCGAACCTTAAGGGTGGAGAATCCTATAATAGAAGACTCAGAAATCATGCACTTGTGTCAATAGTGTGACCTGACTATTGGTGGTGAGATTTTATGATGGAATTTACTAGTAGCATAATCAATGAATTATTACATCTATCTTGGTATGGATTGGTTATCTACATTTCATTCTCAGATTGACTATTTTATGTGAAGAGTGTGGTGTGTTTTTAATGAAGGAACCTGGTTTTCCATTGTTGGAGAGAAGAAAACCCAGGCAGCATAGGATGGACTCATGTGTAGCATGGTCTAAATGATTACTTATTAGTTTCCTAGCCTAACCCATTGGTGTATGGGATTTTGTGAGTTCCTAGTTTCCTGTAGTTGTGGCAGAGTATGAGTATCTCTTTCCTAAACATGTTCTAGGCTTGCCTCCCCATTGAGAGGTATACTTCTATATTGATATAAACCCTGGGAAAACACTGATATCTAAACCAGATTATCAGATGGTTCCTATAGAGATTCACGAGCTGAGGGTACAGTTAGAAGACTTCTAGAGGAAGGTCTTCATGAGACCTAGTGTTTCTACCTGGGTAGCCCTAGTTTTTTTTGAAAAGAAGGATAATTGGATCTTGAGGTTGTGTGTGGCCTACTAGTGCTTGAACCAGTGCTTGAACCAAGTGATTTCTAAGAATAAATATTCACTAATGAGGGTCGATGGTTCTTAAAGGTTGACCTCAGATCATTTTATCACCAACTGTGAGTACGGGATGAGGATATACTGAAGATGAAATTACAATGTCTCTATGATCACTATTAGTACTTGGTGATTCCCTTAGGCATGAATAATTTCCCAATAGTGTTCATGAGACTCATGAACTGGATCTTTCAGCTTTACTTAGACCAGTTCGTGCTAGTCTTCATTGACAATATTCTTGTGTACTCAACATCTAAGGAGGAGCATGTGAGACACTTAAGTATGGTTTTGTATGTACTCCAAGAGAACCAGATTTAAGGGAATATCTTGAAGTGCAAGTTCTAGATTCAGGTGGTACACATTCTAGGACATGTTATCTCTGTAGATGTAGTGGAAGTATACCTAACCGTGGTTGAGGTAGTGTTAGCATGAGATCCACCTAAGAGTGTGATGGAGGTGCGGAGCTTCCTTGGGTTGGTAGGCTATTATCATATATTCATACCTAATTTCTCTAGGATATCAACACCCATGAAATCTTTGACTCAAAATGGGTATCATTTTGTGTGGACATAAATATGCTAGTAGGATTTTCAGCTATTGAGGCAGAGATTGAAGAGCACTCCCATATTGATATTTTTGGAGAAAGGTTTCAAGTACGTAGTGTTCTGTGATGCATCAGGAACTAAGGTTGGTTGTGTTCTGATGAATAAGTAAGTGGTGATTTTCTATGGTTCACGCTAGTTGAGACCACATGAGTAGAACTACATGACCCATGATCTTGAGTTAGCATTGGTAGCCTTCTCTTTAGATATTTGAAGACACTACCTTATGAGTGAGAGGTTTATCGTCTACTTTGATAACAATAGTCTCAATTATATCTTCACTCAGAAGGATCTTAACTTGAGATAGAGGTGATGGATAGAGTTTCTACAGGACTGTGAATTTTAGATTATCTATACTCCTATGAAGGGGAACATGATGGCAGATTCTCACAATAGGAGAACTATTTAGCAGTTGCTGAATGAGGCGTCAGAGCAGTTGGCCTCATTGTAGTTATCCTTTGTGGATGGAGATGGAGAATCTTGCCTCTAGTTGATGGTTTTCACTCCTCCACTCTTATAGTGAGTCAGGCAGGAACATCTTGGGGATATCGACTATGAGAATCTACATTTCCATATATCCATAGGGTATGCTCCTGATGGATATTCTAAATTTGGGGAGAATGTCATTTATTCAAAGGACACATGATGGTATCAGTGACATTACAGGATGAGGTTCTAAGAGAGTTTCATATGTCTTCTTTTCCAGTATATCCACATGTGGAAAATATTTACCAGGACCTCTGATGTCTATTTTGGTGGCCAAGGATGAAGAAAGGAGTTGCAGAGTTCTGCTCTCAATTCCTTACTTTTCAACAAGTAAAGGATGAGAACCAAGTTCCAGCAGTTGTTTCTCAACCCCTTGAGGAGTTGGAATGGAAGTGGGAAGGGTTATGTATGGATTTCATGATGGTATTACCATGTACATCAAGGTGAAAAGATTCCATTAGGGTGATCTTAGAATGAATCACCAAGTTGGCTCACTTCCTAGTTATCTGAGAGCAGCGTTCATTAGAGATCTTGGGAAGACTCTACATTCAAGAGATAAACTACTACAAAATTGGGTTTATCAAGTGCTAGGGCTTTAATAGTTATAGATAAAAGAATTATTAAATACCCCCTTTGTCAGTGCTAAAAAAAGTGTTGTTCAAGGGGGGCTTTATCAGTGCTTTTTTACAGGTGATGATAAAGGCCCACCCTTTATCATCTCTTTTAAAATATATTTGATAAATGTGGTCTTTTATCAGCACTTGTAAAAAACACTGATAAGGTTATACATCAGAAAAATTATATTTCATTAAAAATAATATATTAATATATAAATATATTTATATTGATATTAATATAATATATGTATTTTTTAAAATATGTTTTAAATAAGGTAAATAGGCATTTAAACTTAGTATATAAGATATTTACTGAAAATGGATTATAAAATAATTAAAAAAATATTTTTAATTCATAACTTTCTTATTATTACCGATTAATAGTCATTTAATATCAATTTTAAGATAAAAAAATAAAATAAATAAAATATCTAAAATAAGTTGAAAATGAAACTCAAACTTCTAATAGAGTTAAATTTTGATCTGGGTGTCCGTTTGGGCTCTACCACATATCAAATCAAGGCCTGTGATTAACTATACACCCTCAATAAGGGAGGTAAACCACTATCTCAATTTTAAGGCCCAAAAGGTCCAAAAGGGCTCCAAAACTGGATTTTTAGTTGGGGTACCCCAATTTTTTAACATTCTATGGATTTTTAGCATCATTTAAGGGGGTATTTTGTCCCTTTTTTATAGATGATTAAATTTATTCCCAAGTCTTACATTCATATTAATATTATGTCTTTGAAATTTTATTTTTTTCATAATATAATTTTATTTATAATTAAATATATGCATGTTTTATTTTATTTACTTAGAATAAATCACTCATATAAATACATATATCAATATATTTACGTAAAAATGAATATTCTAATATATTTAAATAAATAAATATTCTAAAAATGTATTTAATATAATATCTAACCATTTTTTACATCATAAAAATATATTTATAATATTTATATATACATATTTATGTGTATTAGTAAAAAGATATATATTTATATTATATTCTAATATATGAAAATTAAAATAATATAAAATATATTTAAATAAAGATAATTATATATATATATATATATAAAACTCATATATATTGTATAAATGTATTTAAAAATAATTTTGTAAATATATGAATACAAAATATATATATAAATATATATGTAAATATATATATAAATAAAAAAATATCATTAAAAAAACATGGTGTAGTGATAAAGGTGTTCCATCTTCGAAGGAGTGGTGTAGGGTTTAAATCTAAGGGGTGCACATGAGGCTGAAAATTTACAATGCACTAATAAAAGGGATGGTGGGGTCAAAAGCAATGTTAAAGGTGGGGGGAGCGCTGTTAAAGGTGTCATAGAAGAGTTGATAAAGGGACCGAGCTCATGGATGTATGAAAAAAATATAATTTTACCCCCTTTAATAGAACTACCATTATCAGAACTAAAAAAGCGCTGTTAAATTCCCCTTTAATAGCGCTAAAAAATCACTATTAAAGGGGGCCTTTAATAGCACTTTTTAGCACTGATAAAAGCTTCTGGATTTTAACCATGCACCAATTGTCATCACTTTTTTAATGCTTATAAAGGAATATTATATCACTTTTAAAGGAATATTTTGTAGAAGTGGTAGTTCTACTCCATGGAGTTCCATTAATGATTGTTTTGGATTGTGATGCTCACATTACATCCCAGTTGTGGAAGAGATTACTTGTGGAATTTGGGACCCAGTTTTGCTTGGGCATAACATTTCACCCACAACCTAAAGACTAGAAAAAGTGGACCATTCAGGTTTTGGAGGACATTCTAATAGCTTTCATGCTAGTCTTTGGTCGTAGTTGGGAGGATCACCTGATACTGGTGGATTTTGCATAAAAAAAATCTACCATTCGACCATTGGTATGTCACTGTTACAGGTTTTTTATGGGAAACCCTATAGGTCACCACTTTGCTGGAATAACCTAGGAGAGTTGGCACTCATGGGATAAAAATTGGTGCAAGCTACTACGGTGAAGGTTCATATCATCCAGGAGTAGAAGAAGACTTCACAGAACTATTATAAGTCTTATGCTAATAGGCGATAGAGGCCCTTGGAGTTTGAGAAAGAATACCATGTGTTCCTTAGTATTTCACCTCGACGTGGAATATATATATTTGAGCAAGACGATCAGTTTTCTCTAAGGTTCATCATCAATTTTCAGATACTATGTAGAGTTGGTGATGTGGTGTACTACTTAAATCTACCTCTACAGTTAGACTGGGTACATGGAATCTTCTTTGTGTCGTAGTTAAGGAGGTAAGTTCATTACCCATCACACATCATCAATTGGGGAGAGCTGTACATCGAGGATCAAGCGACTTTTGCTAAGTATCTAGTGGAGATCAAGGACTGGTGGGAGAGGATTCTCCATGGATGATCGAATCCTTTGGTACGCATCCTATGGTAGGATGAAAATCTCTAGGAGAGCACTTGGGAGTGGGAGGATCAGATTTGTTCCCATCACCCATGTCTTTTTGAGTACCCTTTATTTTGGATTATTAGGGATGTAAATCCCCAAGGTGGGGAGAATGTAATGTCTCATATTTTTCCGAGTATTGTTTTTAAATATTATATGGATTAATTTTGAGACCAAGAACTGATACGGTGTGTGATTCTGAGACCCGGTGTGTATAGAATAGATGTTTTAAATATATTAAAATATTCTATAGCACACATGTGGGGTTTTTAAGAAAAAGTGGAATAACATCTAAAAGGATTCTCGGATCAGAAATATGATTTCCCTATTGAGTTAAAAAAGGAATTTCTACCCTAGGCGTGACCCAACATTGGTCAACGTGATCCATTTATGGAAAAGACATCGTGAGCGCAAAAATGAATAAAATTATTTTATTTTGTTTATCGACACAATGACTGTATAGCCTTTAAATAGACTATTATTTCATAATTCTCGAGTTTTCCTCTTAACCTAGAATCCTCTATAGATTCGTTGGAGAGAGATCTAAAAAATCCTTCCAAAAGAATGACGAAAAAATCACGGATTGAAAATCCATGCACACTGATTTTGAGGGATCTTTCTAATGATGACGACACAATAATCATTCATCATTAAAGACCAATACAAATAAATGTAGGGCATGTTATTTTTATTATCTTTTCCCCATTCTTGATTTATATGATGAACGCATACCAATAAACAAACATATTGGGATGTGAATCAGTCATTATATGGGATGAGTTATTTTATGAGATTTATCAAGAGTTTGATAAAGAGTTTTATTAGATTCATTTATCATTCTAAGAGTGACAAACCAAGATCTACATGAACATAAATCAAGGTTCATCCCTTTAAATTTGGTTTGTGCTTTTCTCCCCCGATTCACCGTTCTTCGTGGTATTTATCATTCTTCCTTTCAGTTATAAATTTATTGAATGATTGATCATTGTGCATCCAATTATTTAAAAAACAATCTGAAATCATTAATCTGGCATCGATACGACTCAACAGAGGTGTGATGTTGGTTTTGGTAGTAGATCAAACGACGATGGGTATTTATTTTTCATTATTCAGTGGTAATAAAGAATAATGAAGATATCATTTTCCAAGCTGATTGAAGGCCCAAATCTTATCGATTCGGTGTTGGTGTGACCGATCAACCTTGAATTTGGAGTTTCATGGAAGACTGACCACCAGAACTGAAGATGGAAGATCAAACGGTGCAAGTGGGAGTAAGTAGATGGGTTCTAGGAAAACATGATACACATGGTGTGTAGTCCTTGACTATACGGTGTGTAACCCCCATGAATGACTCGGTGCATACCTAAAGGAGTTCACAGAAACAAGGTGGAGTACACGGGTTGACTAAATGGCATGTAATCCACCACACGGCATGGTCAGTACCATATAAATGGGCTACCTAGTGTGATGGTACATGAGAACAAATACACAGGTTGATGCCATATAATGGAACACGAACAGAGTACATGGGTAGACCACAGATATAGGGATGCGGTGTATAGCCCATCCACACGCCATGCAATCTTCTACACATCAAGGGGGGAATTAAATAATCCATTCTACATGGGCAGTACTCAGGGTCAAGGAACACTATGTGTTCCACTAAAACATGTTGTATACCCCTTTCTATATGGTTTAATTTTCTTGTCCTATGTATCTTAGAAAATCTTAATTAGGGTTCATTCCCTTTATAATTTCCTTGGAGTTGGTTTTAATCATTTATTACTCCTAGGACTAAGATCCCTTCTGTAGGACTTCTTGGAGAGAGTTGTTGTAATTTTTCTAAGAGTTCTAAAGTGAGATCCTTTATTCATCTCCATGCTCTAAGTGCATTTTGGTATCAACATTACCAAAACTAGGCGAGTTCCGATCCTCTACTTAGCGGTTTAATTTAGATTGAGTTTTTTGTATAACCCCATGGCCCTAATAGGGATCCTCATCCATGAATTGTAATCTCTTTATATCTATCATCAGATCTCTTTTATGACAGTTCCTGTTTAGAAGTACCTCTTTGACAGATGTTATCAGTACTATCAGACTCAGGAGTGTGTTCTCCTAGAGGAGTTCTTTGTGGAATCATTGACCTGGAATCCAAAGGCTGGTATACTATGGTTGTGGTTTACCTCTAGACTACGTGTCTTAGATTGGGTATATCTAGATATTCTTGTTATACATACTGTATACATATACCTCTGTAGAGATGACCATGCTTTCCTTTGTTGTTTTTCTTTGTGGTTTTGGGGTGTACTATTGAGTATTGTTATACTCAATCCTACACAGGCTTTGTCCACATGTTTTGTGTCTTGTGTAGATGATCGACCCTTTTGATAGAGTCATAGGTGGAATAGGACCAGACAGTGCTTTGTGAGACTAGACATACCAAGGTGTGTTACTATGACTTTCAGAAATTAGTCCCAATACCATTTACTTATAGGTTGGACATGTGGTTACAGACTCTTTGCGTTGGGCTTGTATTTGGACATGTTTTACTTTAATTTACTTCCTTTTGTACTCTGGTTGTGGGATATATGTGTATGCATGCATTGGTTTCTTAGTGTTTTTTTACATTTCAGCATTTTTTTGGGATTGTAGATGTGTCTATGTGTATAGGTACAGATACAATGCCTCCCATGTTAGTGATATGCCTAATTGATGCTAGTTATCATAACCTAGTCTATTTGAGGTGGGCTTGGGGAGTCACAACATGGTCCCCATTGGGACGGGTCATGAAAAATTCATATATATTAAATATTTCATAAATATTTAATAATTAGATTGTAAACATTTCCAAATTTTAATATAAACATTTCATATTTCAAATATTTTCTGGAATATTTATAAATTAATAATTTCTTAAATAAATAATTTTTAACATCTTTAATAAGTTAAAATATATAACTTATATCATATAGTATGATATATGTTTACAATACTATAAAATAGGTCTTTAACAACGCTGGAATATGCCTTTATCAGCAATAAAAAAGGTAATAAGACCCCCTTAAATGAGGATGAAAATCCACAGAATGTTAAAAAAATTGGGGTACCCTGAATAAAAACTCAGTTTTGGAGGTCTTATGGGCCTTTTTTGGCCTAAAAAAATGTGATGTGTTTAAATATCTCACCAAGGGCATAGAGCTCATCATAGGATTCAATTTTGATATGTGGTAGAGCCCAAACAGAAACCAAGATCAAAAGTTATGGTCGTTTAAAGTTCGAGTTAAAATTTTAACATTTTTTAGATCTTTTATTAATTTTATGATTTTTTATCTTCAAGTTGATATTAAATGAGTATTAATTGGTAATAAAAAGAAAATTATTAATGAATTTTCTTTTAAAAATATTTTATAAGTCATTTTCACTAAATATCTTATATATATTAAGTGTAAATTCCTATTTACATTATCCAAAACATATTTTAAAAAATATATGTTATATTTATATCAATATAAATATATTTTAATATTAATATATTATTTTTAATGAAATATTTTTTTTAAATATACCATTATCAGTGCTACTAAAAAAGTGCTGATAAAGGGGGTCATTATCAGCGCTTCTAAAAAATGCTGATAACCCCTACCCTTTATCAGCACTTTTTTACAAGCACTGATAAAGGGTGGGAATTTATTAGTGCTTTTAAAAAAGTACTAATAAAGTTCCCTATTTAATAGTGATTTTTTAGCACTGTTAAAGACCCCCTTTAATAGTGCTAAAAAATAATTGACAAATGGGGTCTTTAATAGCGCTTTTAGTTAGCACGGTTGAAGTGATAACACTAGATAAACCCGGTTTTGTAGTAGTGTTGTTTTATATCACACTTTAGTTTCTATTATGATATTTAATACAATATATAATCTATCATGGTAAGTAACATTTTACATCACCCCTACTATTCAATCGATACACTGCTGTATCTCTACTAGTTTCATGTACCACATGCTTTGGTTGGATATTGTATAGCTACTGGAAATGCACTAAAATGTGTATATCGTATTAGATGATATTCCCTAAATCATAGATTTCAATATTCATGTAATGAATATTGTAAATTATGATATTATGATATTGTGTTAGTCATGTGATACCTTTATAATATATTATTTTTGGATTAAGATGTTGTGTTCATTGTTTTTATATATATCTCACATAACTTCTTTTAGTTATGAATCAATGAGTTGATTCATTTATGTAAATTCATAATCATTTGAAATTTTCAAAAGATTATATCTCAATAGCCATATGTTTTTGTAATGTATATTTTCTCCCAAGTATTGGTAGTCAAATATTAGATATATTTTTTCAATGAACAAAGCCTATATAAATAGATGGGAACCCCCAATTGAGAACACACAGTTATACCAATTCATAGTTGAAGATACTTATTCCTACTTATTCACAATAAATATTTTAGAGAAGGTTCTATAAAACTCTACTGTTTGGGGTTAATTTACTTATGAATGAGAATCCTAATGGTCTGTGCTATCCTTATAGAGGCAAGAGTTTGATAGTTTTTTCTGGGTGATATTTGTCAAGAAAACTCCATATTGTTAGATGGAGATGGATCTCACCATAGTAAATTCAAACTAATTTATTTTCTACTCTTTATTCTATATATTTATTCATGAAAATTAATTAGGAAAAAATTGTGTTATTCTTCCAGTTCCATGATTAAGTGATTATCCTCTAAAACCAATCAATGGTATCGTAGCCATGTTAATCAATGAGAAAAAATGTTCTTTTACTATTTTTTAAAAAATATGTCTATTATAATATACTTAAAGTCATATGGTATTATAATATTATATAAAAAGTTATGGTACATTAAAGAAATTTATTTTTTGTTTTTCATGGGTTATGATATGTGATATCATAGGTTTTGATAGAAATTCCTCTTTCATGAAAACAGACCTTTGAGTCACAGTTACTATATATTGTCTATCATCAATGATGACTTTCTCATATTTAAAAAAACTTCCCATAATAATGATTTTCCATTGAATTATAGAAACTCTTATATATGGGATAATCGATACATAAGGATTTCTATGACTCCCTTATGTATGGATTACCCCATACATAAGTATTTTTCATTTTTCAAAGAAATAAAAAATGTCTTAAAAATATCATAATATAGGATATGATCCCCATGTTAGGGATTAATATAGAATTAAATATCAATTATTTATTATCATTTAAAATTCCTTTTTATCAATCCTATAATGCAATTCAAGCCAAAATAATGAAATTTAATATTTTTTCTAAAAATTATAATGGTTTATAAATTCTATATAAAAGATAAGTGTTAGACACTGTAAATGGGATATTTTAATGACTAAAAAATATATATAATGTTTATATTTATATTACATGATTTAAAAATAAATGAAATAAATGAAATAAATGAAATATTTATTTATTTATTTCTTTTTAATATTAATATTTACTAATTTTTTTATGAAATTTTAATATTATTTATACATTAAATTATATAATAAATTTATTCTTAAAAATTGTCATGCCATGCATTAAATAGCTAGTACAATCACATATCATTTTATTTTTATCTACCTTTTTATTAGTTTTTAATTAATGTTATTATCTTGAATATAGTTATTGAATATAGTTTATACATATTGGGAATCAAATTTGTGATGGATTAGAATCTCTCTTGAGTAAAGTATCATCAGGTAGAAGGACTTTCAGTCAGACTTCCCACCAGCTTGTATGCTTTTGAATTATTCTAGAAAGCTGGGGTTGGCCATCTATGGCTCTAGGCTTACTCGTGTGGGGATTAACAATCTCATATATTTCAAAACATTTACATGAAAATTTCATGTACATTATTAAAGGATGAATTTGTATTTTTTTAAATATGTTTGGATTCTATTTAGGGTGATTAACATAAAATGTGTGTTGTATAATGAGTTATACATTAACATGGTTCAAATATATTAATATGGTGGATCAAATAAGGATTCCAAAACTAAATCCTTATAATCATTCATGCATAAAAGAATATTACATGAGATAATTAACCTCACATGTGATTAAATATATATAAATATAATATAAATGTGTTATATATTAAATTGTTAAGACTTTGAAATAAAGAGACTTAAATAATAAGTGTGAGATTAATTATAAAGTGTTACTTGATAAGACCTTGATCATACATTATAGGTGACCCAAACCATTAGGTTCCCATGGATTATATTGTGTATAGAGAGTAAGTAATAAGGTGACCCTAACTATTAGGTGCCTTGTCATTTGTGTTTTCTTTGGGTTACACAGAGCTAAAAAACACTATGTTTTAGAACACTAATGGAATAGAGTTTACTAAATTCATGTTATAATTTTAGATAAATAGTTATCCACTTATTATCCAAGAGTGGTATATAATATGGTTGAAAATTTTTGTCTACCAAATATAAACATAGATTATTTACATGATTACCCAGTGTAAGTCATAATGAAATATGGGTCATGGCTCACAAAAGTGATATAATGTGAAGGTCATCAATTTTAGGGGAGTATTTTATTTTAATGTCCTTGAGGAAAATATATCAAACATAACACTCACCTAGAGGTATAACTTTTTTTATAGATTATGTAATGTTTCATGATTATCATTTTGATATCCCTTATATATATGAAATATAAAACTATTTTACATTCATATATAAGGATTATAAGTGTTCTAAATTAGAAGTATTTTGGTCATATTAATGAGAATATTAGAGAAATCAATTTATATCACTATAACTCATGGTTATTAGAAACTGAGTGAGAAATATTCATTTTTGGTAGTAAACATAGACCCAATGATAAGAGAGAATTGAAAAAGCAAAAGTAGATCTATGTGTTTGAAACAGACCAAGTTTTACTAAATTGGAGGCTAGAATTTATGATCTAAGTTTACTTAGTGAACTTTCGTCTAATTGGAAAAATATTATTATGTTACCTTAAATAGAAATTTGATTTATGTATCTCGTTTGAAAAAATCAGATTTTCATTCAACATTAAGAAAAAAACTGTTCTATATAAATGAGAAACACATTAAAATAATCCATAAATATGTATTATTTGAATAATTCTATTATGAATCATTTTATAATTTAGAATCTTGTTTATTAGTAAAAATGACAAAGAAATTTTTTGTGGAAAAGATGATAGGTCTAGTTTACAATTTGATCTTATAAATAGTGATGTATGTGGAAAAATTAATATATAATAAGGTGGTGGGTTTTGGTAGGTCTAAACCTTTACCTAATATTTTAGTTAATATGGTTATGTACTTTTGATGAGACATAAGTATAGAACTTTTGAAATGTTTAAAGTGTTTTTAAATTAATTAAAAAATCAACTGGGAAAAGGTATTATGATTATTTTATTAGACTAGGGTGGTGAATAATTGAGCTATAGATTCATTTATTATCTCAAATATTGCTGAATTGTTCCACAACTCACTCCTCTCAGAACACCACAGTGTAACGATGTGTCTATGAGGAGGATTTATACCCTATTTTATATGGTTTTACTGATGTTATGTTAGTGATACCATTTCATTTCATTCATGGATATGATCTATAAAATTTCCAATTCATAATTAATATTTTCCTTATAAAGTATTCATAAAGTCACAAAATGAGTTATTTCTTGGAAAATGTCCCATTATGTATTTTTTGAGAATTTGTGGTTGTTAAGAAAATGTATGTCTTTTGATGAATGAAAAAATCATTCCCAAATCCAAGAAATTTTTATTATTTATTATCCCAAAGAGATTATGTGATAAGAATTTTATAATCCTACTGAACACTATGTTTTTGTGGACCAATTTGATGTTTTCCTTGAGAAGGATCACTTTATTTTAGGATTATGTGGGAAGAATTTTGAACTTAGAGATGTTCAATAACAATAAATAAGAAGTGTACCTATGATAGAAGTTGATCTAGATCAAAAAAGAGTTATGGAAGAAGATTTGTCTCAGGTTACACAAGAACATTTAATTTTTTGTACGATTTGTTAGGATCTTGAGATATAATGATTTTTTATGGAAAATGAGGATGTAGTAATGCTCATAAGTGAAGAAATAACTTTCTACCATGATGTAATTGGGAGTTTTGATTATGATAAATAATTAAAATCAATGTGACATTAAATGGAATCTATTTACACTGGAAAAGTTTTTAACCTAGTGTATTCACTTAAATAGGTGAGATTAATTGGGTGAAAATTTTTTTTCTACAAGAAAACCAACATAGAGTATAAATTGACTACCGATAAAGAACACCTAGTGGAAAAGGGTAACAAAATATTCATGGTATTGAATATGAGGAAAAATTTTGATGTATTGTGATGGTGAAATCTATTAAGATATTAAAAACCATAATATATCATTATGATTATAATATATATCAAATGAATATCAAAATATTTTTCCTTAATTTTAATTTAGTTTAATAAATATATATGATACAACCAGAAGTATTTGAAGTTTTTAATGAGCGTGCTAGGTTTTCAAGTTGAAACACTCTATTTTTGGATTGAAGAAAACCTCTCAAAGTTGGAATTCCCAATTTGATAATTTAGTAAAATAGTTTGGTTTCATAAAAAAATGAATTATTATTATGTATAGAAGATTATTTTTGGGAGTGTGGTCTAATTTATGATATTGTATACATATGACATACTTCTTATCATAAATTATGTCCAAATTGTACACTATGTAATGATATGGTTGAAAAAATGAATCTTGATCAAATAAATGTGTGAAGTAGCCTAAATACTTTGTATTAATATATATATATATAGGTATATGTAATAGGGTTATTCAATTATGTGAGAACATTTATACTATTAAAGTAATTAAGTATTTTACCACAAATAACTCCACAAATGGGTCTTTATGAGTATTTCATGGAACAAATCTTAGGAATATTCGAGATCATTTAAAAAATTATAAAGTATTGATATGATTCCTTACAAATACTCCATAGGATATATCATTTATTCCATGTTTTTTACTCAACCTGGTATCATTTATGCATAAATAATTAAAATTAGATACCGACCCATCCCAGTGACAGTTACTAGATTGTTTTCATGAACATTTTAAATTACTTAAGAAGAAGTAAGGATATATTATTTTTCTTTTTAGGTGAAAATAATCTTAGTGGAAATTTTTACAATAATATTGGTTTCTAATTAAACAAATATGATATGAGATCTCAATATAGTTTCATGTTTTTCAAATATATTGGAGCTATTAGACAGAATAGTTCCAAAAAATCCAATATAAAAAGCTTAATAATAGAGGCAAAGTACATCACTGGATCAAATATTATAAAGGAAGCTATTTAGATTAATACGGTTTTCACAAAAAATGGTGTGGCCATTATTATCTGTGTATAAATTCATCTTTACTTTGAAAAAATGGTTCTATTTCTCTGGAAAATGAACCACTATCTCAACAAATGGACAAACCCATCCTTCGTAAGTACCATTTCAAATAAGTGATCATTAATAGAGGTGATGAAAGGATCTATTTGGTTCTTAGAGAGAATAATGTAATTAATTCATTGAAAAAACCATTAACATATAAAGACCATAAGGTTCATATTAAATCACTTGGTGTTAGATACGTGAGAGATTGGATGTAATCATTTTAAAATGTTTCATAATTTTATAATAAAGTTAATCTCCAATTATCATTCATTCATGAATGATGCATTTATATTACATGAATAGTGTATTGATAATATCCCCTTAATTTATGACTTTATGTTCACCCAAATCAATAATATTCCTGGGGTATTATGGTTTTGATGAAATTTTAAAATTAGTGTAAGTATAATCTTGTATGATGAAAAGAGTTGTATTTAATATATAATGAATATACTCATGAGATAATAATTTGAGACATATTAGTTGGAAAAACCCACCAAATTATATCATAAAGAATATCATGTGTTCATTAATATATGTAGGGGTGTATACTTATTTGGAATACCCAATACCCGAGGTTGGAAAGATACCTACCGTGTGATCCTATATACTTTTATAGAATTCTTACATAATACTTGATGCATAGATAATCAGGGTGTGTGTGGGGATGTTATTTTTCATATCATTTATTAGAACTCAACCAAGATGATATTTTTCCACTATTATGATGAATTAAATATATTTGGTCCCTCAATTGAAATAGAATGAGGAAATTCATTAATATTATTAGTTGAGTGACATGTGACGTGCTGAGCTACTTGGATGAGGGATATGTATTGTACTCATCTTCTAGATGAAAATACTTGTGATGTATTCCTGAACATAGTAAGTCTATTATAGAGAATGACAAATGAATGAGATGAAATATATAATATTGAAATGTTCCAAATCTAGATGTCACCTGATGTCATAAACAAAGAGATTATATAATTATGCATATTATGTATACGATATATCTTATGGTGAACATATTTATATGGAGATATGAGTTTTTTTGATTGAGATAAAACCAATTTTTTTTATATATTGAGTATCATTGATGTTTTTCAGAGTCCTCTCTTTAAATACATCTATGAAATCATGATTTCATATTTTTTTCATTAATATAACATCTTATATGGCCCCATAGTTTGTTCATATGAAAAGGAATAAGTTCTTGTTACATTTTTTGTTATAAAATAAATAGAGTTTAATATACTATATCTAAGAGAGTTTGTATATATTAACAATGAGAAGTGATGTTTTTTTATAAATTGATTATAATATTTTAATGAAAATGAGATATTATTAAAAAATAAATAAAATTGGTATATCACATTATATGATATACCTTGAGTCATAGAATGTGATATTCATGTGATGCATATCGTATATTACAGTATCCCAATATTGTATAATACATGTGATTCTTTTATAATAGCTTACGATAATATTAGGATAATAAGTGAATGTATCATTCTACTTATCCTGTATATTTTCCTTCAGTTCCGAGTCAACAAGTTGATTCATATATAGATATAAATAATCCTAGTAAATATTCAAATGATTATATATAAACAACCATACATTATTATATTTTATATCATCTGTAAAGTGTTGGTAGTTAATGATAAACTCTCTTTACTAAATGAAGGTATACAATATAAATGAATGGGTTCCTCTAGTTTAGAACACATGATTCTTCCAAGACATAATCAAATATCTCTCTTCCTCCATGTTAACCATTCATATTCATGGATAAATTTATAGAAAACCTTTGGTTTTTATGAGTCATATTTTTATGAATAATGATTCAAGTGGTTAGTGAAATCCATGTGGAGGCATGATCCCAATAATTGTGGTTTAGCAATCTACATCAAGAAAACTTTTCTATGTTTGAAAAATATTTTTCTCAAATTAGTAAAGGTATACCAATTTATTTTATGTTCTTAATTATGTATGATGATTCATGATGATACATCGGAAAAAATTAATGGTTTTCTTCCACAACAATGATCATGTGATGATCCTCCAAAACCCATCAATAGTATGCTATATATATATTTTCCATGAGATGCACTAAAAAACAAATAAATGGACTATATCATGCCATGAAATATTTTCATATTTCATAGAGTTATGTGATGCTAAATTTTAAGAAACCCAAACTCATGTCTCTCCATATGACATAATAATTCATACCCTATGATTTATTAATTCAAAGGAAATGATCTTTCTATGTCATATCATATCCCAAGATATCTTTATATCTGAATATGTGACACCATATCATATATCCCAATATCTTATATCTCCTTATTCTATATCCTTATTCTTATATATATACACATAATTTCATAAAAAAATGAAATAAAACATAAAATATTCACTAGAGTGGCTTAGACACCACTGATGCATTTTATAGATATCTAATATGTATAAATATATAAAAATATAATAAGAAAATATAAAATAATATTAAGTTAAAACATAATTTAAACATAATTAAATAACATACATCACTATTATCACTTCATTGAATAGTTATACTGATGTATACCTCTTACAAATAACCAAAGAATTATCACCTATATATCCATTGTTTATTTAATTAAAATAACATTCTATAAGAAATCTCTTGAATCCAAGGAATGTTAGTAAATAATCATGGTAATAAAAGTTAGATAGGGGAATATAGATTAAACTGTTACTCTCTATACCAATGCATGTGTTCGAATAAGGCTAAATACCCTTATATAGAAACCCTTCATTAAATGAAGTTGGCTCTAAGGGTTCATGCATTTTAAAAATTCATAGTCAGCGATTGATAATTTAATATGTACATTATAATATATTATAATGTGAAATATTAAATGAAGAATGTTTTTATTGATCATTAAACATTTTATTGACAATGAAACATATTTTAAACTCTTATTACAAATCATCCTATTATGTGGAAATTGGAAAACATGACATTATATGTGGAATATAGATATACCTAATTGTTACAAAAATTAGTTTTTAGTTATATTTATTATCAAGTATAGTGTAAGATTTCATTAATATATGGATTTAAGATAAGAGTTTGACAATCATTATTAACCCAATGGTGATGTGTTAGATGGTAACATTGGTTACCTTACATGTGAAACAAATTTCTTGAAGAATAAATTGAAAAAATGGAAATAGAGATTTTGGATGATCATGACATGTCTCATAAGGATGTATTGAATCTAATAATGTGTCTATATAGAGCTGTGATAAAGGATACATCAAGATAATTTTTTTATATCAAATTCATGGAAAAAGGAGATCAAGACATAGAGTGTGATGGAATAACTAACATTAATAGTTGATTTATAAGTTATAATTTTTCTATTCTGGGTTTTTATATTGTTGGAAGAATCAAGATAACTTATGAAGTTATTTAAATAATAATTGAAATGTTTTGGTAAACTAATAACATCACATTAAAATTGTATCTATCACACTGCAATATATTTCATGTAAGAATAATCTTACTCATATGTAAGATTAATTTATTAGATTCTATAGAAACTTTATTATGATGGAAGTGATGATACCTCAATACAATCTATATGATATTAAATAGAACCTATATAATAATGAATTGGGAGATGATTATATTGGAATGATAGAAAATTACACAATGGTTTTTATATACGAATAATTCTAGAAAGATGAAAGGATATTGTAGTATGAAGTAATAAATCATATTGTAACAAGACTTGTGTAGGAATAAACCAATGATATATAAGAGTAAGCCTTGTCAAATCTAGTCTAGTTTAAGAATAAATTTGGGCCATCATAAATTAGCTTTTTGAATGAAAAACCATATTTATTTGCATCACTCAATAATAATTGATATGGAAAAATAAAAATATACTAAAGATAAGCTAGCAGGATGAAGCCACATTTTATAAAGAGGCTAACAATGATGTTTAAACCTATATAATGTGATAGATAGAGAAATCATGTTTTAGTGTAGGAACCATTCCATGAATGTTAGAAAGATGATAAGGACCAAGCCATGAAATAGTGGTTTCACTATGGAGGGAATCTATTTGGAATAATTATAGAAATATCGATTGATTATATATCTTGGTCTTTATACCATAGAGAAGTAAGTCATATCACAACTAGGTTTTAGATTCAAATATATTTGAGAAGATCACATAAAGATCCTAAAGGATTTTAAAATGAGATATCATATAGATTTTTATAGATCTGGATATTAGATGAAGAATTAATTATAGTGAAGGACATCATGCCATAGTTTGGGTGAAGTCATTGAATATTATTCCACAGTGTGGAGTTTCATATTGTGATCAAGTATTTTCCAGAATACAATGTCTATTTAATTTGAATTAAAAAAGGAGAAATTATGGAATGAATTTTGGGATATAATCATAGCTTTATTGGATGAATCTGACCAAATTTAATCATATAAACACATGAATTAATCTTAGATGATTAAATGAATAAGTAATTATCCCAACCATCTGATCATGGGTTGAAAGTTTGTATGTTATTATAAAATTAGTATCCATATTTCTTGAACCATATAGCTTGAATTATATTCATCTTTATTTAGTAAAGTAATAAAAGAGGTGGATCCACAAAGGTGATTAAATCATAATATCTAGTCCATTTAATAAATAAGTCTTGAAGAATAAAAATAATTTATATTGTTATATTCAGTTATTGAAGAAGAGGAAAAAGTGAAACAAGAATATTATAATATAGGATAAGATTCACCTATAATAGGTTAGTCACTACCATGATCATTTTTAAGACAAATATTTGTTCCTCAATCTAAGTTTACACTCTCTTATAGAATTATAATTTTAAGACACATATTCACCTCTTTTTAAGGATTTGATTTCTTCTATTTTTGAAGAGAAAGTGTTCAACTATAAGGACCCAACCTTAAACATTAAATAATATTGATTCATAAGTCCATAATCCATTATAATACATTCGATTATAATTTCTGGTTTAGAGTGTTATAGAATTAGTCCATAAATCATACATAACATAAACACATAATAAAAAGTGGACAATTCTGATAAGTGTCAATTTTTTTTCACAATATGACACTTTTAAGATAAAACATGATTTCTTTTAATAATGAATCTTCATCAAATTAAACATAGCTTCTTCCATTCCCTTACCCATCCTTAAACTTTGTAAAAAACATTTTAAAAATTTAGTATGATCACAAAAGGATCATAAAGGTATATTAAAATAATGAAAACCATTAGTACAGTTAAAAAATAAAAACATAATAAAAGTTTAACTTTATATCAATGGTCTTTGAGAGAAATAAATAATTCATTTTCACAAGAAAAATCAAAAATAATCTCAAAAATAATCATTATATACCATATAAATAATAGGTAAATCATATAGGTATCTTGGAATATCATTATTCATATCACTCTTACAAATCGAAGAAATATATGGTCAACTTCCATACATAATGCATTAAAGGGATATCATGGACCCACCCATCCTTGGATTATAAAATAACTACTAAAACTTGGATTATAACATAACCACCCTTTATTGGTTTTTTATTTATTCACCCATCAATGTTTTATAACATAACTACCCATCAATATAAATAATTTCCATGAACCATAATATAATCATAATAGGTAAAAGCTTCAAAATTTCAACATCACACTCAAAAAACATTCTCTTTACCCATAACAAAAAATTTTCAGATTTTAAAATATTAATCACTTTGAAAAAAATATTTTTAAAAATAAAATACCTAAAAAAATTAAAGAGAGTTTTAATTCAAATAAAACATGAAATCTTATAAAGGAAACAAAACATTACATAGTAGTTATGGTGGAAAAAACTCATTGATTTCATATACATAAAAATAGAATATTCCTTTTTTCCATTTGTAAATAAATTCACACATTTAATTAAAATATTACACTTTTTTAATGAAATTTAAAGAAAAAAATTACCTCTATATAACTCCCATGCTGATAATAAAACAATTTTAAAAACAAGGACATGGAAGAAAAAGAGAGTTAGATAGAACACAATAAAAGGAATTTTTTTTAAAAAATACCCCTTATCACTTTGGAAATATTTAAATCACAATACACATGAAATAATAACATTATAAAAACATTAAATTCCATAATAATTTATATAACATGTCCAAAGGTCTGTATATAGACCTTATAAAATAATATAGTTTCTTAATATCAAAATATGCCTTAGTGAAATGAATTTGAGACGAAGTCCGTTACCTTGAGTCAGACTCATCATGAACATTCCTTACCTTCTCAAATAATAAAATTATATTAATTATTTAATTTATTAATAACAACTTTTAAGTTTATTATTTCATTTATTTCACTTACCACCATGTTATATATGATTACTTAATCAATTAACTTGAATTCATATGTTTCGACGATATTTGGCTTATGTGTCAAAAATGAATTTGGTAGGTTGACTATGGTCAAAGAGGTCATTATTTAAAAATATCCAGAATAATAATAAAGAAATAATTATAATATTTATGCACAAATTATAATTTTATGACCAATCAAGAAATATTGTTTTGAGAAATTAATTATGTTACGATCATGGAGACGGTAGGTCATGCGTACGCATGAGTGACATTTAAATTTTCCAACAATCACTATGGGGAGGAGGTAAGTAATATATTATATTTACAGAATGAACATAATATCATATATACCAAATTATTTATTTAATATAATAATATATATCATCCATGTGGTGTGGTGATGAAAATATAGTCACATCACCACGTGAAGGTGGTAGTACACACATACACGAACGATATTATAATTTTTTAGTGTAGGAAAGAAAATGATATATTATATTTTCAAAAAGATAATTATTTCATGAAAATAATAATTATTTTATTTATATAAAATAAATTCATTAATTATATCCTTATTACATTTCATGTAAATCATTAGTGAAAAATGAACCACATCACTTCATGAGGCGGTAGTTCACCGTACATGCGAGCGACATTATCCTATCCCCTATAGAATGGAATGAAATAAGATATATATGATATAATGAATCCATATATATAATTATGTTATGAATATCACATATATACTTTATATCCATCAGCATACCCAATCATGAGTGGTGTTCATGGAAAATGTTTCACACCAGTTTGCGAGGAGATAGTTCACAATACACACCAGCGGCATTGTCATTTCCCATTTGAGGGAATATGAGATGCATATCTATATTTAACATAAAATAATAACATATAATTATATGATATATAATGGTGTTATTATATTAGAATAAATGAAAACTATTTTGAGGAGGTGTAAGAAGAAATAAAACAAAAACGCATAGCTAGAAATTTTACCTCTTCTCAGACTACCAATTTAGTATTTTTGATAAAGTATTTCTAGGATGGATTTATGAAAAGAAATTATTAAAATATAAGGGGATATTAGTTGTGAAGTTATTTGGTCATTTTTTTCCTAAAAAATATTTTAAGGTGTGAATAATAGAGAAGAGGGGGTGGCATTATATAAGTGAGGCGAGTAGAAAAATTGTAATTTTTGAAAAGAAAAAGGTGTACCCATGTTATCCACATGCCAAAAGGGTATGAAAAGGAGTATTATAAAGAATTATTAATTATAAGGTCTAAATATTTCCAGAAAATATATTTGATAAATGATTATAGTTCATTATAACACTTATCATTTTTGTTTAACCCCTAGTAAATCCATTTTTACTTCAACTACGATAATAATTTTTACTGTTTTCATTATTTGTTATGGTCAATAATTATGTTGAACTTATTATGTAATATAAATTATTATTATTAAAAATATATAATCTATTTTATCAAACTCAAGTATCATAATTTGAAAACATAAATTTAAAACAAATCTCACAGACGTGATGAAAATCAGTTTTTCAAGAAGTGTATTTTTTGAGGAAAATATGATTTTATATTAACTGTATGACTAATAATAATTATTTTTTGAATTTATATTAATATTTATTGATATATAATATATAAATTTAATATAAAAATTACTAATTATGGATAACATAATTAATTAAAATGGATAAACATTATGCATTTTAAAAAAGTTTTAATAAAAATCCCATTTTGAAACCCAAAAACAATATTCTTCTCAAATATAATATAAAGTGGATTAAATATAAATTAATAATACTTATTATAATTTAAAAAATATCTAAAAAAATAGTTACTTTTAAATTAATTAAATTATTGAAAATAAATGAGTTTTTTTCAATAATCAGTATTTTTCACTATTCACTAAAAAATCAATATTTTCTAAAAAAATCATAGAATTTTACCCTAAGTAAAATTTGATATGATTATTTCAAAAATGATATTATTTTTTTAAAATTAAAATTATAAAATT
This sequence comes from Viscum album, assembly GCA_963277665.1. NCBI lineage: Eukaryota > Viridiplantae > Streptophyta > Magnoliopsida > Santalales > Viscaceae > Viscum > Viscum album. The sequence continues at coordinate 1,948,381,432 of OY728119.1, forward strand.
TATAAATTCAACTTTTTAATAAAACCTTATAAGAAAAGAGTTTAGTTAAAACTATTTCCTTTTTAATATAAAAACAATTACTTAATAATTTTACGATGACTAAAAACATGAAATTAATTTAATGTATCATTAAATGGGTTGTTACATTCTTCTTGAAATTTTTAAATTTCATCTTAGATATTTTATTTACATATTAAATATGTGGGGATATATTTCTGTCATATTATTTTTAGATTACCATGTTGCCTCTTCAACCATATGGTTTTTCCATAAAACCATAACCCAGTGAATCACCTTATTCAACAAAAAAATCAATCTAAGATCATGAATCTAAAATATATTTTAATCTTAATAAATATTCTATTCCAACTGAACTACTAGAGGCCTAAAAACTTGAGATAAGTCTAGAATATATTTTCTTAACATCGGGACATGAAAAATGTTATGTACCTGAGTTAAACTTAGAGGAAAGGCCAGTTGGTAGGCAAATGATCCATCTTTCTCTAGGATTTCATATAGTATAGTGAATAATGGGATTATATTTCCATTTTTTTACCAAAATAAATAACAATTTTCAATGGAGATACTTTAGGAAAAAACATGATCACCTAGCTCGAAAGAAAGATCTTTCCTCTGGTTATCCACAAAAATTTTCTTCCCCCATGAGCTGTCATCATATTTTATTTAATAAACCTCACCATCGCAACCATTTTCTATGCTAAATATAGGGTCATAAACTTACTTTATACTACTTCATCCCAAAAATATGTCATTTGGCACTACATTCCATATAATTTCTTAAATGGTTCCATTTGTATACTAGAATGAAAAATGCTATTATAAGAAAACTCCAAAAAAGAGTGATGTTGATCCAAACTTCCATAGAAATCCATTGAGAAAGAATGAAGAATATATTTTGTGGTCTGAATAAACTTCTCATACTGACCATTATTTTTATGATTAAAATCTATTCCAAAATTTAATTCAATACCCAATGACTTCTGAAGTCCTTTTCAAAAATTAGATGTGAACTTGGGATCATGGTCTGATAGAATGGAGAGTGGAACTACATGAAACATTATAATCTCCATTAGATAAAGTCTAAAAAGTTTATCTAAATATATTATATCTCTAATGGGAAGGAAACTTGTAGATTTAGTTAATGGATCAACTATAACTGAAATCACATTATTACCTCGATAATTCTTTATTAATCCCACCAAAAAATACATGGATATATTTTTCCATTTCCACTTAGTCAATGGAAAAGGTTTAATAATTACCTTTGGTAATTATCATTATACTTTAACCTTTTTAAAATTCAAACACTTTATAGTAAATTCAAAAATATGTATTTTCATACAATACCACCATTAATACTCTTGAATTTCTTTGTATATCGTAGCACTACCTAGATGTATGAAAAACATAAAACTATGGGATTTAAATTATAACTCTTTATTCAACTAGGAATAAAAAGGCACGCATAATATTTTTCAAAACACTATAACAACATATTTATTAGTATTAAAATATAGAATCATAAACCTCCTAATATATTCAAACTTTTCCTCCAAACATTGATCATCATTTTGATCTTGCTAAATTCTTTCTGATAATGTTGGATACACTACAACTATAAACAAAGAAGTTTATCTCCTTGAATCCACAACTTCTAGGCCAAAATTTATCAAATAACTTTCCAAAGTTTCTCCTTCCAAATGTAACATGGTTAATGTAGCATTGTTTTTTTGACACAAAGCATCATCCACTTTGTTTTCTTTTCCACTATAGTAATAAATCATGAAATACTAATCCTTGATTATTTAAAACCATATTATTTATCTCATATTTAATTATTTTAGAGTGAATTTATAATTAAAACATTGGTGATCATTATATATTTCACACTTTACTCCATACATATGAATCCTCTAAATTGTTTAGTCAAAAATTTTAGAAGATAATTCCAGATCATGAGTAGTATAATTTAACTCATGATTTTTCAAATGAAGTGAAGCATAAAAAATTACTTTATCATTATGCATTAATAAAAAACCAAGTCCTTTTAAATAAAAAATACTCAAGATGAATAATTTGAAATTCTCAAAAGGAAGTGTAAAAATTGGATCATTAACCAATCTTATTTTTAGTTCATTAAAAACAATCAAATTATTTTTCCCAAATTAATTTAACTAATTTTTGAGATAAATTTGTCAGTGGGATATACAAACAAGAAAATGTTTCAATAAACCTCTCATAGTAACCCATTATTCCATGAAAACTATGAATCTATATGATATTTTTGGTTCTCATAAATCAATCAAAAAACTTTTGTATTAGTAGAGTTAGTAGTTATTATATCTTTAGAAACAACATTTCCAAGGGAAAACAAATATTACAACAAAAATCAACACTTACAAAATTTCCCATATCTTTTCATTTCTTTTAAGGTTTTCAAAACAATCCTTCAGTGTCTTTAATATTCCTCATAAAATTTAGAATACATAAAATTTTAATCAATAAATGAAACTAGAATTTTGGCCAAGAATTCATGACAAAATCTATTCATACGATCCCTAGATATAACCAACGTAATAGACAACCCCAACTGCATAACTACAAACTCATAGTACCCATATCTTGTCTGGAGTGAAGTATTTGAAATGTTATCCTCCTTCACCATCAGTAGATGGTACCTAGAACTCATTTCGACCTATGAAAAATAATGACCCCCTAGAGAAAATCAAAAAAATATTTGATCTGATGCAAATTATATTTGTTCCTAATAATGATGTTATTCGAGGCTCGATAATCTATACAAAGAATCATTGAACCATATTTCTTTTTTTTTAAAATAGGACCACCTTATTATGAAGTTCAATAGAAAATGAAACCTTTATATAAAAAATACTTTAATTTCATTTTCAATTCTAAAATTTCCACTTGATCTATTTGATAATGGGGTTTTTGAAATAGGACAGGCATCAAGCACTATTTCAACAGAAAACTAAACCTCCATCTAAAACCAACCATAATGGATCAACCTTAAACATTACATAATATTTATTTCTAATTCAATAATACAAACTCTTTTATTTCACAATATTTTTAGGTTTAAAGTTTTAAATAATTAGGCCAAAACTCATACATAACATAACGATATGAAACAATTTTGAAACTTTCAATCAGTATCCATTCTTTTATAATATAAAAATTTTAAGATAAAAAATGATTTATTTTTATAAAAAATATTCAAGAATTTTAACTTGAATTCTTTCTTTGCCTTATACATCCAAAAGCCTTGTGACAAAATTTTTTATAATTGTGGGATAATTGTAAAAATCTCAGTAAGGGATATAAAAAAAAATAAAACAATTATTCCAGTGAAAATGTAAAAACACATGAAATATTTAACTATATATCAATGTTAATTTAGAAAAATAAATAAATCATTTTTCACATGAAAAAACAAAATTTTTACTCAAAGAAAATCATTAAATCCCATAGTAAGAATTGATAATTAAAATAGGTTTCTTGGCACATCATTATCAAAATGACTCTTATAAATATAATAACCACATGATCGACTTACATACCCAATGCATTAGAGTGGTATCATGAACCCACCCATACTTGGTTTATAATGTAACCGCACTTACTTGGTTTATAATGTAACCACATGTACTTGATTTATAACGTAACCACACATCAGTATAAATAATATCCACAAACCATACCATAATCATAACATATAAAATATTTCAATTTTCAACATCACACTCATAAAATATTCTATTCACCCATAAGAAAATATGTTATGATATTAAAATATACATCCATTTTAAAAACTCATTTTTTAATAAAAAAATATCAAAAAAATGGAATGAGGGTTTTTATTTAATATTATATGAAATATTGTAATGTAATCCAAAATATAAATAATGGTTATGGTAGAAAAAAAGTATTTTTTTCCATATACGTTGAAATAGTATGTTCCCTTTTTCATTTGTAATAAAAGTCACACATTCTGTACAATTATTTTGTTTTTTAAATACTTTAAAAGAAATAAAAAAATTCCATTTATAGAACACCCATTTACATAATAATATTTTTAAAAAATATGGACATGGAATAAAAATAGAGTTTTAAGGAAATCATTAAAATATAATTTTTAAGAGAAAATCAATTATCAATTTGGAAATATTTGAATCATAATACCCATGAAAGAATAACCTTAAACAAAATATTAAATACCATTTTAATAGATAAATTAATGATATTAAATTTAAAATGTACTGTATATACATCTAATAAAAAAAGATAAGTGCATAACATTGAAATATGTCTTAATGAAATGAAACTAGGATGAAGTCCCTTAAGTTGAGTCTGACTCATCACATACAATCTTTATCTTCGTAAAAAATAAACTTATGATAAATATTTAATTTCCTAATAAAGTTTTTAAATTTTAATATTAATTTTATTTCACTTATTACCATGTTATATATGATTACACAATAAATTATGTTTAAGTCATATGTTTCAATGTTATTTGGATTATATATAAAAAATGACATTGGTTGGAGGACTATGGTCAAAGAGGTAATTATTTAAACAACTAAAGAATAATATTCATTACATAATTATCATATTTATAAATCAATTAAAAAATTTATAACAATCAAGAATTTTGGTTTTGAGAAATGAAGTGTGTTATGATCATGGATATGGTAGACAGTATGCACTCATGAGTAACATTTTCATTTTTCAATGATCTTTATGGAAAGTATTTAAGTTATTTTTATATTTATATAATGAAAATAATATCATATATACCATATTATTTCTTTTCATGTACATATATATATTATCCATGTGGTTTGGTGATGGAATGAGAGTCACATCACTTTATGATGGTGGCAGTCTACATGTACACAAATGACGTTATCATGTTGCAATAAAGAAATAAATTGATATATAATCTTTTAATAATAATAAATATGGAATTAATATCATAATTATTTCATTCATGTCACATATTTTAATTAAATTTAACCTTACCTTCCATGTAAAGTGTTCATGAAAAATGAACCACATTACATCGTTAGGTGGTAGTCCACCGCACACATGAGCGACGTTATCATATCCCCTATGAAATGAAAGGTAAAAATTTTATATAATATATAATGACTAAAGAGGTATAATAATTTTATTAATATCACATATATAATTTATATCCATCATCATATCCAAATGTGAGAGGTATTGATAGAAAACATGTAACAAAATTTTTTTAGGCGGCAGTCCACCGTACACACAAGTGACATTATCATTTCCCATTTGAGGTAAACAGATATGGATATAGGTCATGAGAAAATAACATTGTAAAATATTATTATATGATAGATATTTTTTTATTACATAATAATAAATTAATTAGATTTTATGGAGGTGTAATAATAAATAAAAAAATGCATAGTTAGTAATTTTACATCTTCTCGGACAACCTCTTTAGATTAACCCTCCTATAAATCCATTTTTACCTTAGCTGTAGTGATTAATTTTTACTATTTCACTATTCATTATGATAAAAAATTGGAACGAACTTATTAGATAAAATAAATTATTATGATTAAAAATACTAAATACATTTTACCAAATTCAACTCACAGTAGTGGAAATATTAAATTTAAAATGAACCCCACATATGTGATGAAAAATAAGGTTTTCTAGAAGTGTATTTTTCGAGAAAAAGATGATATTATATTAACTCTATGACTAATAATAATCATTATATGAACATTACTTTATATTTATTTTAATATAATATAAAAATTTACTTAAAAACAATACTCATTATGGATTTTCTTAATTAATTAAAACGGATAAACATTATGCATTTTAAAATTGTTTTAAGAAAAATTATGATTTTAATCCCAAAATCAAACTTATACTAAAATACAATATAAAATGGATTAGAAATTAATTATGTGGGTTAATTATAACTATATAATATATATGATAATTTATAAAATATTAAAAACATATTGGTACATTTAAATTTCTTAAATTATTGAAAAGAAATGACTTTTATATGAAAATTGGTATTGTTTATTATTCACTGAGAAAATCAACATTTTACAAAAAAATCACAAAAATTCATCCTAAATAAATATTTATATCTTGATTTAAAAATTAAATTAATTTTATCACATTAATATTAAAAAAATAGAAAGAAAAAATTTAAATGAAACCTTATAAGAAATAATTCCAGTTAAAACTATTTATTTTTATATTAAAAAAATACTTTAATATTTTTATAACAAATACAAACATTAAAGTGATTTATTATATCATTAACTAGGTTGTTACATAATATAAAATGAATCTTAATAGATATTATATTCTATACATAAATATTCAAATTGAATTAGTATCATACACTGATCTAGGATAAACCCTTATGTCTTTTAACTATTTAAGAGATCCACACATCTTTAAACTGACCAAAATTTCCCTAAAGAAGCATACATAGGATAAGAAGAGAGATCAACCCTTGTATAAATAGTAAATCAGTCCTAAATTTTTTAAATTCAATTATCTAGTTCATGGAGTGACCATAATAATAAATTTTTATGTTTGGTAATATATTTTAAAATATAGACACATCATCAGTGTGTTCTCCTTAAACATATCCCTTTTTATTGAATCAAGTAACATATGTGTTCTTTGTGCATGATTTATATTTATTAAAAAGCAGTGAATTATTTATTTTAATTACATTTATATTATTATGAGATTGAAAATGTTCTTTATAATGAATTAAAAAGATGTATTGAAGGGACAAACATAGTTTAAGAGAAAAAATTTATTTAAGAGACACCCAAATTCATCCCCTTCCCAGGGTGAACATATTTATCCTAGTCCCAAAAAGTAGTATTAATTACTAAATGTTCTGATTTTAGGTTAAATATTTAAAATATATTATTGTATTGGTTTTTCACATGGATTCAATTATGAAGCCTTATATTTTTTATGGTATTAAATTTTTGGATGGAAAATGAGATGTATTGGCTTATATATTATTGTGGTGGAGAGATCATGGAATATTTCTAATAGGATATTGATGTGAGAAAGTACAATGAATGATTTCATCATTTTGAGACATATAAAATTTCTAATAGGGTATTCTACAATGAGGTATTCAATAAAACCAATCATTGTTCTATTTATGTTTATATTTTTGTTGTTTTAGAAGAAATATAAGGAAAAATAGTAAAATATAAAAGTGTCGTGGGTCTTACCTCAAGGATAAATTGTATACAAGATGAATAAAATGTGTTGGTTAAAAAATATGGAGAGTTATGAAATTTATAAATTAAGAAAGAGGAGTAGTGGAAAAAAATTAGACTCTAGAGATAGTCACATTCCCCAAGTTATGTGTGAATGATATTTGTGATCATTCAGGTACTAACACCATCATACTACATACTTTTTAATAGTAAAATTTTGATTCTTTCCTATATAATGATATAGATTGTGATTAAATTCAAGAGTTAGCAATGATATTGATTCATAAATTTATATAATGTTTATATACCAACCAAGATGAGATCCAATCCCTGTATAAGAAGGAAGATCCACTAAAGATAATGTATAAATTAAATTATGAATTCATACCAAATTTTTTATTGATCAAAAAGCTAAATATATAGTAGAAGTCCTTGAACAATAACATTAAAATAATAGGTGAAATAATGAAATAAAAAATTTATCTACTTATAGAACATTCATGTTTTTTGGGAGAACAAATTGGTATGGAGAAAGAGGTAAAAATAAACATTATCCCTATCAAAACTCAACTTGAGGAGAGGATAAAACTAGAAAAGGTATCTAGCTCAAGTTTAGAAAAGGCAGATACCAATTAAATGAAGATGTTGAGAAGATTAATGATATTGAATAAATGTTAATTTCTTTTAAATATAAGGGGAAAGAAGAAAATCACACCATGAAATGTATCAAAAAGTTTATGGTATGTAAATTTATATTTGGAATTTGTGGTAAAATGGAAATTACCTGATAAATCTAAAAGATAATGTTCCTAAAGGAAGGTATGTAACACCTATATATTTTTAATTTTTTTTCATAAAAATTTAATATTTTTTTATATTTTTAGTTACATGAAACATTGAGTGTAGTTTTTATCATAGGTAACACCGATTTTAGCTTGTGTTAAATACAACATAGGGCTTAACTTGTGCTATAAACAACATTGAGTTTAAAAGAAACAGGACATACTGTTAAAATATTATTATTTATAATTATATTTATCACCTAGACATTGTAATGAAGAATTTTAATAGGATTAACAAAATTATGAAAATATATTATTAATTATTTGGTGAACAAACAACTATAAATGAAAATAAAAACCATTTGAAAATAAATTAATTTTGTTCTCAAAAATAATTTTTGCACAAACAAACACATTTTATATAAATAAATTAAAGAAATCACATTTTTTGAATTATTTTAATTAAATTTATATATTATATATTCAATAAAATAATTAACATTCATATATCCAAGAGATAATAATAAATACAATATTACACTTAAAATTATAATTTTTCTAAAAAGTAGTTTTTTCATCTATTATGCACTTATTTTAAAATTAAAATTTTAAAATTTTAAAAAATATATTTTAAAATATAAAATTAATCTATGAAATCATCATTTAAAAATTATCTTAGTTTGAATTTTTTTATTTTTCTAAAAAGATTAATTTTTTGATGTATAGTGAAAAATGCTGATTTTTATTAAGAATATTCATTTATTTTAAACCTTTTAAAACATAAAAATGTTTCAATATTTTTTTAAAATAAATATTAGTTCAATTATATATCTATTAACTCAATTTATTTCATTGTAAGCATTTTTATTTTGAATTTTTATATAAAAACATTTTAAACTTTTGAACATTTTCTCTTTGAAATTCCACTTTCCCGACATGTCTATAGGATTAATTTTAGATAAAATTTTGTCACTTATATGAATTTAATTTAGAATAAATTATTCCATATTTGGAATTGTAATAATTTATATTATCTTATAATGTGAACACAATTTTTTACCATAATGAATAGTAAAAAAAATAAAAAATATTTTCTATAGTTAAGGTGAAAATGGGTTTACTAGGGGTTAAAATAAAAAGATAACAGTTTAAATGAACAATTACTTGTCTAAATACCTATTGTATTGGAATATATATACCTTATATATTTTATTATTGATAATGGTCTATTTGGTAGCCTTATGTCATGTGAAAAACATTAGTACACCTTTTTATTTTCAAAACATAAAAGTGTACCACTCACCTCATTTTTAAAAGGCCACCCCCTCTCCTCTCCTAATAACACTTTAATAACCCTTTATATAGTTAATTAACAGAAAAAATAACTTTATTAATTAAATAATATGATCCTAGAAGCCTTATTTTGGTCACAAATCTATCGTAAGAATCCATTTGGTGAATACCAAAATAAGGTTTCTGAATAAAAGGTAATGTCCCTAATCATGCGTTTTATTTTATTTCTTCCTAAAAAACATTTAATTATTATAAAAAATTATGATATAATAAAATAATTATCTTAAATATGATTATATTTTTTTCTTTTAGGTTAATTACCTAAAACCATCTCCTCTACCATCAAATAGGTTATGAAATCGTCATTCGCGTCTATGACAAACTACCATCTCACAAACTGATGTCATTTGTTTTTCAATTACCACCTATCATGGATGGATAGAATGATGGATTTATTATTTATATGTGATATTTATGATATTATTTTTCTTCTTGAATCATGATACCACATTTTCATTCTTACTTTCCACTTCATCGGAATAAGATAATATCGTTCGTGTATACAGAGGACCACCACCTCGCAAAGTGATGTGATTCATTCATGATTTAGATGGATAGTAATAAGGATTATTTTAATGAAAATATGTGATATATATGAAATAAAAATTATTATTTAATGTTAATATATTATTTAATTTTATTTATTTCTTTCCATTAGGAAAATTGAAACAACATTCATTCGTATATATGGCCTGGAATCTTTATGAATAGTGTATTTGATTTTTTACCTATTAATTTTATATATCTCACTAAATACATATATAATTAATATATATTATATTTATATCATGCTTAACATTATGGATATTATTGGAGAATGATAAAATTAAGATTACCAAAAAATAACAAATCAAAATATACATGAAAAACAAAGCAGTTATTCCCTGAAACGTAACTTTAACATGGAATTATTAATAAACGAGTAATAAAATGTAATAAGTAAATAATATATGTTATGATATATATATGGTTGTTTAATATATTTATAATTAACTTATATTTATTATAAAATAGTTTCAAATGTGTATTAAATATGTTGATACTTAAGGTAATAGATTCCTAATCTCTCTTTTATTTCTAGGTGACTTATGAAAATTCACCACTCATTTATTTTATGTGGTGTATATAATAACCATGAATTTATTTTATTATCATAATAATTATAATTATTTGGATTTAAATATCCACTTAATTATCACTCCTTCATGGTGTTTATGGTTTAAATTTTACGAATGCAATAAGGTATTTTTGTCTCAAATTGCTTTCGTGGAGACCTAAGTTATAATCTGCACCCATCTTATTCTATGAGGTGTATATACTTCCCATTTGAAATTTTATATCATAAATATCATTATATTCATGATATTATATGATTAAATTAATTTTATTCATTCATTGGGATTAAGATTCAATGTTACCAAAGTGGTGAGAGTCTTATGTTAAAGTCTCATCGTTTATTAGGATGTTTATAAATATTCTTCCAATGATGAAATATTGTAATATATCTCTCAATAAACTCATGAATTTTATTATCCACTAATTATTTATGGATAGTACATGTTTTTCATACATTTTCCTCTCTTTATGTACTCAAGAGTTCAAAATGATGTTTTTAAGAAAAATTATCTTTATTTGTCTCTTCAGTCAAAAACCCCCTTTTCTTCCAAAAATATTTTTTCTAAAAAAATAAAAATTTTTATTAAGATTCATAAAATATTTTATTAAATAAATTTTTAACCAAACTTTAATTCTTACAAAAAATTTAATGGAATCTTCATATCATTTTCTAAATAATGCAAGTTTTTCTTTTTATAGAAAATGTGAAAAAAATCTTAGTTTTAACATTTATGATATGAACAAAATTTCCTATCATCATGAAAATTATTTTAATTGAACATTTCATTATAAGTTTTAAATTTTATTTTTAAGTAAAAGGATTTCCAAATTTTTTTATGAATTTTTCATTCTTTAAAAAAAGTTATTTTAAAAGAAAGGATATCTTCCAAAAATAAAAATTCATAGTTTTTTTTATTTAAAAATAATTTTCCATATAAGATAACATACTTTGATGTTACTTATAATTTTCTGGGAAATGAACCAAGGATTCCATTCTTATTATTTCTTTTTATGTTTTATGTTTATAATGATAATATTTTTATTAAACCTATTTCTCTTCCATGGGTTATAAAATGATAAAATACTTATGAAACCCAATTATTTTTCCATGTGTTATACTTTTAGGATATGTTGAAATGATTATGAAACTCCTTTCTTTTCATGGGTTCTGATATGATGAATGTTTCATGATCTTTTATAACACATATGTCTTAATTTTATCCTGTTACAGGTGGAAGCTATATCCCCCTATAATGAATTGGGTAATAATTAATGTTATATATTCTCAAATGGTACATGGGAGGAAATCCCAGGCCCGAAATAGGGTATTAGGGAGGTTATCAAAACCTTAAAAGAGGGTTCATGGGATGTTATCCAAATCCCAGAAGAGGGTATATGAGAGTTTATCCTAAACTCAAATTAGGTAAATTGTTGGTTTTACTGAGACTAACTTGTTATGAATGTCTTGGTGGGTAGCCTATACATAAGATTTTCTACGATTATGTATATACCACAAATATATGTCTGATGAAAAATCTATACCATTATGGATCATGCTCATTGATTCCATTATGATTCATGCATTATGAACTTCCAAGGTTTATTACATGACTCTTTTATATAATCTATGATATGAAGGATATGGTTTTCATATGTTATTATCATGTTCTTATACCCATATGATCTTTTTCTACTGATATATACCTTGTTTATCCTTACTGAGTAACTAATATCACCCTTTCTTATTTTTCCTTTACCAAGAATATTAACAAAGGTATTATGTATAATATTTCCAAAAAGGGTTCGAGTTATGAAGAACATAGTGGGAGATTATGTAGCTCACTTATATACCTATTGTTTATGTTTCTAATTTTACAAAGGCACTATACCTTTATGATCCTTAGGTGTGTGTTTTAGTAATGTAATTAATATTCATCTAAAAAAAGTAATATCTATGTATGAAAAGTTCGGGTCTCTATTATTGGTATCATAGGAAAATTTTAGTTAACCTTTTGAAACTATGATGAGAAATAATTAGAGAAATCCCTAGGGATATTTATAAGGATGTGTATAGGGATAATACTAAGGATATGACTAAGTAGAATTCACAGTTTTGGAAAATATCCTAGAATTTTTGTAAAGGATAGAGTGAGTGAATTCCAAGAAATTGAATCCATATGTGGATACTACAAGTGGATGTGGCTCTAGAATATAGGTCTCTAGGGGTAATAACACTTAAAAGGGAACATTGTGCTGAACTAGACATCACTTGGTTCACAACAACGGGCCTTGTCGCACAACTAGTTTAACACTCTCAGGGGTTATGATATAGAAATTCAAAAACTATTTTCAAACCATTATAAAGGATTTAAATAGATAATGACCATGAATTACCTATGTTAATCCCAAGGATTCATTGATTGAAAATAATGTTTCATGATTTATACACATGAAAATCAATTTTTCATGATTATGTGGTTCCTTACAATCAATATTTTTGGTCACAATATTATTTTTGGTTTTAGTCAATAGAATGAACAACAAGGAATTGGATCAAAGATGAATGTGATAGAAAATGTGTTGATGAGAAACCAATTGGTATGATAACTAGAGTGAAGGATATTGTGATTATTCTTAATCAGTTATCCCGATTTATGATTAGCAGCTTAAACCTTAACTAACTTGAAGACTCACCAAATAAGAGAAGGATAGAGTTATTTGAGAGTTCAGGTGGTGGATACCACAGAGGAAATATGAATTATTTACCTATATGTCAATATTGCAAGTAGAAGCACTAAAAATAATTTCTCAAAGAGGTGAGAATATTTTTTGACTATCGAAAAGAAGGAAATAAAGAATTTAATTATCGAGTGAGAATTAAAAGTTTAGTTAACACAATGGATGAGAATATATCTCTCCCTAATTTATTATAAATGTATTAATGTTTTCTATTTGAAATATATGGGAATTATAAAAATATATTTCCTAGGGAAAATCTAATAAAGTGAATCAGAAATATGGTATGAGTAATGGTTGTATTGCTGATAATGTAGACACCACATATAACCTATAAAAGGGTTGTGTTGTATTTATAGTATTGTTCATGTTAAACCTAAGAAGAATGATTAAATTGAGGTTGATGAATGTTAAGACATGTTTAATATTTCATATTGTATGAAATAGTTATTAAGGAATAATATGGTGAAGCCAAGTTATTGGTTTTATAAAAAAGTGGGATGATTGAAGTGTTTATGTATTAGAATTCATGAATTATGTTATATGAATCATGAGTTATATAAGGATTGTTTATTATATTTTTTTCATTAAGGATTTGAAAGAATATGTTGAATGGTAATAATGACCTAGAAAAGTGATTTAATAAAGAGGTTGTATTTTATGTAAAACACATGATCATGTGAAGGTAACCCTTAGTATTTTCTAATGTTGAGAAAAGGTGTCTAGTTTTGATAAATATATTATTGGTATGGATAAAGTAAATTAGATAGTATTGATGACCATGAAATTTATTAATGACTTGTGGAAAAAGTGGTTTATGTTATTTCTAATGGAGTTTATAGATTTTTTTATTTAAGTAATATATTAAATAATATATGGTTTTATTCAAGGAATTAGGAAGCAAGAATGTTTTTAAAAAGTTTTATGGTAATTATCTCCCCCAAACCGACATTATTACTTTAATTAAATTATTTCTGATTTCCTATTTATTTCTCTTCTATTCTATGTGTTTTCCCTTGATATTGGGTGTTTTTGGGTAGGTAGATCATGTTACATGGTTAAGGCGCACCATTTTCCAAACTTTGGGGTTAATCATGCGACTGTATCTACAATTTTTTATTGAGCAAAAAACATGGTTGGTGAATGGTTTTATAAAACATGAGGCCATCCCATATGAGATTCTCTAGGATCAAAATGGATGGATCATGTTTGGTGCATGATTTTCCAAACCATTCATCCCAAACTGTGCACCGTGTTTTTTGTCAAAAAAATATAAATTAATTAAAATTAAATATAAAAAAATATAAAACAATAAGAAATATCTTACTCAGGTGACCCCCCTTACATTTATACCCTATCCCTTATGCTTCAACCATAATTGTGATATCCCCTTACCTCTAGAGGTCTCCCTACCATAGAACCCCATCACCAAGGCCTCCTCCTTTGTCCTCTCCCCTTCTCATGCAAGATAACCCCCCTAGCTGAATCCCACTCCTCTCACGTGGTCTCCTCCCTCAAAACACCTCCTTCCCATATCTTTTTCCAAAATTTATTGTTTATTGAGGATCAAATATCCTAGTTTTGGTCTCTGCACCCCCTTCTTCCTTATTCTTGTGATTTCCCTCTCTTCGTCACTCCACTTTGTTTGTTTGAACCCCAGGGTTCAGAGCGTATTGATTTTTTATATTTTTCTTCATCCTAGGGTGTGAAATGACTCTCTTGGGTTGGATTAATGTGTATTTTGGCATCCAAAATAAAAGGCAAATCTTTTTGATCCATTTTGGTTAACCTGACACCATTTGAGTAGGTTTTATTCCACCCCTTTTTATTTTTCATATTTTAATTTGGGTCTTGTGGTGATTTTTGGTTACCTCTTGGATATTTAGAACGTATTGTGGATCCTTGAAGACTTGCACACAAATACATTGGTATGTATGTATATATATATAAATATTCTTTGTACATATTCCATAATAGTGAAGGGAATATGTACATTGGATTAAGAAGTTTCTATATTTATATAGGAGTGGATATTCATGCAAGGGTGAAGCAGTACTAATCAAAGGTTCCCCAAGTTTGAGGTAGTTTTCCATATGAATTAGACTTTAAACTTAATAATAATTTATTTATTGGTTTTTATACCATATTTTAAGGATAATTATTAATAAACAATATTTTACATAATTATTCAAATGAAATAAATTTGTTTTCTATTTAAATAAAATGTTGTGGAATTGATTTAGTAATCCTTGCACACCAAATGTATGATGAAATTCCCATTTAGAATTTATAAATTAGTTTTGATTCTTTAAATGGTATTTTGAGTTTCCAAGAGGGTTTCAAAATGAACATTAAGATTGATAAGTTTTTTGTTTGACTGTATTTGAAACAATTTTTTACCAAAAGAATATTTAAGTCATAGTTGGCACTTTTGGACATGGCTGTTCTTTTAAAAAATAAACTTGGGGTTTGTCTCTTACCTTATCATTTTTATAGGAACAATAACATCCTTGGTATGGGATATTCCTTTTGGGTTGATGGCTTATAGGTAAGGTGAATTCCTTCAGGATGTTTATAGGAGTGATACTTGTGTGTGGAATATGTGTGACTTGTGTATATTATTTATGTGTGATTGATTGTTTGAAACTCCTTGGCTCAACCACATTTTATACATAACATGTTAACCTTTAATATCCATTGGATTATCAAAGAACTCTTACTTCACTAGTTTAGGATTACGTATTGGCTAGTGGCCCCTTAGTAAGGAGAGTCACTTTTTTGGGGATGGTTACCCTCAGTTAGGCCATTTAAGGTATGACCAGGTGTCAAGAATGTTTGATTGCATCATGCACACTGACATGATGGTTCATGTTATAGTCTATTCTAGATATTCCCTTCAGCTTCTAGATATGTTCATGTTATTTGGAACTTATTTATATGTGGCGGATAATCTACATGCCCCATTTGATATGTTTACTTGATTAATTCTTACCCATTAACCTCGTTATGTTGTTATTTATTATACCACCTGTTTATGATGTGTATATTTGGTAAAGATGAATTTTGTTCTTCAATTTTTTCATGAAAAGACAATTTTTTTGGAACATTATTCACACACCCTATCTCTATATCTCCCTCTTCCCCTTTATTTTAAAAGTCTCAAACCACCCCTTTTTAGAAAAATATGTTTCAAATAAAGAGTGAATTGGAATATATTTTTTCTTGAAATTTAATGGATGAAAAACCTGTTTTTATTTTAATGTATTTCAAACTAGTAGTAAATGAATATTTTATTTGAAGGAAATTCTTAGGGAATAGTTTTACATGGGCATGCCCACTAAGTTTTAATACTCACACCTATACTTATTTTCTTGTTTTAACCATCATGTGGGAGCCCTAATTGGTTTTAATCTCCATAGAGTAATGATGGGATATGGGATCAGTGAGGGATCTATGGGGTTACAGGGATATCTATTTAGTCATTAAGGTCAACTTTTTTTAATTTTTCGTATATGTTATTTTATTCTTATTGTACCAACACAGAATTTTATTAATGTAATTTAACTTCTTATAATTATTTAATAAAACACATAAATCACATATATAAACCAATAACAATATTATTCTCATAAACTAAAAATGATAAATTATTAATCAAGTAAACCAATAAAAATGTCAAATATTACAACAGGACAATAAATGGAAATCAAGATGATAAGAATGGGACAATTTGGATATGCTCAATCCACTAGAATGACCGAACTCATGAACAAATCTAAATAAATAATACATAATGTTCATTTTGAAGATGAAAATTCATAACTTTTAGATAAAGTAGAAGTGAATGAATAATGAATTAAATAAGTGGTATTTATAAAAATTAAGGAACCTTTTTTACTGTTATAAAATCATATAGTTGGAATAGTAATATAACATTCAGGAATGGTAATCTTTCCATTAGAATTGTAACCTCACTTATGAAAGTATAAAATAATATCTATATATCTTATTAATAAAAAAATTATATATTGATATAATTTTATAAGTAAATAAATGTTTTAAAAATGATAAATTAGGTGTAGCTATTTTTTTAAAACGTAAATGGTTATTAATAATTTTATAATTAATATAATGATTTAAAAAAAATATTTTAATAATATAAATTCATAAATTAATAATATATCATATTATAATTATAATTAATTTTATGTGACCACAATTAATTTTTCAAAGGGTCAAAAAAAATGATTATAATATAAAAATTGGTATTTTTTTAATAAATGATGATTTTATTTAAAAATTTAATCTCACATAATTATAAAATTATTTTCATAAAATGGATTCTATTTTTTAAATCAATAATTTGAAAAAATTTTAGGTTGAGTTTTTTGGGATTTTTCTAAAATAGTTCAATTTGTTTTGTGAATATTAAAATACAACATTTTTTTTATTTAAAATTATAAGCCAAATACATGAATTTTTTAGTCATCGATGATGTAAGAACCCATTATTTTTAAAACCCATAAAAAATTTACTATATTTAGTCTAATTAATCAATACTATTTATAGTTTTGATCCAAAATAATAAACTAATGAATATAATAATAAAAAACACCCCTCTCCTCACCCTATAAATACCACCTCTCACTACCCCTTATCATCACACATTTTAGTCCTTTTATATTTTCAATATTCTTCCCAAATATATTATGAAGCCTATTAGCCACATAAAATATCTTCTGGTCTCAAAAAATACCAATTCTAAGTTCCCTAAGGGGTCCTTCAAAGAGGTGATATTCAAGGGGTAACTTTCTCAAACCATATATTTTAATTTAATTTTTTTATTATTGATTCCCCTCACATACTTAATATATAAAATAATAATAACTCCATTATCATGTTTATACTATAATTTTATATTACTAATGGAATATATATTTTTTCATCTCTTTTCTCTTATCCTCCAATTTAAAGAAACAAAATCATTGTCCAAATTATGGAGGTTAGCCATCTCCGTGGATAATGATTTTCCATTTTTCATTAATGCCTTCAAAGATGGTCATAAAACCATTATTATGGTTAAATAATATTTAAATATGTATATTATAACTTATTTTATTTTCTATAACTAATATATAAACATAATATTCAATAATACGAAACTAGTTTGTGATGGTCAGAAAAACAACCCAAAATAAACTGAACAATTATCATCAACATTTTTTCAAATGAACCAGAATCATACAAGAAATTAAAATGTATATGGGACCATAAAAAATATTAAATTGAATTAATACTATATAATTTAACTTCTGGAGAATTTTTCCCATTTGAAATGAACTTATATAATTTTACAGAAGCAAAACGACCATGAAACCATGAAACGGTCGCTCTTGGAACAACGAAATGGAACTCTTTAAATTTTTATAATTTAACTTAATAAAATTATAATAAATAATAAAAATATATAACATGTTATGAAATAAGTAATTAATTAACCTAATTTTATTATCCAGTACATTAAATTCAAGTAGACAACACATTCATACATAAGGTAAGGGTTCTCTCCAAACCTCCATATTTACTTTGGGTTAATTTTTCTCTCTCTTTGACACATTTATCACTTATTTATTATTATAAAATTATAATATATTCTATTTATATGTACCAAACATATTTATGTAGCTCAATTAATCTTTATTTTAAGGTGAATTTCACATTTTAAAAGGTTCCCTTCTTAATTCCTCTTGATAAGAAAACTCGATTAAGGAGAAATTCTCTATTTCTTACCCATTTTCAAGTACACATCATAAAATATTTTAGGCATAAAATATGTTTATAAAATAAATCAATTTATAATGAAAAAATATTTTAGTTATTTTATGGTTTTATGCAAACAATATTACTTTATCCTCTTTAAAGACTCTTTATTCTTTTCCCTTAAACAAAACTTAAGTATCAAATTCTAAATGTTACATAACCACTCTTTTCTATGTTTTCAATAAAATTGGAAATAATTATCCATGATATATTATTATTTTTCTTTATTAATGTCCAAGAATGAATCAAATTCCTTCTTTCATGGATACCATTATTATATTCCATTTGGTTATACCTTATGACAAGATTACGATACCCATTTCTTTCCATGGGTAACCCTTATGTTTATCCCTTATAGTTGATTATTTATGTGGAAAAAATATGAATGAACATTTTATGATGGGTGAGAGCATATAATTATCCAATTCATTGGGTAATTTTTAGCCTCATTTGACATCTTTTATGTGATTAGGGAGTAAACCTAAATCATAATGGGGATTTTCCACCATGTGATATAGTCATGGCAGTTAGATTGGACTAATTTTTATGTCTTGTTATATGTGGCCTCCAAATTCTAATATTTCCATGATCATATAATTCCATGTTTTATATGTTATTATTCCATATGTTTATTCATAATCCATTCATTTTATGTTATCATGTTATCCCTTCTAACTCAAGTTCTATGATTTATTCTCATGTTTATTACCTTATTGTTTTTTTAGATCATTAATTTTTTCTTTGTATTCCCTAGGTTATCCTATGTAGTTATAAGAGATAAAATGTAGTTCGGATCTCATTATTAAGATTAATAAAATGATGTTTTATTCTAGTTTTAAGTTTTCTAATTATGCACCTGGTCTTTTAAAGACACTATAATTTTTGATCAATGGTTTGTATTTCATAGATAATTATGCTTAAAATAATGTAATAATATGTTTAAATGGTTTGGGTTGCTACAGTTGGTATCATAGAATGGTATAGTAATTTTTTGGGATTACAACTTGGAAACATTAGAAAGATCCCAAGGTATAATTCTATAACCATGAATAACCTATATTGAAACCTAGAGAATCATAAGTTAGGATATAAATTTAATTTATAAGTTATTCCCTAAAATTTTATGGTTTCCCTTTTATATGAAAAATCTATAATTATAAAATAACCCTAATTTTATTTTATTTTTCTATTTTTTAGTTAATGTCAGGAAATAGGAGAACCCATACTAACAACCAATGTGTCAGGAAATGTGATGATTTCCCTAATGAGATGAAAAATATGATGGGAACAGAAGCTCAGAAATTTATGACAATACTAGCTCAACTGGATCAAGTTATGAATAATAAATTGAATCATTTAAAACTCCCTAATTATCCTAAGAAAGAGAATGTTGTAGTTAAATCCTTTACATGACAAAGACCTCCTATCATTAGTGGATATTATGATCCCCTCATCGTAGAATAATGGATTAACTCCATTGAGAATATATTACTTATTCTATGATGATAAAAAATAGGTAATGTCATAATGGTAGTCTATAATTTTTATGGGTAAGCTGATAAGTGATGGACACTGATCAAAAACACAATGTATAAGGAGGAAATTGATTCCATTGATTTGGAGGGATTCAAGAAAGTATTTTACCCGAACTCCCTATATTAAGATGGAGAGGGGGTTCCTCAAACTAACAAAAAAGGAAAATGAATCTATCAATATTTATGAAGAAAAAATTACAAGTCTTGTAAGATACACCTCCAAAATTTTCATTAATGTTTAAAGTAAGGTGGGTAACTTTTTAAGTGGATTAAAGTTGAGTTTATTAAAAGACTTGGTGATTTGGGACTATGATATCCATGAGGAGATCTTCTGATGTGCCTAATAGGTTGATATAGAGATTGGTTCCACTCAATGGTCTCATGGTATCATAGATAAAAAAGGAAAATGGAGTTTAATATGTGATGATCAAAAGATAAATTTCATGAAATAAAGAAAACCAAACATCCCACATGTCAAAAGTGTGGGAAGAAGCATCCCAAGAACTATTTTAAGGGAATTAGGAGATGCTTTAAATGTGTAAGAGAGGGGCATCAAGATAATTATTGATTGATTTATTTAAAGAGTCCAATTAATTTTGATTAATAAAGTAATGTTGAGGCCAACACTCAAACTATCGTAAAGTGTTTCAACTGTAATGAACATGGGAAATATACAACCCAATTCACCAAGATAAGGGGTTTTGGATACAATAAATAACAAGAAACTCCAAGGAAGTAATGACAGGGATATTTTATCACTACTGTTGAGGTGGAGCCTAAAAATTATGTGGTGATCGGTATGATATTTATTCATTAAAGAATAGATAATTCACTTTTTGATTTTGGTTCTATGAATTATTTTATATCTTCCAAGTTTATTATAACTATTCAAACACCACCTCAATATATGAAGGATGAGTTATCTGTGAGAAAATATAATGAGAAAATTCTTGAATCTAAAGTATATAACTCATCCCTAGTTAATGATTTTGGACTAAACCTCCCAGAAAAAATTGTTTTACTTCCTCTAGTAGAGTTTGATGCTAACTTGGGAATGGATTGGCTATTTTTATACAAAGAAAAAATCAATTTTTGGGAAAGGGATATCACTCTTCACATCCTATGGCATCCCCAATTTTGTACAAGTTTAAGGAGGAGGTTGAATCTCATTGAGAATAATTTTCCAATTTATGGATATTATTTATTTATGATCAATCATATCTTGATAAAATGATTGAGACAAAGGATAAGATCATGCTAAAAGACATGAAAATTATAAGGGACTATAATAATGCATTCCCAGAATAATTTATTAATCTTCCTCCTAACCGAGAGGTTGAGTTTTCAAATTATCTTATACCCAGATTTGACAATCCTGCTTTTATAACAAACTTAAACATGATTTATTACATAAAACATCACTTGATACAACAAAAAATATAGATAGGTTTAGTATCTTTGGGGATTAGGATCATTACATAAAAACTTAAAACATGAAATACAAAATCTTTATTGAAAACTTCCTTTACATGACCACTACATTCCATCGTACTTAGCATTGCATGGGATAACCTGAGGACATGCATAAGAAAATGGTGAGCTACAAAGCCCAGTAAGGGAGTACACATGGAATAACATGAGGAGTAAAATACATGTTATACAATAGGAATATTAATATAGAATAATAGAAACATGAACATAAAGGGGTGATAAATCATGATAATCATAACATGGAAATGTGGCAACAACACTTAACATGGAATTAGCATGAGCCAAGGCTCATTGCATATAGAGCATGAGTAAATCCTCATTGCACATAAATCAAGATTAAAACCTCATTTAACTTGAATTATCATGACTCAACACTCATTTCAAATGAATTATCATGATACTATACTTTACCCAATGCATTGGAGCGCTATAAGGGCGCACCCTTCTTAAACATTTCATTTCATGCATAAGTGTGCCACGTGGATCATAAAACATGGATTCATTAAAAATAATCATTTATTCAACGATAAAGGAATGTGGAATTCATAAATGAAACTTTATAATCAATAAGTAAATGTGAATAAAGGTGAATACCCTTGATGGAGAAATGGGCATGGTATCCACTACACAGTGGCATTGGCTTAGAAAATCGGTGCAATTTCGGGAGTGTAACAGCGTGACATAAGAATTCATAAAAATGGTTGATGAGAGAGAAAGAGGTGTCTCATAATATTTACATGAAATGGAAAGTAAGGGGGTCATATAGATATATTTCCAAACAATTTTAATGGAATTTAGATTCATGATACAAAAATATTGCTTGAATGTAAAAGAGGAGAGAGAAGTTCCTTTCGGAATTTCGGCATAGTAACGACTGTACATGGGAGGCATTTAATGAGAGCGAAAGGGGTATCCCATCATTAAAACATAAAGAGGGAAGTATGAGGGAGGTGAGAAACCATACCCCAATGTTCATAATTGAAATTAAATGGGAAAAACAACTTAAAGAAAATTGGACAAAAATGAGAAGGGAAGAAAAAACCCTTACTTGGAAGTGTGCTTCCAAAGGCTTGAGAGAGGCTTG
Source organism: Viscum album (assembly GCA_963277665.1). NCBI lineage: Eukaryota > Viridiplantae > Streptophyta > Magnoliopsida > Santalales > Viscaceae > Viscum > Viscum album. The sequence continues at coordinate 1,948,404,644 of OY728119.1, forward strand.
AGAGAGGATTCTTGGGAGCTTGGGGAACCTTAGGAGGATTCTAGAGAGATTATGTCAGAGTTTGAAAGAACTCCAAAGGCTTTGAGTGAGGAGGAAGTGGGATCTTGGGTGGGTTTATATAGGAAAGGTGAGGGAATTCTTTATTATTTAGGTTTGTGACCCCTTATATCAAAGTAATCCAAACCACAAACCATCCCATAGTTTTTGCCCATGGTTTTTGGAAAAGGGAAGAGTAAAACAATATTTTATAAGGACAAAGTCCTAAATTATTAAAATAACAGGGTTGCTTATGTGGAAGTGAGTCACACTCCCATGGAAAACAATTTAAAAAGACAAGGTGTTTAATAATTCTTGAAGGGTCCATTAATTCTTTGAAAAATAAGTCAAACAAACCCAAAATCACATTATTTTAATTTTAAAACATATATTTTCCAAACATAAAGCTTATAATATTTTATTACATCACTATTGGGTCATTATGATGTCATAAAACACATTATATATTTAAACGGTATTTAATTTTTACCCAAAAATTTGACTGTCTCAGAAAATTATGAAAAATTCACCATTGGATAATTTCAACATCCTGATTCCAGAAATAACATTTATTTTATCTAAATAAATATCTAAATATTTTAATTTTCACTTTTAAAATAAAAACTGACATTTATCGAAAATTCACAGGTTTTGACAAAAATGGCTTTCAAACCTTAATAAAAATTAAAATCACATTCATAAAATTATATGATCATTTATATATAATAAAATTAATTTAATAGTAATTATAATAATATTTTATTAAAATATTATTTAATTCAAAAATACCTTAATTTAATAAAATAGAATTCTTAATTAAATAATAACTAAAAACACTATTTGCACCTTAAAAACTATTTACAATGTAGCAATAATGATAATAAAGTATATTCATTATTATATACAAAAAATAATGTACATGAACATAGTACTAGAGATTTGTTACATAACCTATTAAAACAGCTACATAAGACCTAAGTGTAAGGTGTGCGATGGTGATAGACTCTTGGGGTGGCTCGGATAACATCGCTCGAGTGGTAATCTCTATCAACTTCCACTTTTCCCGTAGACGGTCTCGTTCGAGCTTGACATGATGAAGCTCAGCCTGGGCATGGTCAAGAGCGAATCCCAAAGACGCCAAATCTTTTCTGAGCTCTGACAAATGGGCTTTGTATGGATCAATTCTACTGGATGAGCCCATCGCTTTTTTTTTTCCTGAGTAAATTGGATTTGTTAAAGCCCTATATTTATACTAATCATGTGATCACTATTCAACGGATATAAAAGCAACGATCACAATTCTTAACATAAAACCAATGAAGTTGACATTTTATATAAAAATTTTACATAAAGAGACATTTAATTATATCAAGAGGTATTTTCCATTAATGAAACTTTAGGTCGTTACAATATTATCCCCTTAAGAAATTTCGCCCTCGAAATTTTCCTTTTCCCACACTAAAACAGATGTGGGTAACTCAGCTTCATCATTTCCTCCGATTCCCAAGTTGCTTCTTCAAACTTGTGGTTTCTCCACAACACCTTGATGAGGGGCATTGTCTTATTTCTTAGAACTTTTTCTCTATGATCTAAGATCTTCACTGGTTGCTCCTCATAAGAAAGATCATCTTCCAATTGTACCACATCAGAAGAGAGTACATGTGAAGGGTCCGGTATGTACTTCCTTAATAGGGATACATGAAAGACATCATTTACTTTGACCATGGTAGGTGGAATTTCTAGTCGATAGGCCACAACCCCGACACGATCAAGAATCTCGAAGGGGCCTATGTACCTTGGACTTAACGTCCCTTTCTTTCCAAACCTCATGACCTTCTTCCACGGAGATATGAGTAGAAATACCATGTCTCTAACTTTAAACTCAAAGTCCCGTCGACGGTTATCTGCATAACTCTTCTGTCAACTCTGGGATGTCTTGATATGCTGCAGAATGGTTTTCACATTCTCCACCATTTCCTCGACCATTTCTGGTCCAAGCAGCTTACGTTCACCGACCTCATCCCAACATGCCGGTGTTCTATACCTTTTCCCATACAGGGATTCATATGGTGCCATTTGGATGCTCGAGTGGAAACTATTGTTATAAGAGAACTCAACCAGAGGAATATGTTGATCCCATCCCCCTTTAAAGTCCATTGAGCACGCTCTCAACATGTACTCAAGTCTTTGGATAGTCCACTCGGATTGGCCATCAGTTTGAGGATGATAGGCCGTACTGAAGTTCAGTTCAGTATGTATAGCATGTTGAAGACTCTTCCAAAACATAGAGGTGAATCTTGGATCTCGGTCAGACACAATAGATATTGGTACTCCATACAGCCTTACCACTTCCCTGATATATATCCATGCTAATTGATCCAATGAGAAATCCTCCCGAATAGCAATGAAGTGTGCAGTCTTTGTAAGATGATCCACAAGAACCCAGATTTCATTATTGCCTTTGGATGTCCTTGGAAGTCCGGTGACAAATTCCATGGTGATGTTCTCTCATTTTCATTCTATTACGGGAAATGGTTGCATCATCCCCTTAGACTTCTGCCTCTCTGCCCTCACCTGCTGACACACCAGGCACTTTGATGTATATTCAGCGATCTCCTTCTTCATATTATCCCACCAAAAGTTTTCTTGGAGATCTTGATACATCTTTGTGCTCCCTAGGTGAATAGATAAATTTGAACTATGTGCATCATCCAAAAGTTCCTTCTTCAGCTCTGGACTCGATGGAACACATAGTCTTTTCCCAAATCATACAATTCCTTCTTCATTAACATTAAACTCCGAGGATTTCCCTTTTTTGATAGCTTCCACTTTTTCCTGAATTCCCACATCATCCTTTTGAGCATCCTTTAACCTTTCCAAAAGATACGGTTGAGCAATAATTTGTGAAAGGATTGATTATGTTCCCTAATTTATGATTCCCATGTCCATCTTCATCAAGTCTAAGAAGATTGGATCCTTCTCAATTCTCATCATTGATAGAATCGCTGGGTCCTTTATACTTAGGGCATCTGCCACCTTGTTTGCTTTCCCAGGGTGGTAATGGATTGAACAGTCATAATCCGTGATGAGCTCTATCCATCTTCTCTAGCGCATATTAATCTCTTTCTATGTGAATATATTTTTAAGACTCTTGTGGTCAGTATATATCTCACATTTCTCTCCATAGAGATAATGCCGCCAGATTTTCAAGGCAAAGTTCACAACCACCAACTCTAGATCATGAGTTGGATAGTTTCTCTCATGTATTTTCAACTGCCTTGAGGCATAGGATATCACTTTATCATTCTGCATCAGCACAAAACCTAAGCCCTTCTTCAAAGCATCACTTAATACCACAAAAAGTTCCCCACTTGTGGGTAAAGTGAGCACGAGCGCAGTGATAAGCCTCCTTTTCAACTCCTTGAAGCTTTATTCACATTCATCACTCCAAGAAAACTTTACTCCCTTAAGAGTTATCTTGGTAAGAGGGTTGGACAATCGTGAGAAATTACTCACAAATCGTCGATAATATCCAGCTAGCCCCAAGAAGCTACGAATATCCATTACTGATGTTGGCCTCTGCCATCCCTCAATTGCATCTGTTTTGGAGGGGTCCACAGATATCCCATTGCTTGTGATGATATGGCCCAAGAATGATACCTCCTTTAACAAGAGATCACACTTTCTATACTTTTCATATAGCTTCTCCTTTCACAAATTCTCCAGTACAGTTCTTAAATGCTCCTCATGATCCTCCTTGGTTTTGGAGTATATTAGAATATCATCTATAAAGACTACCACGAATTTTTCGAGGTAATATCTAAAGACTCTATTCATTAATCCCATGAAGATTGATGGAGCATTAGTGAGTCCAAAAGGAATTACTATGAATTCATAGTGCTCATATCTAGTGCGAAAAGCAGTCTTGGGGATATCTTCCTTCTTCACCCTTACTTGATAATATCCCGACCGCAAGTCCACCTTGGAGAAGTATTATTCTCCATGCAGCTGATCGAACAAGTCATCAATTCGTGGGAGAGGATACCTATTCTTTATCGTGATTTTGTTGAGCTCACGATAATCGATGCAAAGGCGCATTGACCCATCCTTCTTCTTGACAAAGAGGGCTGGTGGACCCCATGGTGAAGCACTTGGGTGTATAAACCCTTTATCCAGATTCTCCTGTAGTTGTTTCTTCATCTCTTCAAGCTCAACAACAACCATTCTATATATAGTCTAGGATATGGTTAATGCCCCTGGTATAAGTTCAATTGATAATTCAACATCTCTTCTAGGAGGAAGACCAGACAGTTCCTTGGGAAACACTTCTGCGAATTCCCTCACAATAGGCATTTATTCAAGGATGGTTTCTTCCTTGGACTCAATCATATAATCTAGATACACGTGATCATAGGACAGTAATATCCATGCTTGAGATGATAGATCTAAAGGAGATTCATCTTCCTCCTTACACTTTTAAATAATTGGTGGTCGATTCTCCATATGGAGAGTGATTTCCCTCTCCTGGAAATTTATGTTGGCTCTATATAAGGAAAGCCAATCCATGCCAAGAATTGCATCAAATTCCACTAAAGGGAGTATGACGAGGTTCGTCGGGAAATTCAATCCACAAATTATAACAGGGGAGGACTTATACTAATGGGATGCAATGATTGCCCCATTTTCCATACTCACCGACATCTTCACTTCCATGATTTGTGGTGGTGCTGGGATTGTTCTACTAAACTTTCGAGATATAAAAGAATGCGTAGAACCTGAATCAAAAACTACATTCGCTATTCTTGAATGAATAACTAGCATACCTATCACCACTTTGTTGTCAGGGTTCACTTCGGCAGAAGTGATGGAAAAATCTCTTCCTTGCTGCCTTGGAGGTTGTTGGTTGCCTCCAAAAACCCTTGGATTAGGGAACTGATTTGCAAGATGACCTGGTTCTTTGTATTTGTAGCAATAAACAATGCGTTGAGGTTCAAATGGAGCGTTGCTCTCCTCTGTCGCAGCCGCGAGTCTTTCTTTACGACAATTAATAGCTAGTTGCCCTTATCTTCCACACCTAAAGCATTTCCTCATCCCCTTGAGGCAATTTCCAGGGTGCTTCTTTCCACACTTTTGGAAAGTGGGGTACTAGATCTTCTTAGCTCCATTGGATTTATCCATCAGACCGCCAACATTGAAGTCCACCTTATGCTTCTTGTTCCCATGATACCCCCGTGATTACCCGATCTCCATTTTGACCTTGAGGGCACATCAGACAATTTCCTTATAGCTGTCGAAGTCACAGATCGCTAATGCTTTCCGCAGGCTAGGCTTCATCCCACCAAATAAGCGGTCAACCTTACATTCGGGGGTAACTACAAAGCCGGAAGCGTATCGTGAAAGCCTTGTAAAGTTTTCCTCATACGCTCCAACAAATTCTTCATCTTTTTGCTTGAGGGAAAGGAAGTCCCTTTCCATCTTAAGATGGAGGGTGCGCGGAAAATATTTATCAAAAAACATCTTCCGAAAATCCTTCCATTCCAATGCCTCGATCTCCTCCTTAGGCTTTGTATTTTTGATCAATGTCCACCATTAATCAGCTTCACCCTCCATATGATAAGTAGCCAGGAGAACCTTCTCTTGTTTAGAACATTGAAGGATGGAGAAGATCTTTTCAATGGAGTTGATCCATTGTTCAGCGATCGTGGGATCGGATAATCCACTAAAAGTAGGAGGCCTTTGTCTCATGAAGCTCTTGACAGTGACTTGTTATTTCTTGGGGGGGGGGGTTGAACGTTCCTCTTGAACCATATTTCTATTCAAATCTTGGGTTATTTGAGAGAAAAGCATGACAAAGTTTGCGATTCCCGCTCCCATTGGATTGGGCATCTCATTAGTACAGTCATCACACTGATCTTCACATCGGTTGTTAGCCCAAGTCCTCCTATTAACGTCCATTGGCTGGAATAAAAGGAAAGTTAGGGGTAACACATAAAGGGTAATACAAAGACAAAAGTTGATGACTTATAAATAAACTTTTATTTCCTTAACTCATGATTCTATAGGCTTCAATATAGGCTTTTCATGATCTACTTTCTAACATATATTCTTAGGGGATTTTTTTAATTCCTTTAATAAGGGTTCATACTAAGATTGTGAATTTATCAAAACATATCCCCTGGTAGTGTCGTAACTAAGAGTGCAATAAGACACGTTGTTGTACACCAGTTCCTGTTCGAGTCTATCTCAAAGCGGTGTTTTCGGGTTTTACCCCTAGGATACATCTGTGCCAGAGCTGCCTCTACCTACTCGTATCCAGATAGGGATGTATTTGTTTGATAAACCACTTACTCAGTACTTACCAAAACTTAGGGATCTTTTTATTATAATTAGTCTTGTCTCTAAGGCTTTACTAGGGTTTTCTAATCCTAATCCCAAAAATAACTAAACCTATCCTCTAATACCAATATGACAACCCTGCTTTTATTACAAACTTAAACATGATTTATTACATAAAACATCACTTGATACAACAAAGAAGATCAAGTGGTTTAGTGTCTTTGGGGCTTAGGATCATTACATAAAAACTTAAAACATTAAATACAATATATTTATTGAAAACTTCCTTTACATGACCACTACATTCCCTCGTACTTATCATTGCATGGGATAACCTAAGGACATGCATAAGAAAAGGGTGAGCTATAAAGCCCAGTAAGGGGGTACACATGGAATAACATGAGGAGTAAAATACATGTTAGACAATAGGCATATCAATAGAGAATAAGAGAAAAATGATCATAAAGGCGTGATAAAGAATGATAATCATAACATGGAAATGTGGCAACAACACTTAACTTGGAATTAGCATGAGCCAAGGCTCATTGCACATGAAGCATGAGTAAATACTCATTGCACATAAATCATGAGTAAACCCTCATTGAACTTGAATTATCATGAGTCAACACTCATTGCACATGAATTATCATGATACTATACTTTACCCAATGCATTGGAGTGCTATAAGGGCGCACCTTTCTTAAACATTTCATTTCATGCATAAGTGTGCCATATGGATCATAAAACATGGATTCATAAAACATAATCATTTATTCCACAATAAAGGAATGTAGAATTCGTAAATGAAACTTTATAATCAATAAGTAAATGTGCATAAAGGTGAATACCCTTGATGGATAAATGGGCATGGTATCCACTACACAATAACATTGGCTTAGAAAATCGGTGCAATTTCGGCAGCGTAACGGTGTGACATAAGAATTCATAAAAATGGCTGATGATAAAGAAAGGGGTGTCTCATAATATTTACATGAAATGGACAGTAAGGGGGTCATATAGATACATTTACAAACAATTTTAATGTAATTTAGATTCATGATACAAAAGTATTGCTTGAATGTAAAAGGGGAGAGAGAAGTTCCTTTCGAAATTTTGGCATAGTAACAGGTGTACATGGGAGGAATTTAATGAGAGAGAAAGGGGTATCCCATCATTCAAACATAAAGAGGGCAGTATGAGGGAGGTTAGAAACCATACCCCAACGTTCATAATTGAAATTAAATGGGAAAACAACTTAATGAAAATTGGACAAAAATGAGAAAGGAAGAAAAAACCCTTACTTGGAAGTGTGCTTCCAAAGGCTTGAGAGAGGCTTGAGAGAGGCTTCTTGGGAGCTTGGGGTACCTTGGGAGGATTATAGAGAGAGTAGGGCAGAGTTTGGATGAACTCCAAAGGCTTTGAGTGAGGAGTAAGTGGGAGCTTGGGTGGGTTTATATTGGAAAGGTGAGAGAATTCTTTATTATTTAGGTTTGGGACCCCTTATATTAAATTAATCCAAAACACAAACCATACCATGGTTTTTTCCCATGGTTTTTGGAAAATTGAAGAGGAAAAAAATATCTTATAAGGAAAAATTCATAACTTCTTAAAATAACAGGGTTGATTATGTGGAGGTGAGTCACACTCCCATGGAAAACAATTTAAAAAGACAAGGTGTTTAATTAGTCTTGAAGGGTCCATTAATGCTTTGGAAAGTAAGTCAAACAAACCCAAAATCACATTATTTTAATGTTAAAGCATATATTGGCCGAAAATAAAGCTTATAGTAATTTATTACATCACTATTGGTTCATTATGATGTCATAAAACACATTATATATTTAAACAGTATTTATTTTTTACCCAAAAATTTGACTGTCTCAGAAAGTTATGAAAAATTCAACGTTGGATAATTTCGACGTCCTGATTCCAGAAATAACATTTATTTTATCTAAATAATTTTATAAATATTTTAATTTTCACTTTTAAAATAAAAACCGATATTTATTGAAAATTCACGGGTTTTGACAAAAATGGCTTTCAAACCTTAATAAAAATTACAATTGCATCGTAAAATTATATGATCATTTATATATAATAAAATTAATTTAATGATAATAATAATAATATTTTATTAAAATATTATTTAATTCAAAAATCCCTTAATTTAATAAAATATAATTCTTAATTAAATAATAACTAAAAACACTATTTTCACCTTAAAAACTATTTACAATATATCAATAATGACAATAAAGTATATTCATTATTATATACAAAAAATAATGTACATGAACATAGTACTAGCGATTTGTTACATAACCCCTTAAAACAGCCGCATAAGACCTAAGGGTAAGGTGTGCAATGGTGACAGACTCCTTGGGTGGCTCGGATAACATCGCTCGAGTGGTAATCTCTATCAACTTCCACTTTTCCCGTAGATGGTCATGTTCGAGCTTGACATGATGAAGCTCAGCTTGGTCATGGTCAAGAACGAAGCCCAAAGATGCCACCTCATTTCCGACCTCAGACAAATGGGCTTCGTATGAAGTAATTCTACTAGATGAGGCCATCGCTTCTTTTGTCTGAGTAAATTGGATTTGTTAAACCCATATATTTATACTAATCATGTGATCATTGTTCAACGGCTATAAAAGCAACGATCACAATTCTTAACAGAAAACCAAATAAGTTGAAATTTTATATAAACATTTTACATAAAGAGACATTTAATTAGATCAAGATGGATTTTCCATTAATGAAACTTTGGGTCAGTACACCAGATCTCTAAATATATCAATGAATCCTTATAAGATGGCCACCATTGAGTACGAGTAACTAAATAATCTGTTAACAGAGAATCTAGAAATGGTTTTTTTTTCTATCAAGTTCTTCACCATGGGGTCTGCCAGTCATCTTTTTCAATAAGAAGGATGCATCAATGTGACTATGCAATGATTATCACGAGCTTAAAAAAATAATGATAAATAACTGGTAACCATTGGAACATTGGTCTGGATATCACCAATTAAAGGTATGTAAATAAGATATTCACAAGACTACATTTTGAATGAGGTATGAACACTATTAGGGACTAAATGAATAGTGTCTTTAGAGATCACCTCAAAAATTTTGTGTTAGTCTTTATAGATGATATTTTGATATAATATAAGAGCAAGGATGAAAATGAGGTGCATTTGAGTGCATTTCTAAAGAATTTTCTAAGGGAGAAAATATATTCAAATCATAGTAAATGTGAGTTATATATAGAGAAATTATCATTATTGGGGAATGTTATCTCTAGTAAAGGAATATCTATGGACCCTTATGAATCGAACAAAACTACGGAGTGGCCCAAACCAATATCATTAATAGAGATCCATAGTTTCCTTTATCTAGATGGGTATTAGTGATGATTTTTTGAGGAAATTCTCGTGATTTTCAAACCCACTAAACAATATGACTTGGAAGGAAGTAAATTTTTTCTGGACCATTGAATGTGAAGAAAACTTCAAAGAGTTAAAAACTAGGTTGATCCCTACACTATTACTTACACTACCAACAATTGGGGAACTAATTTTGGTATATAGTGATACTTCAAAGAATGTATTAGGTTTTTTAATTATAAAAAATGATTATATAATAGGATATTCGATATGGAAGCTATAAGTTCATGAGAAAAACTATCACACACATGATCTAGAGAAGGTGGCTGTGATCTTTTCACTGAAAATTTTACAGCATTATATTTATGGAGAGAAGTGTGAGATATGTACTGATCATAAGATCCTCAAATATATATTCACATAGAAGAAGATTAATACATGCCAATGAATATTGACAGAACTCATTAGGAATTATGATTTCTCAATCCACTATAACCCTGGTAAAGAAAATGATGTGACTGATTCTCTACGTAGAAATAATCTTGTAACCTTATCAATGATGAGAATTGAGAAGGATCCAATCTTTATAGAATTATAAAGTATGGACATGATAATCATAAAAGAAGATAAATCATCATTCCTATCATAACCAATTTCTCAACCATCCTATTTAGAGGTGATAAATGATGCTCAATGATATGGTATTAAAATTAAAAAAAGGTGGAAGAAATATGAAAGGCGAAATACATAGAGTTCAAAATTTATGAGGGTGGATTTGTAAGATTTGGACAATGACAATGTGTACCACCGAATCCACAGATAAAGAAAGAGCTTATGAATGATGTGCATCTCTCAACCTTTTCCATTCACCCATGGACAAAAAATATGTATCAAGATCTATGAGATCACTATTTTTGGGATAATATGATTAAGGAGATAATTGAATATACATCAAAATTTCTCTTATGGAATCCAGTGAAGGATAGAAGGAAAGATTCAAATGGGATGATAAATCCATTACCCATACCAATATGGAAATAGGAAAACATCACTATGTACTTTGTAATTGGACTTCTACGGGCACCTTAAGAAAATAATGTTATATGGGTCATTCTGGATCATCTTACAAACATTTCGAACTTCATTAAAATTTGATAGGAATTCTCATTAGATCAACATGCATGGATAAAAATCAAAGTGGCAAGGATTCATGGAGTAAAATTATCAATTGTATGTGATTGAAATATGATATTTAACTAAAAGTTATGGAAAAATCTCCAAAATTCCCTAAATACATTGTTAAAGTTTAGTACGACTTATCACCATCAAACTAATGGCCAATATGAGGGGATTATTCATACACAGGAATACATTTTGAGAGCATGATCAATGGACTTAAAAGGATAATGAGATCAACATATTCCACTAGTTGATTTCTCTTATAATAATAGTTTCCACTCAAGCATCCAAATGGATCCATATGATGACCATTATGGGAAAATATGTAGAATACCTACATGCTGAGATGAAGTTTGGGAACATAAGTTGTTGGTATATGAAATGGTAGAAAAGGATAAGACCATCCAACAACATATTTGGGAATCCCAAAGTAGAAAGAAGAGATAAGTAGATAATAATCAACGAAACTTAGAGTTTGAGGTTGGCTATAAAGTATTACCCCACATATCTCTATGGAATAGGGAAATGAGATATGGAAAGAAAGGAATGCTATGCCCTAGGTACATCGACTCCTTCAAGATTCTTGATTATATCAGAGTTCAGGCCTATCAATTACCACTTCCACCAACCATGTATCAAGTATATGATGTATTCCATCTATCCATATTGAAGAAGTTAATACTAGATCCCTCAAATGTACTAAACTTAGAGGTGGTATAGCTGGAAAATGATCTATCTTATGTGGAGAAGATGGTGTAGATTTTGGACCATAGAGACAAGGTTCTACATAATAAGACCACTCACCTAGTCCAAGTACTATAGAGAAACCTTAAGTATGAAGAGGTGACATGGGAACCAAAGGAAGTGATGAAGGAGAAATACCCTCCCTTGTTTTCACCTAAGTATGTAAAATGAAATTTTGAGGGTGAAATTTCATAATAGTAGAAGAATGTAATGACCTAGAATTTTATCAATGGAATTTATCTTCTTATAATTATGTCATAAAACATATAAATCAAATAGATAACCTAATAAAGAAATTATTATCATAAATTAAGAATGATAAATTAGTCCATAAGTAAACCAATATGAATGTTTAATAATATAATGAGATAATAAATGGAAATTAAAATAATAAGAATGAGAATATTTGGATCTTCTTGATCCATTAGAATGACTGCACTCAGGAATAAAACTATATAAATAAAACATAATTTTCATTTTGAGGATGAAAATATATAAAATTGAGATAAAGTAGAAGCTAATTAATAATGAATGAAATAAGTGGTATTTATAGAAATTATATAACCATTATAAAATTATAAAATATGATAGTTGAAATAGTAATATAACAATTAGGAATAGTAATATGGTTGTTAGAATAGTAAAATCCCCTATAAAAGTAAAAAAATAAAATTTGGGTAACTTATAAATAAAAAATCGAATTTTTTATATCATGGTATAAGTAAATAAATGTTTTCTAAAAAAGGATAAATTAGGTGTTGGAATTTTTATAAAATGTAAATGTTTATTTATAATTTTATAATTAATATGTTTATTTAAAATAAAATATATTTTCATTAAAAAAAATTAATAACTTAATATTATGTTTTATTATTATAAGATAATTTTATGTGACCTTAATAATTTTTCAAAGATTCAAAAAGTTAATTATAATATTAAAATATATATTTTTCCATTAAATGATTATTTTTTTAAAAATAATATTTCTAATATAAATAAAATTATTTACATAAAATGGATTTCATTTTTTAAATTGACACATCAAAAAATAGAAAGGGTGATTTTTTTGGATTTTTCTAAAATAGTTGAATTTTTAGTGAACAGTGAAATATGGTAATTTACAGTATTTAATATTAAACACCAAATACATGAATTTTTGAGTCATGGATGATATAATAACTAATTGTTTTGAAATATCCTAGAACATTTACTATATTTAGTCACATGAATCAACACTACTGATAATCATGATCCAAAATAATAGACTAATGAATATAATAATAAAAAACACCCCTCTCCTCCCCTATAAATACCACACCTTCTACCCACACCTTCTGAGCCTTGTAGCTTGTCAATATTCTACAATTTTTTTCCTAATCCTATTTCCCACATTTAAGATCTTTTGGTCTAAAAAAGAGACCAATTCCAACTTCCTTGAGGGGTCCTTCAAGGAGGTGATATTCAAGAGGTAACTTTCTCAAACCATCTCTTTTAACATAATTTTTTATTCTACCTTCTCCTCACCTCCTTCGTCCATAAAATCATAATAAATAAATTATCATGTATATACTAAAATATTATATTTCTAATTTAATATCTTCTTTCCACCTCTTTTCTCATCTCCTCTTATTCAAAGAAATGAAAATGTTGTCCAAATTATGGTGGTTAACCATCTCGGTGGATAATGCATTATCGTTTTTCCTTACCGCCTCCATGGATGGTCATAAAAACATTATTATGGTTAAATAAAATATTAATATTTATAATATAACTTATTTTATGTCCTAAAATAATATATATACATAATATTCAATAAAACAAAATTAGTTCACGATGGTCAGAAAACCCACCATAAATAAACTAAACAATTGTAATTAACGTTTTATTAAGTGAATCATCCTCATATAGTAAAAAATATAAATGGGGAGATTTAAAATTCTATAAGTGCATTAATAATACATAATTTCACTTTTTTGGAATTATTCCCATTTTACATGAAGTTCCATAATTTTACACAAGCAAACTGACCATGAAACCATTAAGCGAATGCTTCCAGAATGAAGAAATTGAACATTATAACTCATTAAAAGTGGAATAAATGAAATTAATTAAATTATAATAAATAAAATAAATATAAAATAGGTTCTTAATTAATTAATTAATTAATATAATTTTATTATCTATGACATTAGGTAAAAGTGCATAACTCATTCAGACATATAGTAAGAGATCTATCCGAACCTCCAAATTTCTTTTGGGTTAAGATTTCTATCTCTTTTCCTCAATTTATCACTTATTTATTTTTATACAATTTTATAATATTATATTTATATGTACCAAAAATATTTATATATCAAAATTCATATTTATTTGATGGGGAATTACATGTTTTAACAGGTTACCCTCTTAATTCACCAGGATAAGAAAACCTGATTAAAGATAACTTCTCTATTTATTACCCTTTTTAAAGTACATTTAACACACAATTTTAAGAATCCAATATTTTTTTAAAATCACTAAATTTATCATGAAAAACTATTTTAGTTTTTTTTTCTAGTTTTATGCAAACAATTATTCCTTTTTCCTCTTTAAATACTCTTTATTTTTCCCAATAACCACACTTAAGTAGCACATTTATAATGTTACATAACCACTCTTTTTCATGTTTTAAATTTAGTTGGATATAATTATTCATGATCTATTCATATTTTTCCATTATGAAAGTCCAGGAATTATTTAAATCCCTTATTTCGTGGATACCTTTGTTATATTACCTTTGGTTATGCCTTATTACATGATTATGATACACATTTCTTTCCATGGACGACCCTTATGTTTATTCTATATGTTTGATTCTTTATGTGGTGAAAATATGTTTGAACAGGTTATTATTAGTTTCCCTAGATATCTCTAAAATGCATTGGGTAATTTTTAGTCTCATTAGACATCATTTATGGGATTAAGGAATAAACCTATTCCATTATGGGGCTTTGTCCACCATGTGATATAGTTATGCCAGTTATCTTTGACTCATGTTTATGTCATGTCATATATCACTTAAAAATTACAATATTTCTATGAACATATGATTCCATGATCTATATTTTTTTATTCCATATGTTTATTCATAATACATATCTTTTATTCTACAATTGTTATGCCTTCTAGCTCATGTTTTATGATATATTCCCATGGTTATTTCCTTACTAGTATTTTTAGCTCATCAATTTTTTTTATGTATTCCCCAGGTTATCATATGAAGTTATAAGAGATCAAAAGAAGTTAGGAGATCATTATGGAGATTAAATAAATTATGTTTTATTATATTTTCATTTTTTCAAATTATGTACCTAGTCTTCTAAAGACACTATAATTTTCAATCCTTGCTTAGTATTTCATTGAAATTATGCTTAAAATCATGTAATAATATTTTTAAAAGGATTGGGTCACTATACATGTAGTTTTTTATTTTATATTGGGATTATTATTTGTATTTATGTTTCTTTATTTATTTATATTGGTCCAAATTGTTCCTACAAACACTTTTTGATGACCTTGGATCTTGTTGCCACCTCAGGTCGATCTGGAACACACCTTAAGGATGTCACAAGCTGGATTGGGTGATTGGTTCAGGGTTGAACTAGGTTGGTTCATGACACAATGGTATCACAGGATAGGTTATTTAGAGTAACTATCTATCAGAGCACCCTTTTTATTTTTGATGTCAAGTTTAAAGGAGTAGGACTATCAGAACTTGGGGTATAGGTAAGTGGAGGTGTATGAACAACACTTCCAGTTCCAAACCTTGGGTTATCATGGGAAGTTCAGTTTTCATTTGTTTTCTTTGATTTTATTTATCATTCCTTTTCTTAGTATTTATTGACTTTGGTTGATGGAATTCAGTTTATTTGGATTTTTTGGACTATTTATGAGTTGTTTTGTTCTTGGGGAATGAAATGGAAGTTGGGACAATGGTTTTGGTGATCTCACAGGGAATGTAAACCCATGTGGATAGAAGGCCATGGTCCCAAAAGATTCTCCATGGTTGTGATTTGATTGGAATATAGCCACCAACTGTAAGAACCTGGATCTTCTTTTTAGGTATGTTTTTTCTTTTTCTGGTGTTTTTGAGAAAAAAAGAGGAGTTTCTGGAAATTTTTGACGTACAAACCGTGTACTTTATAAGTACACGCCGTGTACTCTATTTCCGCTCGTAGCCGTGTGCTGGTCATGTAACGGCTGAGCACACAGCCGTGTGTGGTGACCTGGAGACCGCCTAATGTGGGGACTAGTAAGGGCAAGTATACGCCGTGTACTTTATTTTTTTTTTCATTAAACTATCGGGGTCGTGTCTAATGGATAGAACCATCTCATTCTTGAACAAGTTCATCCAAGAGCGTCTGTACGATGAAGATCTTCGCCGAGCCCTCGATCGAGCGTCCGTTCTCCAAATTGGACTCTGTTGGTTGCATTGGAATCGCATCGATGAGTTCTCTCTTCTTCTTTAACACCTTATTATGATTACTTCTCTCTTGTGAGATATAATGGGTTGAAAGTTTTAGACATTTTTGTAGATCTATGATGTTCTAAGGTGATTCAAGGCCTAAGACTCAAGTATATTGATCTCTCGATACTGAGGTAGGTGGTTTGTGCCTTTATGTAGATAGTATTTTAATTTTATGTGAAAAAGTGCCCAATACCCTTGATCGGGGTATGCATGTTTACAGTTTTAGCCCTGTTAATTTCCTGCTATGCTTGTATGCTTGAGTAGAGGTTAATTGAATGTGAATAGGGTTAATTTATACACTTTGGAAGTGTTTTTCCCTTGCATGTTTTCATATTTTGACTGTTTGGTCTAGCTTTGCCTGTTAGGCTGCTGTTTACTTTCCATGCCTAGTGTTTTAGGATGGAGTTAATCTTATATGTCTTGCTATTATGATGTAGACTGGTTAGTCAAGTAGTTCTTGAGGTTTACTTTGGCCACTTTTCATTTCTATTCTTATTTGACTTACACAGGGCTGTGAGAACATGGTGTAGTGGAATATAGGAATACTAGGTGTAAGGGATTCTCTAGAGTGTCCGTTATTATTATTATGATGCGAGAACATAGGGGTAATTGATATAAGTGCTTCCTCAGAGTGTCTGTAGTTCCTCAATGCAGGACACATGGGGAATGTGACGTAAGTTCTTCCCCAGAGCACCTTTTAGTTACCAATACAAGACTATAGGGGGAATTGACGATGATTTATTACCTAAAGAGTCTATACTAAAGCTGAACCAGAGGGGTTAGACTATGTGTAATTCCTAAAGGGTTGATTGTGTTTGATAGGTATGACCAGAGGGGATTCGACTATGTGTACATCCCATAGGGTTACATATTTGTGATTATCAGTTTACTTTCTATGTGGAACTGAATTATTTGAAACTGTGAAATTGTTTATTTTTGAGTACTTCCTTGTTTACTGCTTCCTTTCATGCTTATTTCCTGCCACATATATTCATTGACTATTAGGAACGGATCTAATGGTGGTTTCCTAATGGGATTTAGACACACACCCTATTTGGGTCATACTTTGTTTCCCAAACAGATTATATTGTTGCAGGTATAGATAAGGGAAAACACCCTTCTACTTCAGGTACTTGACTACTTTGAAGCTAGAGAGCATGGGACCAAGCTTTGGCTTGCGATGTTGTGGAGCTGTTTACTACTTTCCAGTGTACTTTGGTTTAGTACTGTTTTTATCATTGTGACTTGTTTGGATACTTTCTTAGACATATGTATCATGCATCATTTATATATATATGTGCTCCAGTGGTTATCTTCTTCAGTCTTCCGCTGTTTACTATTATATTCCATTATTACTATTTCTGCTATTGTTATCTATTTATCTTCCACTGTGTTACTCTGCCAATGAGGGAATAGTTTTCCCAATATCACACCCAAGGCCCTCGCTGCTAGTCAGCAGCCTCTGATATTAGGGGAAATGCACTTGAGGCCATGTGACCAATCGGGTATGGGGCACCTCAGGGCGGCTTCCAGAACTGGGACATTACAAAGTGGTATTAATTGTGTTATTTTATACTTGACTTACTGTTTGGAGCCTATAATCAGGGATAGGATGGAATTGGTACTTCGTAATAAGCTGTGCCTGGGAGTAACTAACCTGTGTACAGAGAAAAACCAGTCTACCTCGTTTATTGCATGTTTTTTGGTTTTTCAATTTTATAGTTGATTTGAGTTTCACTGTTGGGTGATTAACATGTTTTGTGTTGTTATTGTTGATGTTATTGGGGTTATATTTATGTTGCAACCTGATGAGATGAGGGTAGTACATCTCATGCATCATGTAGGAACATCCTAGAGATCACATGTCATGCATTCTTGCCATGCCATTTAGGGTGAATTAGTGATTGCATGTTGTTCTGATAGGTGTTGTGCTAGATATGCATGATTTTTTGATAGATTCCTTGATAAAAATACCTATTGTTTGATAGGGTATTGGTTGTGTAAGGTTTTGTTTGAATGAAATGCAAAACTTTGTTTCTTGAGGTGTTATGGGTCCTCATGGATCAGAATTTGGCGGATCATTTCCTTGTTTTCATTGTTATAACATGTATAAGATGCCATGCTTTGATTCATGGGGAGTATGGGCCCTCACGGATAAGAATTTGGCACTTTAATGTTTGTTTCAGTGTTTTTATGGGTTATAGAGAAGTTTATGAGGCTTATAGTCTGAAAAAACCTAGAATACATGATATGTAATGATGAATACTGGCCATGTGTTATTCTGTTCTGGAAGAAACTGTTTTTCTTAAGTACACGCCATGTACTGTATATACACGCCGTGTAGTCTCTAACCGTGTTACTATCTATGTGGGAAGAAACATAGGGTTGAGAAATCTTGGAAGAAAATTCCATGTACTATATATACATGCCGTGTAGTCTCTAACTGTGTTACTGACTATGTGGGAGGAAACACAGGGTTGGGAAATCTTGGAAGAACACACCATGTGCCAGATGTACATGCTGTGTGGGGTAGACCACGTGTCCAACCATGTGACTAATGACATGGATGGATGAAATCTTAAGTTATGCACACTTTTTCTTTTTGAACACACAATGTAGTGTGGACCAGGTGTCCAACCGTGTAACTAACAACACGGGTCGGTAGAAATCCTTTGGTACATGACGTGTCTGTCTGGAACACGCTGTGTAGTGTGAGCCGTCTAACTAACAAAACGGGTTGGTGAAGTTCATCTAGTACACACCATGTCTGGCACTAACATGTCGTGTAGTCCTGTTCTGGGAGAACCATGTGGCTTATCCATGTAAGTGAACTTGGGCATGGGAAGATGATTCAAGTGCACGCCGTGTGTTGGGACAACACACCGTTTATGGGGTGTTACACGACCAGTTTTTTCAGAAGTACATTCCCATGTGAAAGGCTTAAGGGAACACACTGTGTACGTATTATACATGTCATGTATCAATGTTTTGAAAAACTTGAATTCTTTATTTCTCCCATTCCCTTCTTATAATTCTATGTTCAGTCCCTTTTAACCTTGCTCTAAGGTGTGTGCTTGACCTTGCAGAGTCATGCCACTGAGACATCCTCCGGTTGTCCACCAATTATAGGGCAATGATCAAATGCCAGATATGGCTGATCAGGGACTACTTGCAGATCCTCCAGTTGTTCCAGTCTTGGCACCAACCGTCATTCTAGACATAGGTGATAATGTACAGTTCTGAGAGGGCTTTATGAGGTTCATACATACCTTTCGCTGAGTACCACAACCTGCCCCATCCATGGCAGAGTTTATGTGGGTCTTTCAACAACAGAATCCCCCCACTTTCACTGAGGAAGGAGGACCTCAGGATGCAGAGTCATGGTTAGAAGCCATGATTTCTATCTTCGAGCATTTGGAGATGCCTCCAGAGAGGAGGGTCAAGCTTGCTTCATATATGCTTCGGGATTCTGTCAAGATATGGTGGGATGTGATCTCACAGGAAATAATCCAATAGGTTATGTATTGGGATGAGTTCCAACGTACCTTCTATGACTACTTCAACCCAGATACTTTGAGAGCCGATCGAGCCCGAGAGTTCATGAGTCTGGAGTATGGTACTCTTTCTGTTATGGAGTATTCTTCTCGCTTCACAAAGCTGCAGCGCTTCATGCCTATTCTAGGAGGTGATGAGTTATTCCTGTCAAGGAAGTTTGAGGATGGTCTGAGGAACGACATCCGATCTCAGGTGAATATCTTCAAGTTAACATATATCTCTTCTATCTTCAACCAGGCGGTGATCACGGAGCTCAATCTAAGGGATTATGGAGTTGTGATCTAGGGAGGTTCGACATCCGGAGTTAGTACCCCCCCTACCGACATTAGGAAGCACCACATGGGGTCTTCGCGTGGTGATCCAAGGAGGCGAGACATTTCCTATGGTATCTAGGTGGTGTGCTACCAGTGTGGGAAGAGTGGACATATGAGGCCACATTTCCCGAGAGACCCAGTAGAGTGCCGATCTTATGGAAAGATGGGCCATCTTCAGCGTTTCTATTAGATCTTCTCACCAAAAGCTAGTGATAAGGGTTTTTCTATGAATCCTTGTACAGGAGTAGCACCACCAGTTTCTCACCAGTCTGGGAACTGGAGTTCTTCCAGCCATTCAGGCCGAGGTGGAGGCTGTGGCCGTGGTAGTCAGTCACCGGGATTTCAACGACAACAGGGTGGGTTAGCTCAGAATGGTCATGTAGGGTCACAAGGTCATAATGTAGGTCAGAATTTTATAGTAGATCAGACCCAGCAGAAGAAGGACCCCAGACCCTCTACATTTTGAGGTACGATTCTAGTTGCCTCAGTTTTAGCTTCTTCCCTTTTTGATATGGGGGCTTCCCATAGCTTTATATTTGTTGCTGTTGTGGAGAGCCTTGGGCTCTATGTATTTTCTTCTGCTGATATCTTGATGTTGGACACTCCATTGGGGAAAATAATGGCTAGTGTACATCAGTGTAAGGAGTTCCCTCTAGAGGTTGGTGGGTGTCACTTCTTATGGGACCTTTATGTCCTAAAGATGACAGGCTATGATGTCATTCTCAGAATAGACTAGCTAGTTCCTTTCTAGGATGTTGTTGACTGCTATCATCGTAGGGTGAGTTTCACATCACCATAGGGAGGATCGTTTCTTCATAAGGGCGAATGGGATGTCCATGTGAGCAGAGCATGACCCGAGCATCATGGGTTGGGAGGAGTTACAACCCAGTTTTCTAACCTTTATCTGGATGAACATGGGACTTCACAGATATACTTTCCTCAAGTGGTGGATCATTTCAGGGACATCTTTCTAGAGGACTTTTCAGGTTTTCCTACAGACCGAGAGGTGAAATTTTCTATTGAGCTTGTTCCAGGAGTGGCACCGATGTCCATTCCTCTTTATAAGATGGCTACAAAAGAGTTGTAGGAGCTCAAGAGGCAGTTGGAGGAGTTGAAATCTAAGGGTTTCATCCAACCCAGTACTTCTCCTTGGGGTTTTCCTATCCTGTTTGTGAAGAAGGTGGACAGTACACTCAGGATTTGCATAGATTATCGAAATCTTAACCAGTTGACGGTTAAGAACCGATATCCTTTGTCAAGGATTGATGATCTCTTTGATCAGTTTCGAGGATCCTAGGTGTTCTAGAAGATGTAATTGAGATCTGGTTACCATTAGTTACACGTTAGACCATCAGATATACCTCTTATAGCCTTTCAGAGTAGGTACAGTCTATACCAGTATGTGGTTATGCCGTTCGGTCTCATGAACGCACTTGCCGTTTTTAGGGAACTGATGAACCAAGTGTTCCATCCATACTTGGATTCTTTCATAGTGGTATTCGTGGATGATATCTTGGTGTACTCTCACACTCAACACAACCATGCTACCCATCTTGAGATCATTCTGATTACACTGAGAGGGCATCATTTATATGCGAAGATCTCAAAATTCCACTTTTGGATGGACTAAATTCACTTCTTGGGTTATCTTATCTCATAGATAGGAGTATCAGTGGACCCATAGAAAGTGAGATCCGTAGTTTCCTGGGAGTTGCTGAAGAACGTATTTGAGGTACGAAGTTTTCTAGGGATGGATGGATACTACAGACATTTCATACAGGACTTTTCACGCTTAGCAGCGCCACCGACAGGACTGACTAAGAAGGGTGAAAAGTTCTTGTGGTCAGATTCTTGTATGTCAGCCTTCAGGAGATGAAAGGGAGGTTTACATCAGCACTGATACTAGTATTTCCATAACCGGTTAAAATCTATACTGTATACTGTGATGCATCGGGTATTGGGCTGGGAGCTGTGCTTATATAGGGAGAGAGAGTTGTTGCGTACGGTTCTCAGCAGTAGATGCCACATGAGAGGAATTACCTGATGCATGATCTTGAGTTGGCAGCAGTTGTTCAAGCCTTACACTATTGGAGAAATTATATTCTCTAAGAGGATTTTGTGGTTTTCACCGACCAAAGAAGTCTCAAGTATATCTTCACTCAGTGCAATCTGAATTTGAGACAACGAAGGTGGGTTGAGTACCTTCAGTCCTTTGAATTTGAGCTTGCCTATACGCATGGGAAAGGCAATGTAGTGGCTAATGCACTGAGTAGGAGGACTCAGATACATGCAGTTTAGGAGGCCAGCATTGAGTGGCAGCTTATGGCTTTGTTCTATGAGATGCATTTGGAGGTGCACGATAGACAAGGGAGATATTCCTTTATTCTATAGTTGTTACCTCTACTCTACTTGATCGATTGCGAATGAGGCAGCTATTAGATTCTGAAGGCCTATTCATATGGAAAAGTGTGTTAGGAGTGGACCCTATTCCTGGATGGACCATAAACGAGGATGAGATCTTGCATTTTCATGGGTTCATATGGGTGTCAACAAACATACGTGAAGAGCTGATGTAGGACTTTCATTCCTCAGTTTGGAAAGTTCATCCTAATGTCACCAAGATGTATCGTGATCTACACCGTCAGTATTGGTGTCCAGGTATGAAGAGAGATGTTGCTGGGTTCTTCATGAGGTGTTCCACCTATTAGCAGCTGAAGGTGGAGCATTAGCGACCCGTAGGGATTTTGTAGTAGTTACCCATTCTCGAGTGGAAATGGAACGATGTCACGATTAATTTTGTGATAGGTTTGCTGAGGTCACCTTGAGGAAATGATGCAGTGTGGGTTGTCATTGATAGACTCATGAAGTTTTCTCACTTCTTGCCGATCGAGGAGACTTTTAGTGTTGATGATATGGGGTGGTTGTACATCCGCGAGATTGTATGTTTACATGGAGTTTCACACTCCATTGCTTCAGATAGGGATGCTCGTTTTACTTCTTGGGTCTCATAGGGACTTCATAAGGATTTGGGTAAACAGGTACTTCTGAGTATAGCTTACCACCCTTAGACAGATGGCCAATCCGAGCATATGATTTAGGTGCTTGAGGACATGCTTCGAGCATGCATCTTGGATTTTGGAGGTTCTTGGGAGAAAAAAATACCTCTTGTGGGGTTTGCCTACAACAATAGTTTTCAATCAACTATTTAGATGGAACCTTATGAGGCTTTGTACGGTAGGCCATGCCGATCACCCTTATGTTGGCTGGAGGAAGGAGAGACAACTATGTTGGGACCTCATCTTATCCAGGAGACCACATAGCAGATAAAGTTGATTTGAAAGAGGATGGTTATTGCACAGTCTTGACAAAAGTCTTATGTTGATCATCGGAGACGACCTCTGGAGTTCAAGGTCAGAGATCAGGTTTTCCTGCATTCAACACCAAGTTTGGGAAACATGAGGATTAGGAGACAGGGTAAGCTTTCACCGTGGTATGTCGGGCTGTTTTAGGTTTTGGAGAGAGTCAGGATAGTTGCCTATCGGCTACAGTTACCTCAGAGGTACTGGGATATACACGACTTCATCCATGTTTCTCCGTTTCAGCATTACTTCTTAGACCTGTCTCATGTTTTTAAACCTGAGGAGGTTGAGTTAGAGGTGGATGCCTCATTTGGGGAGCATCTTATCCGAATTGTTGATCGAAGTGAAAAGGTTCTCTATGGATGTTCTGTTCCTCTGGTATGAGTGCTATGTAAGCACAGGTGAGTACAGGATGAGACATGGGAGAGGGAGGCCGATGTATGATCACAGTGGATGGATATTTTCGAGGATTCTTCTTCTACGCCTCCTTGCTAGGGAAATTCGGGGATGAATTTATTTAAGGGGGGAAGTTTTTAAGAACCTTAATCTTCTATTTTTAGGTATGTTTTATGGTGTTTTTGAGAAAAAGAGTAGTTTCTGGAAATTTTTGAAGTACACACCGTGTATTTATAAGTACACATTGTGTACTCTATTTCCGATCGTAGCCTTGTGCTGGCCGTGTAACGGATGAGCACACAACCGTTTATGGTGACCTGGAGACCGCTTAATGCAGGGGCTAGTAAGGGAAAGTACACGCCATGTACTTCTAAAGTACACACCATGGAATTTTTTTTCATTAAACGTACCAGGGTCGCGTCTGATAGATAGAACCATCTCCTTCTCGACCTAGTTCATCTGAGAGCATCTGTATGGCGCAGATATTCACTGAGCCCTTGATCGAGCATCCGTTCTCCGAATCGGACTTCGTCAGTTCCATTGGAATAAAATCGGTGAGTTCTATCTTCTTCTTGAACACCTTCTTCTGATTCCTTCTATCTCATGAGATATCGTGGGTTGAATGTTTTATATTTTTTTGTAGATCTATGACATTATAAGGTGATTCAAGGCCTGAGACTCAAGTATATTGATATCTCAACACTGAGGTAGGTGGTTTGTGCCTTTCTGTAGATAGTCTTTGAATTTTATGTGCAAAAGTTCCCAATACCCTTGATCAGGGTATTACGTGTTTACGATTTTAGCCTTGTTAATTGCATGTTATTCTTGTATGATTGAGTATAGGTTAATTGAATGTGAATATGGTTAATTTCTATTCTTTGGAAGTTTTTTTCCCATGCATGTTTGCTTGTTTTTACCATTTGGTGTAGCTTTACCTGTTAGGATGCTATTTACTTTCCTTGCCTAGTATTTTGGGATGGAGTGATTCTTATCTGTCTTACTATTATACTGTAGACCGGTTATACAAGTAGTTCTTGAGGTTTAATTTGGCCTCTTTGCATTGCTATTTTTGTTTGACTTACACAGGGTTGTGAGAACCTGGTGTAGTGGACCATAGGGAGAATAGACATAAGGGATTCTCCAGAGTGTCTGTTATTATTGTTACGATGTGAGACCATAGAGGGAATTTATGTAAGTGCTTCTTCAGAGTGTCTGTAGTTCCTTGACGTGGGACATAGGGGGAATGTGATGTAAGTGCTTCCCTGGAGCGCCTTTTGGTTACCGATACGGGACTATAGGGGGAATTGATAGTGAGTGGTTCCCTAGAGATTCTATACTAAATTTGAACTAGAGGGGTTAGACTATGTGTACTTCCCAGAGGGTGGCTTGTGTCTTCTAGGTAGGAACAGAGGGGATTAGGTTGTGAGTACATCCCAAAGGGTTACCTATTTTTGATTATCTTTTTACTTGTTATGTAGAACTGAATGCTTTGAAACTGTGGAATTGTTTACTTTTGAGTACTTCCTTGTTTACTGCTTCCTTTCATGCTTATTTCCTACCACATGTATTCACTGACTGTTAGGCACAGATCTCCTACTAGTTACCTACTAGGATTTAGTCTAACAACCTGTTTGGGTCATGATTTTGGGCCCAAAAAAATTATATTGTTGCAGGTATATATAAGGGAAAGTTCCATTCTTCTTTAGGTACTTGACTACTTTGGAGTTGGAGAGCATGGGACCGAGATTTTGCTTGTGATGTTGTGGATCTGTTTACTGATTTCCTTTGTACTTTGGTTTAGTACTGTTTTTCAGCATTTTGACTTTTTTGGTTTCTTTCCTAGACATATGTATCATGCACCATATATATATATATATATGTGTGTGTGTGTGTGTGTGTGTGTGTGTGTGCTCCAGTGGTTATTTTCTTCAGTCTTCCACTATTTACTGTTGTATGCCATTATTACTATTTCCGATATTGTTATCTATTTATTTTCTGCTGTGTTACTCTGCCAATGAGGGAATATTTTCCCCACTATCACACCCAAGGCCCTCACTTTTAGTCGGCAGCCTCTAGTGTTAGGGGAAATGTGCTTGAGGCCATGTGACCAACCGGGGTACGGGGCACCTCTGGGTGGCTTATAGAACCAGGACATTACACCAACCATACGGGAAAGTCACCAATCATTAGTAGTTCCATCCCTATTACCATTTTTAGGACATCAAAAGTTTTATAATTATTTAAAAAAACTTGTTTTAGATTATGAAAACGTAATTTAAAACAATGTCGTTTTAATTTTTAGAAAATTTAGATGGGTATTTAAACCTTATCTAAAGATTTTCATAGAAAAATGGATTTTTAATTATAATTATTTTTGATAAATTGGTTTTTTGAAATGATCTTATTCTTCATTGTTGATTTAAAAAAATGTATGTGTGTTATTTCAAAGGAATTTTTAATGATTGTTTTAAATTGAGGATGTAGTTTAAATGGGAAGGTATGAATTTCTTAATGAAATTCAAGGGCTTTTTTTAGAATGCAATGGATTGTCGTGTGTAGTTTTAATATGGTTTTTAAAGTGGTGGTTATTGAGATTAAAAAAACATTTTGATGAATTTGGGGGTCAGATTTTCTTTTTTTTCTATGCTTGGTATTTAATTGTGTTGAGTTTTTGATAATAAGTTGATTTTTATTGAGTTTTTATTTCTTGTTTTTTATAGTATACCCCCACTAAATACAAATTGGGTGTTCGAGGTGAAACTATAGGTGGATCACCATTAGTGGAACCTATAGTAGATCAACCTAAATACTTCATCCTTTAGTTTTGGAAGTTGAACCCACCTCTCTTTTATGGTCAGAGGGATCCTTTTATGGAAGAAATGTGGATGAAAAATAACCAAAACTATATTTGGTCTCCTTTAGTTTTTTGATCCTATAAAGGTTAAATTTTCTTTCTTTATGCTCTAATGTATAAGTTTTAAGTGGTGAAAGTCATTCATTGGGACCATGCTTTAGGAATACCTATCCTAGGAATTATTCATGGCCTTATTCATCTGACAGTACTTCTCTAATGCTGTAAATGTAGTGAATATGATGGATATGTGTTTACTTGAGTAAGATTATGGATTAGTGTTGGAATTATTCGATCATTTTGAAGATATAGTCTACTATATTCTATAATTTGACAAGGATGATTCTCTGAAAGATCATTTTTTTGAGAATGGGATTTTCCCTGGTCTTTAGTCGAGTGTGTCAGAATTCAGTCTAACCTCATTTAATGATATGTTAAGGCAACCAAATAAGGTTGAATCCGTGTTATAAAGGGTGCTCGAGGTAGAAAATCATCCTTTAGTATCAAGAATCGGTGAAGTGAATTCCAATAAAGAGATGAGAAGAATGCTCGATGTTAACTATGTTATTAGTGGAATTTAGAGTCCTTATGGTTTTTTGTCAACTCCTTCTATGCATATGAACATAGTATGTTATTAGTGTATTAAGTAGGGTCATAAGAAGACTTCATGTCCAAGTCCTATAAATACCGGTCATTATTGTGTCCATCTAGTCCATCTCCTAAAGTTTTGTAGGGGTGTCACTCGACAGAAGAGTGGAGTCAGATCCACTCACTTAAAGATGTGTGGGGCTCAATCAGATGAATGTGGCACTAGTGTGAGCTTTATTTAATGATTCTGATGTAAATGAACCATTCGTTTTAATTTTTGATTCTTATGGTGCTACCTTTGGATGTAATGAAATAGGATGTTGTACATTTTTTGGGAGGTTGTGTTCTAATGGAAACTCCTTTTTTTGAGATTTCGATTTTTTTATTAGGGAGAATTTGTGTTCGATTGTGTGCCTTGATCCCGTCGTTTAGTTCCTTTGAATACTGGTGGGTGTTTTTTCTAGTTGGAAATGTAAGTTTCTAATTGGGGGAATTAGTTTGGTGTTGAGATAAGACTCTAATATGAGGGGGAGTCTACCCTGGCCTCCCATATTTGTTAAATGTTGACCCTTGTTTCTACTATGTCCTCTTGGGTCATCTAACATCAAGATTCCATTATCCTTTGAAAAACATTGTGCTATTAGAGAATTCTTGATGGTTGCGGTGATAGTAAGGTGTTTGAGTTGTGGTTTTGGATTTTCATAATTGGATGATAAGTGGTTTGATTCTGATGGTTTATTTCATGATTGAGTGGAAAGTTTTTTCTTAGTGGTGGTCTGGGTATTATTTAGTTTAAGTAATTGAATAATGTGAGACAATGGACCTTTACGTTTCAACCCAATAAACTAGAGATGTAGAGGCTTTTTGGGGGGGTTTCATGGTGGGGATAATTCGCACACCATAACCCATCAATTTTCTTTTAATTTAATTATTTTTATATCTTATTTATTTCTATTCTCTTCCATTTTTTTCTTGAAATTCGGAGTTTTTGGGCATGGAGATCATGTCACATGGTTAAGACACACATTTTTCCAAACTATAAAGTAATCATGTGACATATTCTACAATTTTTGATAGATCCAAATGCATTGCTGGATCACAGTTTTTTAAACTATTCAGATAGCCTGTGCGGAGTTATCCAAGAGCCTTGTAATGGGTGAATGGTTTATACATAGTTTACCAAACCATTTTATCCAAACTATGCACCATGTATTTTTTCCAAATAAATAAATAAATAAAACTAAAAATAAAAATAAAATAAAATAAAAACCTAAAAAACCTATTCCCCAATAATTATACAACATCCCCACCACCTCCTCATATGTCTACCCTCTCCATTATGCTGCCACCCTTGCCATGAGATCCCATCCCCTATGGTGGCCTCCGTCTCAGAGACCCACATGGTTGAGCCCACCTCCTATCTCTTCTCTTGTACTCACACATGAAACCCCCCAGACAAAGACTCCTCCTCTCAAGTGATATCCACCCTCTTAGTACCTCCTTCCCATGATGTTTCACTACAATTTATAGGTGATTGAGTGGAAGATCTCATAGGTTTGGTCTTTGCGTCCCCCTTCTTTATTATTCTTGAGATTTTCCCTCTACTCATCGCTCCACTTGTTTCAATTGAACTATAAGGTTAAGGGTTGGACAAACATGGATTTTTATCTTCTTCCTAGAGTCTTTTATGGACCTCTCAGGTCGGCATCATGCATATTTCTACATTCACCAACAAAGTAAAATCGTTTTGGTCTATTTCAGTTCTCCCTATACTATTTTAGTTGGTATTATTCCACCCCTTTTAAAGTTCCTATTTTAATTGGGTTATTTTGGTGATTTATGGTTCCCTCTTGGTTGTTTAGAATAACTTCTATCTCCTTGAAGAATTTCACACATATAAATATGTATGTATATATATATATTTATATCCTCCTTGTACATATTCCTTCATGGAGAGGAGAATATATACATTGGATTAAAGGTTATATATGAGTGTATATATGTGAAAGAGTGAAGTGGTATTTGTGAAAGGAGCCTTGAGTTTGAGGTAGGTTTCCCTATAGATTGGAATTTAAATTTAATAATAGTAGATTTCTTAATGTTTATACCATGTTTTAATTTTTTTTAAAAATAAATAATATTTTAACGAATTATTTGAATAAAATTAAGTGGTTTTATATGAAAATAAAACTATTTGAAATTGATTTATTATTCCTTGCACAATAAATGTTTTAAAAAATGAATGGTTTTACATTATAAATGATTTTTTATTCTCTAAATTGTGTTTTTGGTTTCTATAAGGGTTTCCAAATGAACATTGAGATTTATTAGTGGTGTATTTTAATTTCTTTGAAATGACTTGTTAGCCAAATAATATGTCAGTCCCTATTGGCACATTTTGAAATGGGTTTTCTTTGAAAAAATCTCCTTATTATGTGTTTATTTCCTTAAAATTTTTAGAGGAGTGGGAACATCTTTGATATGGTACACCACTCATGGGTTTATAGCTTAAAGTTAAGGGTACTTCCTTGGGGTGGTGCTTTAGGGTGATGCTTATGTGTGGAATATGTTTAACTTGTGCTTATTCATTATGTCTGATCGATTATTTCATACTCCTTAGATCAAACCCATTTTATAAATAACATAGGAACCAAGCATATCTAGTGGATTATCCAAGAATTCTTGTAAAATTAGTTTAGCATTAGGATCTGGCTAGTGACCCTTTAGTGTGGACACACTTTTCTTTGGGGATGGTGCACCTCAGTTAGGCCAGGTAGGGTACTACCAAGAGTTAGGGATATTTTATTGCATCAGGATCATTGATAGGATAAATAACGTTATATCATGTTATAGATTTTACACTGAGCTACTATGCATTTCAATGTTCTCTAGTACTCATGTATCTCCAATAGAGAATATATGTTCCACATCTGGTATGGTTACTAGAGTACTTATTATCCATTTCCATCATTTTGTTGTTATTTATTCTACTACCTTTTAATGATGTCCCTATTTGTTAAAGATGATTTTTTTATTCTTAAAATTTTTCAGGAAAAAAAGATTTGGATGATTATTCACACACCCTCTCTCTTTGGTCCCCTCTTCCCCTTTCTTTTAAAATTCTAAAACATCCCCTTTTCCAAAAAAACTGTTTTAAATAAAGAGGAAATGGACAGTGATTTATTTTGAAATTGAATGGATAAAAGACTGAAGTTTATATTATTTTATTTCAAACTACCCATAAATGAATCTTTTATTTAAAGGAAATTTGTAGGTTATAGATTTTTTTGGGTATGGTTATTGAGTTTTAATACCCATGCATATACTTATATTCCTGTTCTTAGATTCAGGTGTAGGAAAAACATTTTTTTGATATCCATGGAGTGATGTTGGGTTTATTGTTCAGTGAGTGACCCATGGGGTCACACGAAGATCTATTGGTTCCCCATGTTTGGAAGCATTTAAATTTTTGGTTTATGTTTTTTTCTTGATATTATTTTATTATATATTGGGATTATTTTTCATCTTTCTTCTACATTATTTATTTTATATTGGGTGAAATCATTCCCACCAACTCTTTTTTATTCCCTTGGTGATTTTTGGAACCTTGTGCGATCGGGAACGTGCCTTAGGGAAGTTACAGGCTGGCTTCGGTGACTAGTTTGGGGTTGACCTAGGATGGTTTATGATAGTAATTTAAGTTATGATGATGTTTGAAGAAAATACATGATGAAGTTATTCACATTTTTTGTTTGTGACAATTAATAGATAATTCATGTTATATGGGGGATTAATGTTAATTTTGTTTTAGAAATTTAGTAACCTTATTTCTAAAGTTTTGGATTTTAATCTTTTGGAGGGGTCAAAATGTTAACCATTTATCAAATGTTTTATGTTTAACATTGGATGAGGTATTAGTGATTAATTTATTAATTCACCATATGAATATTTATGTGTATTAGATATCTTGGGATAACCATTTTGTTATTATGATTACTAGAGATAAAAGTAATGACTTATCATTCTATTATGGACATTGTGATCAGTTAGTGCTTTAGGCATATAAAAATTCCATATTTATTTCTTATTGTAAGAAATGAAGTGGGAACTGATCGAATCATAACAAAAGGATAGAATTATGTTTATGATACAAAGAAAAGTTAATCCCTAGGTATCCCTATGAAATTATTGATTGTATCTCTATGGTGGCCTGTCGATTTGAGCTTCCATCAAACCTCTCTCAAGTTCATGATGTGTTCCATATATCTCTCCTATGGAAGTACATACTTGATCCATCACATGTACTAAACTCATAGGTTGTACCGTTTGAGCATAATATTTCTTATAAGGACAATGGGTAGAGACTCTCGATCATATAGAGAAATTTATATAAAATAAGAAAAATCACCTGTTCAATGTTATGGGGGGTAGAATGTAACAGATGTATATTTTGTAAAAAAAATTAATTTTTTTAATTTTTTGATATTTTTCAATATAAACAAGATAGAGTTTAGTCTTAATTGCACATAACACTTAGTTTATCTGGTGTTAAATGCAATAATGAGTTTAGCTTACGTTACATGCAATATTGACTCTAAATGAAATTTGACATATTATTAAAATATTATTATTTAATATTATATTTATCACCTAGAAGTTAGAATGGAAAGTATGAATATGATTATATAAATTATGAAAATATATTATGTATTCTTTATTTACCAATAAATTATAAATTAAAACAAAAAACATTCTAAAACATATTTTTCTAAAAAACTATTTTTTGAACATAAATGTGTTTTTATCAATATAATAAATAAATAAATTTAGATGAATTATTTTAATAAAATTTATATATTATATATTTAATAAATTTTTTAAAATTCATATTATGTTTTTTCTAGACAATATATAAAAATAAATCCAATTTTACACTTAAAAATACTTTTTTTAAAAAGTAGTTTTGTTTCCTTTTTCACACTAATTTAAAAAGTTATTTTTACCACTATTAGAAAATTTATTTTCAAAAATAAAATTCATTTATTAAATCATCTTGTCAAAATTATCATAGGGGTAGTTTTTTGGATTTTTCTAAAAAGATTATTTTTTGATGAATATTGAAATATACTAGTTTTAATTAAGAAGTTTCATTTCTTCTAAATATTTTAAATACATAAAAAAATTTAGTATTTTTTTAAAAGAATAATTTTAAATTTATATATCTATTAATCCAATTTATTTCATTGTAATAATTTTCATAATTAATTTTTATACAAAAGTTTTTTAAACTTTTTACCATTTTCTCTTTGAAGACTTTCTTTATCGATGTGTCAACACGATAAATTTCAAATTCAATTGACAAAATTTTATAAATGTAATTAGGAAAATGGATTAAATATTTTTAATCATAATAATTTGTATTATATAATAATTTAAAATTAATTATTGATCATAATGAATAGTTAAAATAGTAAAAATTATTTATCGATGTTATGGTAATAATTGGTTTATCAGGGGATTAAAATAAAAATATATGGGTTAAAAATGAATAAAAACATGTACAAAACCAATTTTTTGAAAATATATCTACATTATCTCTTCTATGTTATATAGATTTTCATTTTGGATCTTTGTATCATGTTAAATATTTGGGTGCACCTTTTTATTTTCAAAAATTACATGTGTGCCACTCACCTCACTTATAGAAGGCCTCCCCCTCTTCTCTACTCCCAAAAATTCCAAATCTATTTTCTTCTACCAATAACTACAAAAATAAATTCATTAATTCCCAAATATTATCCTATAATTCTTAGTTTGGTCTAAAATATAACCTTAGAAGCCTTTTGGTGGAAACCAAAAGAATTGTTATGAAGAAGAGATAACACCCCTAATCAAGTATTTTATTTTATTTATTTTTCTACCACCTTAAATTATTATTAAACCATTATGATATAATAATATCTATATATTCCATATAATTACATGTTTTTATTTTATGTTAAAGATGTAAAACCATCTCCTCTCCCAACAAATTTATTACGGAATCATCATTCGTGTGTACAATGAATGACCACATCGCGAAACGATTCCATTAATTTTTCCATTACCACCTCTAAAATATATATATATTGTTTTCATGTATGAGGTCTACTACCTCATAAAACGATGTGATTCATTCATGACCTACAGGGAATGAAACAAGGATGGAGTTTAATGAAAATATTTTAAATATATGACAAAAAAATGATTCATGAATTTATATATATTATTTAAATCTCATTCTTTCTTTCTGTTGGTAAAATGGAAACAACGCTCATGAGTATGTACGACATACCATCTCTATTAATGATGTATTTTATTTTTTATCTCTAAATTTTACTGATCACTATAAATACCTATATACTGAATATATATGATATTTATATAATCATTTAAATTATTTATATTATGTAACCTTGATCATGTTAAGAGAAATAAAAAATAATAAATCAAAATATTCATGAAAAACAGACCAGTTATTGCTCGAAACGTGAATTTAATATGGAATTGTTAATAAACTGGTAATAAAAGGAAA
The DNA here is from genome assembly GCA_963277665.1 of Viscum album. NCBI lineage: Eukaryota > Viridiplantae > Streptophyta > Magnoliopsida > Santalales > Viscaceae > Viscum > Viscum album. The sequence continues at coordinate 1,948,438,469 of OY728119.1, forward strand.
TAAGTAAATAATATATGGAATTATATATAAATTTATGGTTATTTAGTATATATGTATAATTTATATTTGTCATATAGGTTTTTCAAATTTGTATGAAGGAATTCGATACTTAATGTAAAGGATTTGTAGTCTCTCTTCTATTTTGGGTGACATATGTAAATTCAAAACTTTATTCTTTTATGTTGTGATTATATTTAAAATTAAATTATTTTATTATTATAATATTTAAAATTATAGTGATTTATATATCCATTTAAGTATCACTATTTCAGGGGGTTTACAGTTCAAAGGACACCAATTTGGTAAGGGATTTTTGTCCCAAATTGCCTTCTTGGAGAACTATGTTATGTTATGTTCCTATCTTATTATATAAGATATATATTCTTCCACCATTGACTTTTTATAGAATTAATATAATTATTTTCTTGATATTTTATGTTTTTTTTAAATTTTATTCATTCAAGAGGATTATGATTCCAAGTTACCAAAGTGGTAACAGGTTTATGTTAAAATCTCATCATTTATCGGGATTGTTTATGATTATAATTTCAATGATGAAATATTTTGCTATATCTCTCAATAAACTCAATAATTTTCATATCCTATCTTTATTTATGTAGAATAAATGTTTACATTTCATTTTCCTCTATTTATTTTCATGATAGTTCAAAATGATGTTTTTAACAAAAAATGATCTTTATTTATCTCTTTGGTCAAAAAACCCCTTTTTCTTACAAAACAATGTTTTATAATTTTTTTTAAAAATATTATTAAAACTATTAAATTGATTTATTAAATAAAAGTTTTATAATTTTTATAATTGTATAAAAAAATTCAAAATAAATCTTCATATCATTTTCCAAACAATGCCCATTTTTATATTATCTAAAATATAAAAATAATCTTTGTTTTAACATGTATAGATTGAATTTAATTTCCTAAAATAATTAAAATTATAATAATTGAAGATTACTTTATAACATTTCAATTTTATTTTAAAATAAAATTACTACAACAATATTTTTTGAATTTTTAATTTACAAAAAAAATAGTTTCAAAGAAATTATATTTTAAAAAAGAAACATTCTAAGTGATTTTTCTTTCAAAATCACTTTGCATATAAGATAAAATCCTTTTATGTTACTTATAATTTACTAGGGACATGAACCAAAGATAGAATTATTATTCATTCTCTAGATGATTTATGTTTATGATGAAAACATGTTTATAAACCCCATTCTCTTACATGGCTTATACGATGATAAATTACTTATGAAACCTACTTTTTTTCCATGGGTTATGATTTTAGGAAATGATGAAATTATTTCAATACCCATTTTCTTCCATGGGTTCTGATGTGATTAATGTTTTATGATCTTGTGGAACACATATGTATGAATTTCATCATGCAACAGGTGGGACCTATATCTTCCTCCAATGCATTGGGTAATGATTATTGTTATATGAGCTCAAAGGGTACACGAGAGGTTATACCAAGCCAAAAATAGGGTACATGAGAGGTTATCCCAAGCCCTAAAGAGGTTACATTAGAGGTTATCCCAAGACCAAAATAGGGTACACTAGAGATTAACCCATGCTCTATGTAGGTACACTGGTGTTTATCCCAAGCCTAACATGTTATGAACATTTTGGTGGGTATCTTTGACATAATATTTCATATAATTAGGTATATGAAAAAAATATGTCTTATTCTAATGTTAAGAACTCATGGATCAAGATCTTTGATTCCATTATGATTCATTTCTTATGAAATTCCTTGATTTATTCCACGACTCATTTTTATGATCTATTATATGAAAATTATGGTTTTCATATTTTATTCTTAGGTTCTCATACCCATATGATCATATTATATTGACATCTCCCTTCTTTACACTTAATAAGAATATGAGCTCATCTTTTCTTATGTTTCCTTTAACCATGATAAGAATAAGGTTATTTTGTGTGATATTTCAATAAATGGTGATAGTTATGAGGAATATTGTGGGAGATGACATATCATAGTTATGGACCAATTGTTTATGTGTACAATATTCCAAAGGAACTATACCTTTATGATCCCCATGGAAGTTTTTTTATAATGTAATGAAAATTCATCTAAAAATATTTATAATACATATATGAATAGATTAATTCACTACTATTTAGCTACAAAGTAATACTATTTAAAAATCATAGGACACACTATAAGTGTGTGTATAGAATCCCATTGTCTTAAAGGTGGAATAAAATTTACGGTAACAATAACTCAATTGAAGAATGACTATAAGATGTATAGTTTGAATGGGAGAAGTTTGATATTTACTAACCATTAATATATAGAAATTAAATTAAATAATAGATGAGAAAAAATTATCATAAGTAAAACCATCATCCCTATGATAAATACGAAAATACATTTCACTAAAATAAAATATGATTTTCTAAAAAATTGATTTACTTCACAAAGGAAAATAATATTGGATCTTAGAAAAGGGTAAGCCAATAACTAGTGATGGTATACTTACTGCAAGCTTCTTTGATATAATGAAATAATATATGGAATATGAATATGAATGAAAAAAATCTATATATGATAAATATGGATGATCATGCTAAGAAGGATTCAGCAATGAAAAACAAGTATGAGGTGGGTATAACAACTATCAAAGAGAATAAACATAAAGTATGTTTTAGTGGTTTCCCAAAATATACCACAAGAAAAAAAGATAATATAGGTAGAATATCCCAATTATGGTATAGGAAGTATGATAAAAGATGAAGTGATGAAGCATCAAAGAAAAAAAGACATTTAAGTGGGATTAGTCTCATGATGGAGTTATAACTCAATCTAAATAATATAGGATTATAAAGAAATTATCTAGAATTAAATGTGTATAATTGGTGTTTAAAGAATAACCACCAAGAAAACTTATAAGTGGGTTGAAAGAAAAGTTTTGGTTCATAAAGACCAACTATATTCTCCTACTTTAGGATTCCTTGAAGGAAACCCACTCCCCATATGCATAAATATTTTTAACTATTTATTATAAGTGGTGATGATTTAAGGGGGGGGGGTATGATCTATAATGTCTATATTTTCTAAAAATAGATGCATGAGATAAGTGGGGTTAAAGGAATTCAAGTCCTTAATTAAAATCATGCATAAATAAAAGTTTAAATATAATTAAGGCCAACTATGGATCATTATGTGGTGTTGTCCAACCATTGTGGACATCAAAATACAAATATGAAATTTCATGTTTTGATGAGGAATAAATTAATGGTATAAATATTAATCTTAAGGTAAAGTCATTTCAAAGCATCATTTGTGTACTTCACTGGTATTAAGACTTATTTGATGATAAATACATGGAATTGGGCCATATTTCAAGTGGTATCATCTCAATAAGAGGGATACGAAGAAACCTTCATGGAAATCATGTTTATTTGTTTATGATATAAAATTTTGGTACCAAATGAGTGTTTTTAAGGATACTAAATGTTTTTAAAATAATTAACCCATGGAATACATGAAAATGTGGTTCTATAGAGTATAATTTGTGTCAAGAGTTGTGGTATGAAAATAAAAATTATTGTTGAATTCTAAAATGGAAACTATTGTATAAGTCTCAAAGGAAAGTTTATATATTTAGAATAGAATAATATCCATATACTAAAGTATGTTCATGAGAATCAACTGGTATCATGAGATTATTAAAATATGAAGTATTAATTGATTAAAATTAGGATATGACTGAAACACATGGTTATTTATTTATTATTTTCTAATGATATTGTAAAATTTTGTTTGTGATCATAAGGATAATTATTCAGTGAATGGATCATATAATTTATATGAATTTATGGAATAAAGTGAGTAGAATAGTGAAAATTTATGTAATTTACATAAAATCTTGTATCCCACACTGTGCATTAACTCTATAATCTTGGAGGATTTGTCAATGAATCTTTTCAAAGTGGTAAATTAACATTCTAAAATCATTGAGAAAATATAGATACTTTTTCTAGAGTTTGGATATTGAAAATAAAATCAGGAACTCATGTACAATAAGAGGATAGAGCCTATAGGTTCCTGGATTATATGAGATTAAGTACAAAAAATGAAAACATATCTAGAAGTATGATTCAATGAGAGGTATCAATAAGTGTTTAACTAAACCTAAACATCATAATAAATAGAGGATATTATTATATTTTTATTTTAGTGCAAATATACCAATGCCTATGATGATAAATTTCATGTGGTTGAGAGTGCCAAGAGTTTTGGTTTTTAACTATTGGTATATAAATTGGAAAGTGATAGTGTTTCATAACAAAGGTGGAGTACAAACTCCAAAAAAATTTATTTTATAAGTTGTGATTCATATTTTCATAATAAGATTGGAAGTTACCACTATACATCATTGTTATTTAGGGGGAGATAATTAAAAAAAGTATTGAAAAATAATACCATTGAATTTTATTATCAGTGGAGAATAAAACCAACCATAAATCCTTTATAGTAAATATGGTCATATGTTGGATCTTTATTTATGCTATAATGGGATTACATGATGGTGTTTAACTTATAGAAGAATTTTCAACAAAATGGAAAGGGGTTGTTTCTATTAGAAGTTGTCAGTGAAATTTTTTATTAATTATATATGGTTATGTTTTAAATTGATGAAGAGAATAGATTTATTTGAGATAATAGGTATACATTCACATTTAACTCAATAAATATTTTTTGGATAGTGAATGTTTTTACCATAAATGGTAACCACACATAGTGAATAATAAATTGAAAAACATGGAAGTAAAAATTGTGTATGATGCTCATATATCTAATGAATAAGTATTAAATCCTATACAATGGATATATGGATAAGTAAAAAAGGGGACACATTAAAAATAATTTTATATCATGTTCACTGAATAGGGAGATCATTATATAGAGTTTTATTTCATATATAGAATTGAGCGGTGATAACTAAGTTATACATTTTCTTTTATAGTCTGTTGAGGTTTTGGAAGAAAAAATATCTTGCAAAAAGTCATTTGGAGAGGAATTGAAGTGTTTTGGTGAAAAGGAACATAATGATACGATGTATTTTACAAAAATAAATACCATTACTTTTACACAAGATAAATTTAAGAGATTTTGGAGAAACCAATCCATGAAGGAAGTGACCAAAACATAATACAATGTAAATGAGTTTAAATATAGGCTACAAAAGAATAAATTACAAGATGATTGGATGGTTTTTTTGTAATGATTCAGCATTCCACAATGGTTTTTATATAATAATATGTCTTGAGATATGAAAGGAAACCATGTCATAATAAAATCGATCATGCTATAGTAGGTCTTATGTAGGAATGGACTAAATCTATATAGTGTAGGACTTAGAAAATTAGATCTTGTCTAATAATAACTATGGGTTGTGTAAACATTGGATCTAGAGTTCAATGTCACATTGGGTTTTATTATGATATAATGAATGATATGGAAGATTAAAAATATAACGAAGAGAGGATTATGGGATGAAGCCACAGTACATTGATAGGCTTGTGATAATTAGTGCAGTTCTTGAATATGATATATAAAGAAATGGTGTTGTAGTGTATAACCCATATCATGAATGGTTGAAAAATCAAAAGGCCCACAACATGACATAATGATTTCACCATAGAGGATATCTGTTTAGAAAAATTATATAACTCTCTATTATATAGATAAGTAGTCCTTTATTCTATGTATAAGTATATCACACCACAACTGGGTTTGATATTTTAATAGATTTAAGAATATCATGATGAGAGCTTCAAGTTATTTAAGTTTAAATATTATATGGATTTTTTTAATCATGTTTTTGACTAAAGTCCACATAATAATATAGGAGATCACATGAAAGTTTATTCTATTTCATGGAATATTATGTTCTAGTGAGGAGTATCATTCCATGATCAAATACTTTCCAGAATATCATGCATATTCACTTTGAATTGAAAAAGGATATGATGTATAAGAAATTTGGGAGATATGATTAAATTAATTAGATGAAATTGATCATTGTTAATTATGTGGACACATTTATTAATCTTTTCGGATTAAAATAATATGGAATGATTCCCAACCATCAGATCAAGGATTGGTATCTAGGACATTCTTATAAAAACTGTTCATAGAAATTATTGAAATGGAGAGCTTGAATAATATACATCTAGTTTTAGTAGAGGAATAAAATAGGTAGAGTTACAAAGGATATTCAATGATTATATTTAATCTATTTATGAAATAATTATTTAAGTAAACAATTTATTTCCATTGATATATTCATGAATTGAATAATAAGATAAAACCCAATAAGATTATTATAGTACTGGATAATATTCATATGGAAGAGGTTACTTGCTGATGTGATCATTAAAAATAATGGTGTTGTTCCTCACACTAAGAGGACACTATCATCTTTCATTGGATGTGGAAGTCACATAATTAGATATTTATAAAGATTTTATCTCATCCAGCTTGAAATAAAAATAGTGTAGTAAACATGTATCTTAATAATGCATTAATTATGGAATCAAACATTCAAGGGGAATGAGTATGTTATACTGGTCATAGAGAGACTTTCATGTCTATAAAGTTTTAAATATACCCACAAATTTATCCACCTATAATTACCCAAATATGTTCATAGAGTATAAGAATAGGGATTTTCCCATGGATCAACTATACATCTTCCTTAAACCATATAAAGGTAGTTCACCTTTTCATTCACGAACCATAGCCTAATTTTTTTCCACTAAACTAGTGTAGTAGTGTATTTTTTTACATAGACACACTGTATATGTATTATCCTTTGATATATATATTTTTTAACTATGTAAAATTATCATTTCTTATGCATGTTTACATTTCTTCATATGTACGGTGAATGATTCAGTGATAATTCCATCAAGATGTTTGAGATATTAAACATGTTCTATCCAATGATGGAAAAAAATATATTAAAAGGGAAAACATGGATAAAGGGAAAAAAATTATTTGAGTGATACACTGATTCACAACCGCAACCCCTCTTAGGGTGCACATATTCATCCTTGTCCCAATATCGAGGGTGGTAAAAGATCACATATTGAATGTCCATGAAAAATTCATAGAGTAAAACTTGTATAAATCTTACAATACTATATATATATATTTGTGTTTGGGGATATATGGATATGTATAGAGATAGAGTGTATGTTTTTGTGTGTATGTGTATGTGTTTTAAGGCATATATCTTTCAATTGAAAGACATCAATATAGGAGGATGTAATTTATATTGAAAAATGTTCATTTGTATGGTTAAAAATAACATGAATTATCACTACATAGAAATAACATAGTTAAAAAACTAGGCCCGGAGTGCCACAAAAATATCATCTCCATTAGAATAAAGGTTGGTTAGTAGTATCAAGAGGGAATCCACATGATTATAGGAGTAATTTTCATAATAAATCATATAATAGTTAATAAATAAAAACTATAAAAATTATAAAATATGTAATGTAACATGAATTCATGATTTTGATACCAAATAATAAATTAAACAAAAATAACTAATCAATATATTTGAAAAAAACAATATCTTGGTGTAAGGACAAAGATAAAACATAAATGATGGTATAAGAAATCCACCATTAGAGAATCACGAGTAATCAACATTGAAAATATCTATGGACCATCTCTACTAACTCTATGTCAATTGTGATCTCATATAAGGAGTAAATTATATATATATTATTATATCATTTAAAAATTTCTCATGCAGGTGTGACACACCAATAAATTATGATATTTAACTTTTTCTAAAAATTTAGTCTCTTCGATAGCTTGTGGTACGCACAACCTCAAGTATCAAAGAACCATAAAATAGTACATCGTTATAACATATCCATTAGATTTGACGATATGAATATGACTAACTAAATTATTAAAATTATATCATTTATACATTTATAAATAAATTAATTGGTTATCAATTTATTATAAATAAAAATAAAAATCATTTTAAATAAAAAGAAATGTTTTTTTTGAAAAATGTTTTTTTATAAAAGCGGTTTCAACACTTTTTCCATACTTTTTAAAAATTATTTTTTTACACTTTTAGAAAATTTAGTTGAAAAGTTAATTTTTTTAAATCATAATTTTATAATTATTGTATATATTTTTTTAATTTTCTGTAATGATCAATTTTTTCATGAATGTTGAAAAATACTAATCTTTATTGAAACTTTAATCTCATTTCAAGAATTTAAAAGTTTTATTATGTTTTATAAAATATTTAAAATGTAAAATTAGTTAAATTATATAAATATTAATTCAATTTTGTTTTTTTATTCAATTATATGTCTAATTTTAAAATAAAATCATTTTGTACTTTTGAAAACCTTTCAATTGGAAAACTGTTATTTCATCACATATACGGGATTAACAATAAAATTAATTCTACCACTACTATGATTTTACATTGAAAAAATGTATTAAATATTTTTAGTCAAAACAATTAATATTATATAATAATTTTATCTTAATTTTTTTTCGTAATGAATTTTAAAAAGAGTAAAAAATTAGTATTATAGTTAAGGTTAGAAAAGGGTTTACTAGGGGTTTAAAAATTATAATGGTTAAAATAACCTAAAAACTATCTATTTCATTTTGGTTGGAAATATTTAGATATTATATTTTCCCAAACTTTAATATAAGTTCATTTGGAATCATTTTTTCCTAGAATTAAATTATCATTTTTTTATTCTTTTGGGAAATTTTCATGAAAGTTCCAAGAAGGTCTCCTCCCACACTTATAGAAGGACACCCACTCTGCTCTATTATCCACTATTCAAGAGCCATTAGTTTTAGAAAATTATTAACCAAATACATTCCTTACATCCATATACTTGAACTAGAGTCCCTTTTTTTTTTTATAAAACCATTCTAGGAAGGCTTTAGGTATAAACCTAAAGAGGTTCTCTGAAGAAGAGCTATAGTTCTTAATCACACGTCTTGATCTTATTTCCTTATCTAAATCCTAAAAATAATATCTAAAAATTATAAAACACTAATATATAATATATATATAACTTTAATTATGTTAACTTTTTAACCTAAATCCATCTTCTATTCCATCAAATGGGAAATGAAATCGTTGATCGTGTGTAGGGAGAACTACTACCTCATGAATTGATATAATTCATTTTCCATCAATGTCTCTCACAGATTGATATAATGATGTATTTAATGTTTATATATGATATTTATTAAATAATTATAATTAAATAATTATAATATCACATCTACCTTATTACCTTATAATATGTTGGAAAACGATAATTTCACTCATGTGTACGTGTGGATTACCGCCTCCACAAATTGATGAGAGCTGTTATTCATTTTACTTAGGAATGGATGGAAATAATATTATATTTAATGAATATATATGATTTATATGACATAATAATTACTATATATAGTTTAAATATTATTTAACTTTATTTAAATCCTTCAGGAAAGAAATGGAAGTAGCGTTCATGCATACGTATGTCCAACCATCTCCATGAACGGTGTAACTCATTTTTCAGTTTATAAATTTTATAGAATATTATAAATACTTATATTATGAATATATATTATATTTATATCATTTTTAACATTATTGAGATTATTTATCCATGATAAATTTATAAGGACCGAAACCAATGAACTAAAACAAACGTTAAAAATGAAGCAGTTATCAACCAGAATAGTGTTTTTAATAAAGAATTGTTAATAAATAGTTGATAAATAGATATAGAAAAATCATATATGGTATGATATATATTATTATGGTTATGTAATATAATTATAATAATTATATATTTATTATATCAGAGGTTCGAATACGTAATAAGGAAATCATACCCAAGGTTACAGTATCTCGTCTAACATCTACTTCTGTAAGACATATGTCCTATTCACCACTTATTTATTTTATGTGGTGTAGATAACATCCCTTTGATATGTTATTTATTGAATCTATTTATTTCAAGGTATTTAAATGTTTCATTTTAATTTATTTATTTTATTTGTCTTATGATTCAAATGATCACAAAGTGTTAAGTGTTTATTTCACAATCTCATTATTATTTGAGATTGTTTATTTCAAATCCTTTGTTGGAAGAATTATTTGATATTACTATGTTAAAACCAATATATATTATAATACCCTATTTATTAAGGAACTTTTAAAGTAATATTATGATTTTACTCTCATTTGTAGATACATTTTTTGAGAATTTTTTTTTATGAAAAGATGGCTTTATTTATCTCTTAGTTCAAAAATCCTTTTTCTTACATATCCATTTTTTTTCTAAAAAAATTAAATTTTTTCAACATTATAAAAATGATTTATTAAGTAAATATTTACTAATTATTGAATTATTAAAAAATGGTTTTAAAGTAATCTTTTTGACCTTTTCCAATTGAGGTACTTTTAACCATTTTAAAATAGTGGAAAAAGAATGTTTTTTAACTTATATGGCATATATGGAATTACCCTCCATCATGAACACTCATTATTTTGGATATTCATTTACATGTTTAAAAGTTTATTTTAAAATAATTTTTTTTTCTCCTACTACTCTATGGGTTTTTATATTTTAAATGAGATTTTCAAAGTAGAAAGTATATTTTCCCCATCAAAATTTTAATATAATTTTTATGGTATTTCTATTCATCAATGACTACAAACCTCATTTTAAATTATGATAAATTGAGAATTTTTTTAATGATACCATACATATTCTTTTTATGGGTGGTTTATATTCAGGTTTACTAGGAATTACTATTTTTATACTATCTCTATAGTACTCTAGATAGTTTATGATTATGTTCATTGATTTAGAAAAATATTAAGATTTATATGCTAGATTTCCAATATGAATGTTTATATTGATTATGTTTATTGAAGAAATTTTAAAAATTTCATATTCTAGTTATTAAATATGAATTTTTATGTTAATTATGTTTCTTCCCTTTAATATTAGGAATTAATTGGACTTAGTAAGTTATGGGAAGGTCCCACTATATCCCCTTTATGCATTAGTAAGTCTCATGAGATATACTAGAATAAGTATTTGGATGAGGACTTACCCATTTATGTAAGATGTCTTGGCATGAGACCTTGATTCTAAAATTATGGTGTAATAAATTATGCATTAATTAATTATGAGAATAGTTATTGAAGTCATTGTGATTATTCAATTAGTTAGAATATCCAAGGATATGTTTCGAGATCAGGAGATTATTTATGAATAATTATGTTTATCATCATTTATTCCTACCATATTATTCTTCATTTCAAGTTATTTATTAAATGGAATTTGTTTAAATTATTTACCTTCTCATATTTATTATTCCTTATATATCCATGATAACTTATGTTGTACGCATAGCCTAACTAAACATTAGATATCATTACTTTCTTATGTTTATTTTCCCCAAGATGTCAGGAAGTGTTTTATGATTTATTTATAGGGATATATTAAAGGGAATATTAGTTTTTTCAATGGGAATTAAATATCTTATTTCATGTTTTTAAATATAATATGAATTTAAAATGTTTATCTAGTTTTATAAGACTACTAAACTATTCAGTCCTTTGGGATGTGATCACTTGTATCTATCACCAATGTAACAAAGTATCCACAAACTATAGGATACTTGGGCCAGGGTCTTTACAGTTGGTATCAATGGAGGTTTAGTAGAATCCCTGGGAACTAGATTTAAGAAAACATATTATAGGGAACCTAATCATATGACTGACATTGATGAAATTTATAAGTATAAGATAACATCCTAATGTTTTGGTAAGGTAGATGTTATGTTCGTTTCCTAAAAATACATCACTTTATGGATAATATAAGTGGATATGGATCTGTAACAAATGTAACTAGAAGTAATGACTCTAAAAGGGTGCATTGGGATTTGACTTGATCATCACCTGGGGTATGACAACAAGCCTTACTACAAACTTGGTTTGAAACTCCCAGAGTGTATGATTGGGTTAATTCATATTTTCTTTACAAATAATTATAAAATATATAAAATTATTTTTATATCTTGAGAATATTTCCAAAGATACCTAGTTTATGATTTTCAGATTAGTTATGAATAAATTGTTCGATTTATATTAAGCGTGTTAGCAGTTTTGAATTTATACATTATCATTCATACTATTATGATATTATCTAGTAAATTCCATTTTTTTAAAATAGAGCTTTGTGGAAGGTATAGAAACTATATCTATGTGTGTAATCTATGTCAGGATTTCCCTCCTGGGTTATACAGTGATGTTAGTGCTGGAATTATAGTTGGATCTGATCAAATTATAACTATATTTGTGTTTCTGACTCAGGTTAAGTCTAATTACCTGGCCCATATGGAGTATCCTATTGATCCACAACACGAGGTAATGATGATAGACCAGTTCATGCATCAAAAACCTCCATAATTTAATGGCACTAAAAATCCATTTATAGTTGATAAATTTATAAGTTCCATACAAAATTTATTTCACCCTTAAGAAGTAATTAAAGGGATAAGGTTTTCATGGTAGTTTATCATATCTTAGGGGATGCAGATCAATGGTGGTCCTCGATTCAATACACTAAGGATGAAGAATAAATAAAAAATATAGAGTTGAAGGATCTTAATTTTTATTATAAGAAAATATTTTCCTCATGAGAAATGAGAAGATATTGAGAGACAATTATTCATTATAAGAAAAAAGTAAAAGGAAACTATTTCTAAGGTTGATGCTAACATTATAAGGTTAACATGACATGCTATGGAAAATTTATATAATCCAAAGATCAAGTTGGACCATTTATTTGATGGTATTATTACAATCCTTCAAAGGGATCTAGTCTCCCAAACATTATCATTATACAAGGACATAATATCAGGTGCTATCCAGATAAATAATTAGTTCTCCAAGTCTTATAGATTCTAAGTAGAGAATGATAAGAAATAGAAGGTTGAGAAATCTAGAAAAGGAAATACCAAATTAAGGAAGGAGGAAAAGTTGAATTTATATCCTATAATAAATGTGGAAAGAAACATTATAGTACATATTTTCTAGGAATGGGATTTTTCTACATGTGTGGAGATAAAAGTCATTATTCTCATGATTGAAAGAAAAAGAAAGAAATAGTCATTGTAAAATTCTCCCACTTTATGAATATGGGACACTATGAAAATGATTTTCCTATGCATCAAGGGAATTTACCATTGAAAAGGAAAATGGATTAAGTCCAATATTATATTATCACAATATCTTAGGTTGAAGTCCTTAATGATTTGGTGGTAGGTACTTTACTCATATCTTTAAATTTAGCTAATTCTTTACCTAATTTTTGGTCTCCACACTATTTTATATATTATACATTTTCCAATAAAATTATATATTTTTTTAAAACATTAAGAAGTGATTTATAATTCATGACTCACAGTGTAAGTCTCACCGCAACATGTATTTTTCAGTTAGTTCCTATAATGACACAAAAACATGACTTATATTCTGAATTCATTATTACACCTATGGTTCATTTGAGTAATATCTTTTCTATGGATTTGATTTAAAAATATAATTCAAAATTTTAATTATAAGGTAAGGAAATTATGATTTGTGATGAAGATATAGAATTAAATATATTTATAGGGGATAATTCATCATCTAGGTCATTCAATGATACACCTCCAATGGCACTTCTAAGTGATATTCTTAGGGAAACAAAGAAAACACGTTCTAGGAATGGAAAAGGTAAAATTGAAATTTGGGATATACCTATTTTACCGGAATACTTTGATTTATTTCCTAAGGAATTACCTAGAAAAAACCCAAAGCATGGAGTTGATTTTCTCATTGTCTTAATTCTTGATTCAAGACCAATATCAAAGGCTCCCCATAGAATAGACACTGTGGAATTAGTGGAATTGAAGAAACAACTAGAAGAGTTGTGTGATAAGGGATTTATAGACCCTAGTGTTTCGCCTTGGGGATCCCCATTTCTTTTCACAAAAAATAAAGATTAATCTATGAGGCTGTATATTTATTATAAGTAAATCAATTCCATCACAATAATGAAAAAGAATCCTCTACCCCACATTAATGAAAAATTCGATCAAATTCATAGAGTTAAATATTTTTTAAATATTAAATTTTTTTGGGTATCATTAATTGTGAGTAAATAATCAAGGTGTTATAAAGGAATAATTTTTAATGCGGTATGGACATTATGAGTTTACAATAATTCGATTTGGAATGGCTAATTCACCCTCTATCTTCATGGATCTAATGAATAGAGTATTCATGGAATGTCATGAATTTTTTTTGTGGTATTCATTTATGATATCTTGGTGTACTCTAAAATTAGTGATGACTATTATAATCACTTGAGTATTATTATTAAGTCTCTTATATGCATATATATATATATATGGTAAATTTATCAAATGTTAATTATAGCTTCAGAATATTTCTTTTCTTGGTCATATTGTCTCTGATGATTGAATCTCAATTAATCTAAAAAATAAAAAGGTATGAAAATAATGACCTACCCCAAAAAATATAACTGGGGCATCATGTTTTATTGGTTTGGTAGGTTACTATTAGTGATTTGTTCAAAAAATTTCCTGATTGGATAACCCATTAACCAATTTTACTTAAAAAGGGGTTAAGTTCATATGGAAAAAAATGTGATTAATGTTTTAAATAATTTAATTGGGTAATGGAGAGTTCTATTATTTTGACTCTACCATTAGGAAATTATGGGTTTGTAATATATAATTATGCATCAAAGAAGGTACTTAGTTTTTTATACCGGATCAAAAAGTTATTACCTATGCATAAAGGCAGTTAAATATTTATGAATAAAAATATGAAAACCATGATCTATAGTTGGAATCCATAATATTTACTTTGATGATATGAAGACATTATCTATATGGAGAAAAGAATAAGATATATATAGATCATAAGAGTTTGAAATATATCTTTTTTATAGAAAGAGATAGACATGGGAAAAAAGATGACAGATTGAGCTACTCAAGGACTGTAATTTCTCAATATTCTACAACCTATGGAAGGAAAAAAGGCAAAGGATGAATGAATCTAAAAAGATCATGGATTCATAACAAAAATGATGGCTGATAAAGATCCTATGTTCATGGATTTATTAAATGTGGATCTATTAATTTTTATGGAAGGGGTGAAATCACTCCTTTTTCAAATGATTACCAAAACATATTTTTTAGAAAAGATAAAAAGGTATAAACCTGATGATGAGAATCTTCAATAGAAAAATGAATATTTGAATGATGAAAAACTGGCATACTATTTTTATGAATCTAATGTTCAGAAATCTAGAAATCTATTATGTGTTCTATATATACATAAACTTAAAAGAGAATTGTTGGATGATTATCATAGCTTAAATATTTATATACACCCTAGTTTCCCCAAGATATAAAGATATTTAAAGCAACACTTTTTGTGAGATAATATGAATCTTGAAATTACTAATTATGTGTCAAGATGTTTGGATTTTCAATATGTGAAGGATATGAGATAGCATCCTAGAGGATTCATGCAAGCTCTAAATATTCCTATATAGAAATTGGATTACATTACTATGTAATTGTTCACTATATTACCAAATCCTATTAGAAATAATAATGCAATATGGGTTATTATTGATCACCTCAACTAATATTCACATTTACTTATAATAAGAGAATATTTACCTCTTGAGCTCTTTTCAAAACTCATTATTAATGAAGTTGTAATAATTTATAAAACACCTCATTAAATTGTGCCTATTCATGACCCAATATTTACCCGAAAATTATGGAAAAGTATTCAGAAGGATCTTGATACTATGATTCATTAAGCATCACTTATCACTCTACAACTTATGGAAAATCTAAAAGGAATAGTAAAAAATTATAATATATATTTATTTCCTGATCTCTTAACTTTTAAGGTGTATGGGATTAGTATTTACCTTTGGTAAAGTTATCCTATAATAATAGATTCCATTCAAGTATTCAAATTATGCCGTATAATGATTTATATAGAAAGAGATATTGTAGTCCAACTTATTGGGATGAATTTGGTAAAAGGAAACTTATAGTATTAGAGCTTTTGGAGGCGACAATGGAAAAGGTAAATATTATTAAAAAAATCAGAGCAGCTCAAATTAAGAAAAAGAGATATGTCGATAACTGGAGAAAATATTTGAAAGTTCAAGTAGGAGATAATGTTTTCATGAATGCGTCTCCATGGAAGGTGATAATAAGGGTTGATAAGAAAGATAAATTGAACCCCAGGTATGTTGGACCTTTTGAAATCCCCAAAATAATTAGAGATGTGTCTTATTATTTGACAATGCCACTGATTCTCTCTAATTTATAAGACATGTTCCATATAACATTGATAAGAAAGTACATATGAGACCCAACACATGTTATCACCTCTAAATAAATAGAATTATAGCCCAATATACCTTACTATGATAACCATATCTAGATTCTAGATACTACAAATCATACTTTTAGTAATTAGATAACTCTGATGGTAATGGTATTTTGGAGAAATCATAATATGAAAGAGGTGATGTGGGAATATGAGAAAGTTATGATGAATAACCCAAATATTTTCATGATGTGACATTTTGGAAAATTTGACGATGGAATTTTTTGAATGGGGAAAGAATGTAACATATATAGACATTATGATATATTCATTTTAAAATAATTTTAATCAATTTTTTATCTTGTGGTACATGAAAACTTGAGTATAAAAGAATCGTAGAATAATATATAGTTATAACCTAGCCATTAAATTGGTTTGCGTGAATATAAATAACTAAATTATGAAAATTATTTGGTTTATACATTTATAAATAAATTAATTTGGTAATAATTTATTGTAAATAAAAATAAAAATTATTTTAAAGAAAAGGAAATGTTTTTCTGAAAAACATTTTCCCTATAAGTGGTTTCGTTGGATTTTCCACACATATATAAAATTTAATTTCTTATATTTTTGGAAAATTTATTTTAAAAGTTTAAATTTTATTTTTAAATAATCATTTTAAAATTATCTTAGAGTGAAGTTTTGATAATTTTATGAAAAGAGCATTTTTTAAAGAATTGTGAAAAATATTGATTTTTATTGGAAGCTTCCTTCTCATTTAAAGCGTTAACAAGTTTTATTTTTTTGTTAAAATATTTTTAAAATAAATTATTTAAATTATATCATTATTAATCCAATTTAGTTCATTATAATCAATTATATGTTCAATTTTTATATTAACACTTTTTGAAAACTTTCCCTTTGGAAAACCATTTTTTTCATCGCATCTGCTAGTTTAACGTTAAATTAAATTATTCCACTTCTATTAGTTGAATTTTTAAAAATGTATTGAATATTAAGAATCATAATAATTAATATTATATAAAATTTTCAAATTAATTTTTTTCAGAATGAATAGTACAAATAGTAAACATTAATTATTGTAGTTAAGTTTAAAATAGGTTTACTGTGGATTAAACTAAAAATATAATGCTTAAAATGATCTTTCAACTTGTATAATTACTATTTGATATAAATATATAGAACTTATCCTAATAATAATTCTAATATATGGAAAATTTTATGCATTATTCATTAGAATTATTTTATCATTTTTTTCTTTTGGGGAATTTCCATGTATTTTCCAAGACGGTCCCCTCCCCCACTTATTAAAGGACACCACCTATAATCTATTCTCCACACATGATGAGCCCTTTGGTTATAACAATAATATACCAAATAAATTAATTAAATCCCTATTAACTACATATATTCCCTTGTTTTATCATAAAATAATTCTAGGAAGGATTTAGGTATAAACCTAAAGAGGTTCTCTGAAGAAGATGTATAGTTATTAACCATGAATATTCATCTTATTTCTTCTTCTAACTCCTTAAAATAGTACCTAAAAATTATAAAATAACAATAGAAATATATGCCATATAATTATATTTTATTATTTTAATCTAATAACCAATATCCATCTCATATTACAAAAAATTGAAAATAAAACTGTTGGTCATGTGTACCAAGAACTACCTCCTCATGAACAGATACAATTGTTTTCCATAAAAAAATCCCACATATGGATATAATGATGTATTTAATGTTTATATATGTTATTTATGAAATAATTATTCTTCTAAAATTATAATATCACATATACCATCTTACCTTATAATCCTTTGAGAACTATAACGTCACTCATGCATACATGTGGACTACCGCCTCCATGAAGCGATGAGAAATTTTTTTTATTTTACATATAAATGGATGGTAATGAGGATATGTTTAACGAATATATATGATAAATATGTTATATTAATTTTTCTATAATTTTTAAATATTATTTAACTTTATTTCATTCCATCCATCAGAAAAATAAATGAAAATAACATTCATGCATATGTACAAGCAACCATTTCCATTAACGATGTAACTCGTTTTTCTATATATAAATTTTGTGGAATATTATAAATAATTATATAATCAATATATATTATATTTATATAATTTTTATCATTATTTATATGATTCAACCGATATCAATGTATATGGATTGAAACTACCGAACCAAAACCTTCATGAAAAACGAAGCAGTTATCACCATGAATATTGTTTTTAATAAATAATTGTTAATAAATTGGTGATACAAAGTTATAAAAAAATAATATTTAGTATGATATATATGATTATGGTTCTTTAATATATTTATAATTTATTTATATTTATTATAAACCAGGTTCATACATGTACAAAGGAAATCAGACCTAAGGTAAGAATTTTTCATCTCACTTTTACCTTTTTTTGACACATATTCCCTATTAACCACTTATTTTATTTTGTGTTGTGTATATACTAACCATATGTTATGTTATATCATGAATCTAATTATCTTAATGGAATTTAAATATTTTATCGTATTTTATTTCATTCTTGGGAACTACGATTCAAATCTTACCAAAGTGTTAACAGTTTATTTCACAATCTCGTCATTCTTCAGGATTGTTTATGTTAAATCCTCCATTAGGGGGATTAATTTATTTTACATTTTTAACCCAATATATTTTCTTATTATATAGTTTTTAAAATACTATTAAAGTAATAGTACTATTTTTATCTCTTTAGTACTTAAAATGGTCGAGGGAATCTTTTTAAGGAAATCCAACTTTATTTCTCTCACCAGCTGGAAATACTTTTTTCTTCTATATCCATGTTTTCTAGAAATATTTTCAAAAATGTTTTTAACATTATCAAAATAGTTTATTAAAGTATTTTTTACCCATGTTTTAATTTTTTAAAATTTTTTTGGAAGGAATTTTCTTTTCATTTTCCAAATGAGGTACTTTTAACCTTTCTACATTAGTGAAAAAATAATATTTTTTACATATATGTAATGTAAAAAATTGCACACCATCATGAACACTCATTATTGCGAACATTACATTAAAAATTTAAAAGTTTTTTAATTAAAAATTTTCCCTAATATTATATAAAATTTTTAGATCTTTGAATGTGATTTTCAAAATAAAAAGGATATTTTCCCTAAGAATGTTTTTAATGTAATTTTTACGGTATTATATTCATCAATTGAAAAAAACTCTTATTTTACCTTATACACTATTAGGAATATATTATAATTATACCATCCTTATTATATCTCTTTATGTCTTATAACAAGTTTTACAGGGATGTACTATTTTGATACTATTCTACACAGTACTCTAGATGGTTTACGATTATGTTTATTGATTGGAGAAAGTATTAACATTCATATTCTAGTTTTCCAATAAAAATGTTTATCTTGATTGGGGAAATTATTAATATTTCATATACCAATTTTTCAATATGATTTATTATATTGATTATGTTTCTCCCCTTTAATGTGAGGAACTGATTCGACATAATAATTGGATGGTGGGGCCCACTATAGTCCCTTGACACATCAGTAGTTCTCATGAGACAAACTAGATTGAGTATTTGGCTGGGGGCTTACCCATTTGTGAACTATTTCTTATAATGAGGCCTCTATCGTATGTTTATGATATCATACATTATGAATTCCCTTATTGTGAGATTATTTATTGATTCCCATGTGATTATTCAATTAGTTAGAATATCCATGGATAAGTTTCAATATCATGTGATTATTTATATGGAATTATTCTAATCATTATTTATTCTGGCCATATTATTATTCATTTTTATGTTATTGATTCAATGGAACGTGTTTCAGTAATTTACCTTTAGATATTGATCATTCCCTATATATTCATGATAGATTTATTTGTACGCGTACCCTTAATGAGCATTAGAGATCACCAATTTCTTATGTTTCCTTTCCCCATGATGCTAGTAAGTTGTTTATGATTGATATGGAGGGATGTGATGAGGAGAATAATTGTGTTCTCAATAAAAATTCCATTCTGTATTTCAATATTTCAAATGTAATGTGAATTTTAATTATGTATCTAGTTTTTCAAGACTACAAAACAACTTGGTACTTTGGGATGTTATTGCTTATATCTAGAACCAATAAAATAATCTAACCACTCAATTGTGGCTACTATAGTTGGAGTATTTCTAGTAGGGGTGAGTATAACTATTCTTATAAAAATATCTCATTTGAAAAAACCCAAATTCATAATAATCATAAATACTAATAATTATATAAAAAAGATAATAGATAGTTGTATCCTCAAAACATGAAACCACCCATTATCAACTTTATGACATGACATCTTTTGGGAATCTATGATACCCCTAGATTCCATACCTAAATATCTCCACATCAGCACACATAAAATAAAAGTTTTAGGAAAATTTGAAATACATATGGAAACATGGGACCCAAAAACCATACCATTATCCATAAAGAGTTTACTCATAAATAAATAGAGAATCATAACTGATCAGGGTACCAACCCATAAGATATCACACACTATCATAACCATTATTGTAAATGGTAGATATTTTGTTATATTATCCATAAAGAGTTTACTCATAAATAAATAGAAGATCATAACCAATTAGGGTACCATCCAATAAAAGATCACACACTATCATAATCATTATTAAAAATGGTAGATTTTTTTTATATTATCATATAAATGATGGGAGATCTCACTGTATTCATTAACCATCAACACATTCACCTCACTATAATCACTAAGTTTAATGATTCAATCAACAAAATAATCTCACAGACAATGGTACTTCACATCCTGGTGTTAGCTCTGTGTCAATATGAATCTCAAGGTGGTGTAAAATGGTCATAGTATCCATGAAATAATAAGAAAAACATATATAAAATCATGTTGAACCCAAATTTATAGAATACAATCTCAATGTTAAAAAATTATTTTGAAAATTAACCTTTTGTATAATAATCTTCTACTAGTCAAGGATCATGTAAATATTATAAAACCCGATCTAAGGATAAACTTTATTAATTCTATTACACATTTTTCACACTTAATATACATTATGAGGTTTTTAAGAAAATTTATTTCATGTGATCATGGTCTTTACCTTTAAGTTGTTACATGGATTTCATTGATCATCTAATTTATAGAAGGAACCTCTAAGGGTTATTAATATTCATCCACTAATATTATAAAATTCATTTTATAAAATGATTAAAATCATTCATGAAAAAAATTACGATAGAAATAATTTGAAGAGGTACAAATCAAGTTTATGAAGGTTCTATAAGTATTTATTCCTAAAAATAAGAAAAATATGAGTTTAAAAAATAGTATGGCTGACTGAAAATTCATTTTTTTTTTTATTTTTAAAAACACTTTTTTGTTTAAGTGAGAACCGAACAAGTGAAACAAACTAAGACAATGTGTCCAAGGGGATCCACCATTGCAGACACAAGTCAGACCAACCCAAACAAAACAAGAAAATGAAACGTGTCCAAGGGAATCCACCATTGCACACACGAGCAAGAAAAACCCAAAGAAACACAAACAACACAAAGCACACAGCAAACTAGAAGCAAATCTACACAGGAACCTTCGAAGGAGATGATCGATGGTGAGGGATTCATCGACAGAGCTCCATAATGAGGAACCACAAGATTGTCGAGCCTCCATGGATAGAGAAACCAGCAAAAAAAGCATCTAAATGGTTCTACATTCACCAAAGTCACTAGCACCATCCAAAACATCATGGAATCTATCAAACATGACCAAATTGGAGTCGTGAATGAAAGATCATGATGAAATGGAAGGTGAAACCAAGAGAACGTGGAACAATCCAAACTAAGAAACCTCAACAATGGTCGTCGTCACAAACTGACCCCAGGTAGAACCTCCATCGGTTGTGTATGCTCCTGTGAATGTTTTGCACCGCGGATGCCCACGAACAGACTAGGATGATCCTATGAAGCATAGGACCCCGACATGACGTTGAAATGACATGGAATGAAACACAAACACAAAAAAACTGGCCGGATCTGGTGATGGATGTGGCACAACAAACCAGGTAGGAAGCCGAAAACCATGAGGTCGCTTTCTCTGGGCTACTTTTCATGCCACACACACAAGATCCGGGGGCCGAAGGTCGCACTCGACGACATCGGCCTCACAGCGACAGGAACCAGGAGAGCCGTCGTCATTATCACAGAAAGCACTGCTCGGGAAGGATTTGTGGGGTTCAGCGGTGGGATCCCTGCTACATCGAGTGAGCAGGGTCAACGGCGGCGGTGGGATCCAGGGCTGCAACGTCGTGCGAGGGGAAGATGAACTCGATCCGAGGAGTGGGGAAGCCGATAGTGGGTGGAAGGATTCTAGGGCTTCTGCATCGTGTGAGATCTAGGGTTGCTGCGTCGTGAAGCCGATAGCGTAGGCGGCACAAAAACCCCATATGTATATGGTTATGACGCTTGTGTGAATAGAATTTTTTGGATAAATGAATGAATTAATAAGGATACCACATGAATGACTAACCTTAATCCTAAATTTTATACTAATAATATTTTATTTTATATTTTTGTGTTCCAACCCCACCATCAATATTTTATAAATTTATATCTTTCTCTAATATAGAAAAATTATTATTTATTTTATATCTTATTATCTGGTATTTCTTATTGATACCATATTAGAGTATGATCACTTATTCACATGGGTAAAAACCTTATCCCTTTTAATGGGTAATAAATTTATTTGTATCCATATACTATATTTATTGAATAATAACTGATAAATATGAATTTCATTGAGTTAGAAGGAATAATATCAAAACTATTACCTTGTTATATTTTATAATTTTAATCAGTTTGAATCCTCTTTCTATAGAACAAAAAAAATTTCATAATCCACTATCCTATAATAATATATTTTTATTTTTGGATAATTTATTTCATTTTTCATTTGAATATTTACCATTTGTTTAGGTTTACCCAAATCATTATTCTTCCTAAGGGAAAAATATTTTCTATTACTTGAGACTTTATATATTTTCATTTAGTTTTCATAAACCCAATCCAACTTCACCTCTATAATATAAATTTCATTGATTTAAATAATTATCACTCTTATCTTATGACTCAAAATTCTTCACTTATGATTTTTCATATATTATGCTTCCAAATTATAGAAATTTTTGTAATGTCATATCAATTATCAAAAATGTAAATTGATCTTCAAGATTTATATTACCTTTTAGAGACTCAACATTAAGATCTTAAATCCTCCTACTTATTTATCTAACCATTGAATTCATCTCATCAATGATCCAAGATTATTCATCTACCTTTTTCTTCAATTAATTTTACTTTTTCATAATTTTATAATTGAAAAACATTAAAAATTTTACCCTTTCTTTTTTCCCATCAATAACATCTTGTAATTATTTTATATATACATTGAAATCACTTATAACTGAGTTTTACTTTTTCACTATTCTCTCAAGATATAAATATTTTTTAATGTATACTCCAATTAAACATTCAATATCATCAATCCTTCTAGCTTTTATTCTATCACGACCTATCCCAGAGGGGCCCATGTCATGACTTCCCCAAGTCTGCCTCTAATAGGCCAGGGGTTGGCGACTAGCATCGAGTAGGCATATCCCACAAATGGGAGGCATTTGACTATGTACCTGTACACACACATATCTCTAACCCATAAATGATGCAATATAAAACACTATGTAAACAAGAATGTATACCACTAAGATGCCAATAAAAGAGTATGACAGTAGAAAACTAGAAAGTAAATAGGGAAAGAATATAGGCCCACCCAAAAGGAGTCTAGAATGTGAAATCACAAACTCATCCTAAAAAAAAACTAATTTAAGGGTAGGTATAGGAAAAATATATGAAAATATAATATCACACCTCGATTGTATGGTCTCTCTAAGAAACACCTGGTCTTGGTCCACCTAGGACTCCGTCAAAGCATCGATTGTTTGCACAAGACATGACATGTGTGGGAAAATCCCGTGTAGGGGTGAGTAATAAAATACTCAATAGGACACCCCGAAACCACAAAGAAAATACCACTAAGAAATACATGAAGTATAATATGAATAAGATATATAGTTATCTCATATAGGAATATTTCTAGAGTACACAAATAAGAATTATTTGACATAATCCAAAAAACACCCAGTATAAATAAGACACACAGTCCCGATGATACATGTAGTATTGGTGAGACACACAGTCCCGATGATACAATTAGTCCAGATGATACACTCAGCCTCGATGATAAACTTAGTCCCGATGATACAATGAATCCCAATGAGACACTCAGTCCCAATGAGACACATAGTTTCGATAAGTCATGTAGTCTCAAGGTCACAAACAACCACATGATTCCACTCGTAGCATGCTTGTTCTAGGAGAACTCAACCCTTAAGACAACTTCCACAAAAAACTCCCTTATAGTAATTCAAAAGGATTGTCTTGTTGCAAGGGTCCTAATTCTACAAATGGATCATCAAACAGACTCACGGTTTGAATGTTATGGCCGTTTTAGTAAAAAGGTCTGACTCGGGTCCCACCCAAGCTACCAGACCCACCCCGTAGAGCTTCTAGAGCATCCCAGATCCCTTGGCTTGGACTACTGTCATGCGTTATACCTTATCACATGCTCCCTTGTCCGATGTGGCACCACTACATTCAATGCGGTCGGACAACCACACCCAACTCCCTTATGTCCTACTGCCGCCGTAGGCCCCCAGACGCGGTTAAGCCGCTTTTCGCATGGCCGGATCACCCTCCTCACTATGATGGTGTACCTCACCACTGTACACCGGTGGCTGCCACTGCCTGCACTGGCCAGTGATGTCACACCTTCTGCGGGCCGCCGATCATTCTCCGATGCTCCGTTTTTTAAAATGGAGGCAAGTCTACAATCCTTGGGTCATATTCTTCATTTCCCTTGTCTTTATTAAACATCATGATTTATCCCGATGAAAAAATATCTCACATGGAGATATCTCCCAAATTTCCTTAATCTGTCTTTCATTGTGGTAGTTTTACCTCGGGTAGGCCATCTCGACATTGGATCTTCGATCTCAGATTGTTGCGCCATGAATCAAAGACACAACAATAGTCCGTTCATATCCCGCAAAGAATGAAGAACACAAGAAAAATTTAGGGAGAGAGATAAATGCACAAGAACTCATAAATAATATATCTTTTCCTTGTTCATGTAGGCCTCTATCCATTCACCTTACAATTAATAATGAAGATGAAACAATTCAAATCTCTAACAAAAAAATCAACCCCAATAATAAACCCACAAATAAAATCAAAAATCCCACAATATGCATGACCTATGAGTCAATATATTCATCTATTGTTTCATGTTCATCGTAGGAAAATAAAGAATGGGGAAGTAATCAAATTAAAACACATGACATACCTTTATTTTGGATCAATCATTGACGAAAAATGATTGTGTTTTAATCATCAATGAGATCCTCTAACTTCACTGGCACAATGATCCACGATTCGCTTGATCCGTTGTCTCCATTTGTTGATAGGGTCTCCTTGACACATCTTAGAGAAATTATAGGGTTATGGTGATGACACGAGATTCCTTAAAAATTATAATAAAAAGAAAATGGGTCTTTGTATCAAAATAAAATATTTTAATTAAATATTGTATTTCCAATACATCCAAAAATAACTTTCACGGTTGACCCACACCGGCCGATGTTAGGACCATACTAGATTAAACTCATTTCTCTAAATGCAATGATGCCATCATATTTCTAATATGGGAAACCATTTGGAAGATATTACACCTTTTTTAGAAAAACCAATCATGCGTGCTATTTAAAGTTTAACATTTTTCAAACAATCATTCCAAGAACACTAGGCCTCATAATCCCAGACTGTCTCCAATCCTGTTCTCAAAATAACTTCATATAGTATTTAAAAATAATACATTGAAATTATGAGATGTTACATTCTCCCCACCTTAGGGATTTATATCCCCAACATTCAAAATAAAATACTATACAAAAAAATGGGGGCATTGAGCACGAATATGAGCCTCCTACTCCCATGTGCTCTCCTAGAGATTCTTGTTTTACCAACGAACGTGAACCATAGGAATTGACCACTTATGAAGGATCCTCTCTAGTTGATCCTTAATATGCGTTGGGTACTCCACAATAGTCACCCCAATATCAATTTCTAGCTCACCCATATCAATGATGTGCGATGAATCATGGACATATCTCCTCAACTGTGACACATGGAAGACTTTGTGCACCCACTGTAACTACAGAGGTATATCCAAGTGGTATGACACCATGAAAACTCTATACAGTTTCTAGAAAGGGACGATGAACCTCGAAGATAGCTCGCTGCCCCAACCCAATATCTATATCCCACGTTGAGGAGACACCTAAAATAACACATGGTCTCCCCCTCAAACTCCAAAGGACTTTGTCACTGATCAGCATAAGAATTTGGATGACTCTACATGGTATTCATCCACTCTTGGATAAAATTCACCTTCTTTGTGGTCACTAGTTCCAACTCTAGGCCTATAAGTGTTGACTATTCTCGGTCTATCCAACAAAGTGGTGACCAACAGGGATGCCCGCACGAGGCCACGAACGGTGCCATACCGATGGTGTAATGGTAGCTATTGTTGTCTGAAACTCCACTAGAGGTAGTTGATCCTCCAAACTATGGAAAAAACCTTGGATTCAAACACATATTATGTCCTCTATAACCAATATAATCCACTCAGTCTAGTCATCCATCTGTGGGTGAATAGATGTGCTTAAGCATAGTTGAGTCCTAAAAGCCTCCTGTAATCCCTTCCACAATTGGTATGTAAATAGAGCATCACGATTGGTGATTATCTTCAATGGAACTGCCGGGAGTTGAAATATCTCCAGCACATAGAGGCGTCCCAAGCTCTCTACTGAACTCTTCTCCTAGATTGCTGGGAAGTAGGATGACTTGGTGAGTCAATCAATGATCACCCAGATGGTATCATTCCACATGGACGCATGTGGTAACCCTATCATGAAGTTCATCGATATCCCATCCCACTTCCACTCTAGAACCTCAAGGGGTTGAGTAAAATCTACTAGTACCGGGTGCTCAACCATCACTTTCTTACAAGTGAGGCATCAAGATATGAACTCTACAACTACATCCTTCATCCCCATACACCATAACTAACGTCAGAGGTCCTGATATATCTTTGACACACCTAGATGTACTATCAAAGGGTATGTACAAAATTCCCTCAAGACCACCTCCCATAACACCATTGGTATCATTGTGCGTCCTATGAAAATAATGACGTGCTCCCCACCTTTTGAATATCCATTAGGGGCATGTCCTTTGAACATCTGTGCATGTAAAGTCTCATAGTCCATATCTATAAGTTGTGCCTCCATGACTCGATGTAAGAGTGAATGGGTAAAAACCATTGACTAGAGGTAAACTGTTCCATATTCATCCATAAAGGACATCTACAACGAGGCTAACTACTCCGATTCCTCATTCAAAAATTAAGAACTCGATCTCTTGATGAGAGAATCTTCCACCATGTTCCCCTTCTCATGAGTATAGAAAATATCAAAGTCAAAGCCCTGGAGGAACTCTAGACATCACCTCTATCTCAAGTTTATATCCTTCTAATAGAATTTATACTTGAGACTCTTTTGGTCAGAGTATATGTTAAACCACTCATCCATCACATAGTGTCACCACATAATCAATGAAAAGACTACCGCTACCAACTCATAATCATTGGTCATGTAGTTTTTCTTGTGTGGTCTCAACTGTCATAAACCATAGGAAATCACTTTTTCCCCTACATCAGGACACAACCAAGCCTAGTTCCTGATGCATCACAAAATACTTTGTACTCGATGCCCACCTCTAGAAATATCATTATGGGAGCACTCATCAAACTCTGACTCAACTTCTGAAAAATCTCTTAGAACTTCTCCATCAACACAAAATGATACCCCCTTATTTTAAAAGATTTCATGGGTGATGATAATCTAGAAAATTCGGGTATAACTCTCCGATATTACTCATCCAGACCTAATTTTCAGGTCTGCACCTCACTAATACTCTTGGATGGATCCCAAGAAAGAACCACCTCAATCTTCACTGGATCCAACAAAAATCCAGTCTCTGAAATGATGCGTCTTATAAAATGGACCTCTCATATCTATAACTAACACTTTGAGAGCTTCCCATAAAGCTGTTTCTCTTGGAGTGTGTCCAGGACCATCCTCAAGTGTAACACCCCGAGATTTTATGAAAAATATTATTTTACTTTCATTGATGTATTCTATTATACAACACACCAAGTTTATCTTGTACTATACGCAACATCATATTAGCTTGCAGTACACGTAACGCTATTCTTGGACTGTGTTACACACAATTTCATGTTCGTTTTATAATAGTCATTCTACGCAATGTTGAGTGTGTGTATATATATATATTCAATGTATAAATGAAATATGGTTGGATTCTGTTATACGAAACAATGAAGGATTATTTCACAACATGCAACCCTGACTTGGCTTGCATTACACGCAATCGCGACCTTCCTCGATAGCATGTGTTGTACGCAATACCGGGTTTTACTAAACAACGATATATTATTATAATATTATTATGAACTAGCCGTTATGAATATTATTAACTAAATTTTTAATTTTATAACATTATTATTCATCTTACACATTTTCTAGAACATAGTATAAGAACAAAATAAATTTTTCGGGTAAAATAAGTATTTTTCAAAAAATGCAGTTTTGCCGCCTTTTGGTGGCGCACCCACTTTAAATCTAGTTTTTGACATGTTTATAAGTTCAATTTTACAAAATAAAATTATTATTTGGAATCAGGATATAAAATTTTACGTTGGATAAAGTTTTCATATTATTCTGATAAATTTCATATTATAATGAATAGTAAAAACACGCTATATTTTAATTAAAAACAACTTTTTTCATCATAATAACATATGTGGTTAAATAATAATATTGAATGTTTTTAAATTATAAATAGAATATATTTTTAATATTTAATATAATTTATGTCATTATCCTTGATTTTACGTTGAATTCGTAGGTTAAATAAATTCAATCTTTTGCAATGTTTTAAACAAAAACCCGTTTTCTTTCAACAACGGGATTAATTTTAATTTAATTTCTGAAACTTTCATGTATTGAATTTGGAAAAATGGATTCCATATTTGGAATAAGTGGGTCAAAATTATGTTAATAAGCTACTTTTTATTTTTTGGAATTATGAATAGTAACTACGGTAAATTTTATTTACCATAGTTAAAGGTAAATCGGGTAATTAAGTGTAAATATAAGATTATAAAATTAACCTAACACCTACCAAAATCCTATTGGATGACTACAAGTCGACCGATATCAACTAAGGGTCGGATTAGATTCATTTAATGGACTTTTTTCCATGAAAATAATTTAATTATTATTAAAACCAAAGAATGTGACAACATGTCACTTTCTTAAATCTTATAAGTATAATAATTTTAATTTAGTGATAAACTTCATGAAACTTCAAACATGAATAGTATCCAGAAATCTAATACAATTATCTACATCATAGGAATTTATTTATAATTTTTAGGGATTAAATAATTATCATTTATTATGACACAAAGATGATGCAGTAATTATCTTATTAATGAAATATTGACATAATTGATGTTATAAATACCCAAATAAATGTAATTTTAGACTTTTTATGAATTAAACTAATTTTATAGGTTAATATTACATGTTATTAGTTATTTAAGTAACTTTTTCTGGACTAATCATTCTGTTATGATTTTCATAAAAATCAATTAATAAATAGTGTCAAAATTGACATAAAATAGTTTTTAAAACAAATATTATATTATTGATTGTTATTTTATTCCTAAAAATATAAGGTTAGGCCAAATGACTTAGATAAGGTTATATATATTAATAATAAACAAATTGGGTTTCTTTTGTCTTCTTATAGTAAGTTTATTAACCTTATAGTATAAGAACACAAGAAGACACGGTAAAAGTAAAATTATTTAACTTAATGTTAAATCTAAATGATAAGGTTAAAATAGGAACCTACACTTGTCTAAATTCTATTGGATGAGAGGATTTCGACCCATACCCACCTTAGATCCGAAATAAATCAATCTGGATATATTTAAAACCGAATTTGGCTTTATAATAAAATAATAGTTTTTGTTATTCCAAAGGTGCCCCTCTCCTCCCTTATAAAAGGGCACCTCCTCCCTCTCTTCCTCACACCACTTTGAGCCTTCAAGCTTGTCCAAACCCTGCCAAATTTTCTTCTCCACTTCCCTAGAAACATCCTAGAGGTTTTTTTCTTCCTAAAAGACCAATTTTAGTGCCCTAAAAGGAGATCTCAAAGAGGCGCTTCAAAGAAGGGGTAATGTCCGTTACTGATTCTTTCATCTTTATTTCTTCTTCCACTTATTATTCTTTAGTTGTTTCATCATGAAGTAATAACATCAGTATCACTCATGTTATGATATGTTATTATAAGTATTAAACAACCCTATTTCACCATTTAACCATCCTACCGAAAATGAAATCACCGCGCGTGCGTACGTACGGAATACCGTCTCCACGCCGTGGTGTAATCTATTTTCCACCACCACCTTACTTGGATGGGTATAATGGTGTAAATAATAACTATATATGATTATTTTAAAGTGATATTGATTCTGAAATAGTATACATACACTCCAATATAGTCCCACAATCATGAGAACGATATCATCGCTCGTGCGTACGTACGGACTACCATCTCCACGACGCGATGAGATTCATTCTCCACGTTAACCATTCATGAATGATTATAAAGTATATATAATAAGTAATAATGAAATATATTACATAATAATGATACTGGATTTATGTGTATAGATATGTATTTCATCTACTTAATTCCATTCAAATCAATAAGGAAACGAAAACAGCGTTCATGCGTACGTATGACCTACCGTCTCCATGAACGGTGTATTTCTTTCCATTTACTGATCTATTATATATATGTATATTCTGAATATATATTATATATAAATCATGTTTTATATTCTGGAATTAAGTAATCATGATCTAAGTAATCATATGAATAATTACAAGTCAAAACACGGACGACAAATGAAACAATTTTACCCACAACGCTCTTTAACATGGAATTTACAAAAGAACGGGTAATATAAAGTCATAAGTGAACCATATATGATATCATAATAATGATTATTATTCTGGAATAAGTCAATGACATTATTTAAATCATTATACAGGAGGTTCAGACACTTACGAAGCAAATCAGGCCTAAGGTAAGGGAAATATCACAATCTCATTTTTATCCGAGATTGTTTATACATTGGAATTTACTGGGGTGTATTTTATCATCCACATCCATGTTTCCAAAATATGTAATATTTATATCCTTATACAATAGTTTATATCCAATTTTACCCTTCGGTGAGTTTTTTGTAAAATATATGAAAGTAATCTTTTGTCGTTTTTCGTACGAGGTACTTTTTGACTTTTCCAACAAAAGAACGAGAAGAATGTTTTCTTTTAACTTATACGGCATGAATGGATTTTTAAAACATTATTTCCAAGAATCTTCCTTTACAAGTTTTCAAGTTTATTTTTAATCAACTTCTTTTATTTTAAAATTGTATTACATGTCAAGAAAGGAAAATGTTTTTGAAGTAGAAAGGATATTTTCCTCAAGAATGGAGTTTAAGCATTTTATCAAAATTATTTTCCATATAAGATAATATAGGGTTCTGTTTCTATCCCTATTATTACATTGATTTGATTATGTTGTGATGGAATTATTTTTATGAATTAATTTATCTTATATTAATTGTTTTATGATGTCACAATGTTTAAGAATCCCATTTTTATTACATGGGTTATGCAACGATGTATGATTTATGATTTTGTGGCACACATAAGAATGGTATAATTATGAGATGGGTGGGACCTATATCTCCCTCAAATTCACTGGGTAAAGATTTTATATCTCATGAGATAGACATGGCTGGAATGGCAGGTTAAACCGGTTCAGTGAAACAGGACTGTAATGAGGAGTGAACTCGGTTCAGAAATGGACTTTGTCCGCTAAGATAGTCTTGGAAATGAGTCTTGACTACTAAGAAATGATTCTATATGATTATGTGTGTGTGACACTAAGTTTAATGTTTTATGTTATGATTATTGGGATTACATTTCACTACTATGATTTATCCCATGTTATGAAATTATGCTCTCTTTTGTTGGTTAAGATTTCCAAAATGTTGTATTATTATGAATATGATGTGATTGATATTTCTTTTGTTTACCCTTACTGATCATTTGAGCTCACCCTTTTATGTTTTCTTTTCCCCAGGATATAAAGAAAGGTTTTAGGTAAAAAAGAGGAAGATCTTTATGGGAGATGTTGAAGATCTTTCACCACAATTAGAAGATTATATTCCGAGTTTCCAAAGACACTAAACTTTTACAATCCTTGTGTGTGTGTTTTTGTTATGTACTAAGTATTCCGCAAAAGTAATGTAATGTCCATGTATGTCAAGATTTTGGTCTCTATAGTTGGTATCAGAGGAAAAGGAGGTAGGAATGTATCTGATCCTTGGGAACTCTCACATGTGAGCGTTGGACGAAGCATGGCTCTCCGCCCAAGGGCTTCATGAGGAAATGGCTACCACTGGGGATGGTGGTGTGTCCCACCCAGGGGGTGTAGCCACCCATGGATTTCCCTGATAGGTATCAATTATAGTCCACTGGAAGTAATTCCAGGCCGCTACAGTTGGTATCAGAGGAAAGGTTTAGTCAACCTTTGGAAACTAGGATGCGAAAACGTTTGTGAGATCCCTAGAGATATTTCTAAGGTATTTCTAGGGATGTCCCTACGGATAAGTATACGTATATGATATAGTACTAGAACTACGGTAATGATCATATAATTTAACCTAAATGCTAGATATTGAGGGTACTCCCCCTTTACTATGTTGTTTTACCTAGCATGATTTTTTCCTCTCACACTATTCTTTTTGGGTTTTAGAAAATGGCTGGAAACAGGAAGATTCACAATAATGGAGGATATTACGGACAATGGAATGATATTATTCATGAGAAACCAAATGAAACTAGATTTGGAAGTCTAAACATCATTATTATGCCGAATCAGCAATATCATAATATGATCAATAAACTCAAATTTTGTAAGTTTCCTCACTCGACTAATAAGAGAAAGATGGAGCTTCATGATGATCATAGAGGAAAGAAAGTTTAATTTCTCCTATGTAAATCATGTGGGAAGAGGCATCAAGGAGAATGTTTCAAAGGAACTAGAATATGCTTTGGGTGTGGAAAAGAAGGACATAAATCCAGTATGTGCAAAGGAAAAGGTTCAGTTAACACCATGGATGAGGATAATGGTATTGCTACGACATCAACAATGGTTAAATGTTTTAAATGTGGAATGTACGGGAATTATGTAAACCAATACCCTGAGGGAAAGTCTCATGAAGAGAATCAGTATGGTCGTATGGGTAATATTTATGTTGATGATGATGAAGAGACTACAAATGATATGTGAGATGAAAGAATTGTTGAAGCTTGGTCAATGGTTTAAGAAGGTAGTGGAATGATTACATGTTTATCAAGTGTAATGTTGTATAAGTAATCTCATGGTACTATGGAACAAAGAGACATCAAAGGATTGTTACACTGTTGTATTTCCTTAAGTTTTGAAAGTGTGTGATGAATGGTACCAGTATTTTTGGAAAGTAGATGATATGCGCATAATGAAGGGATAAGAAGATAATGAGATGTTTGATTGTATTCATGATATCATGACTAATATAAGGACTAAGTGATATTATGGTTTGATTATATAGAAATTTTGGGATTTTGGTATGTGGAAAGAGTTAACTTTTGACAACATTCATGTTTTAACTAAGGTTAAATGTGTATTCATTTTTCAAGAGAATACATGATTAAGTTATTCACATGTTTGTAATTTGACCAACAAGATATATCTTATGATATATGGGGGAAAATGATGGCATTCACATGATTGGTATGTGACATTTCAAGTAATCATTTTCTTTATACTATGAGATTGGACCGAAGTATTTTAGATAATCCTAAAGATTGGAATGTATTATGTTGGACATAAGTTAGTATTATTTAAGGATAGAACTTTTTTTTCGATATTATTGATGGGATGTTATAGTAATGTAGTTTTAGAAAAAGGACAACCTGTAGGACGAGCGACAGCCCATCGCGTCGGACAAGGCTGTGGGAATCGAACCCACAACCGAAGTACGACTGGCCTTTATCGCATACCACTGGCCTACAGGAAGTCCCTGGTTAGTAGAAACTAGTTTTATTATATTAAGAAATATGATATATGATGTATAAGTCCATTTTAGGAAACATATATGATTAATCTCACTATAGATCGACTTATGTATATTTAATAAATTTTGCTAACCTTTTGTTTGAGATAGATGGAATGACCCGTCATTCTATCACATGATCTGCTAACACTTCACGAATGACAAATTCAACTTCATTTCTTTAAGAGACGAAGTGTAAATTGTTCAAGGCACGAACAATAGTGAGATTGTACCAAATAAAGTAAATATTTATTCTAATTCAAATTCTTCAACTTTAGGGAAATGATCTTAAAAACCAAAAATGTTGTACTAGTGCCCTTATATCCGATGAATCAGATGGTACCCTAGATCATCAAAAATTTATGGCTTTGTGATTGTTGTCTTTTTCATAGCCATGTCCACTACCACTCTCCATCAGAACTTGATTGTTAGATTTTTCTTCCATATCCATATTTTCACCTATGTTCTCCTATATGGAAACCCAATGACGAGTTACTTTGGGTAATCATTTCATTTCAAACTTTAGTTTTTAAAATTATGTTTTAGTATTCCTTTTTACAATGTGGGTTTCTATGAATAGTAAACTATTTATAACCCCAACGAATTTCGAGGGCGAAATTCATTTTAAGGGGGGTAGAATGTAACACCCCGAGATTTTATGAAAAATATTATTTTACTTTCATTTATGTCTTATATTATACAACAGACCAATTTTAGCTTGTACTATACGCAACATCGTATTATCTTGCAGTATACATAACGCTATTCTTAGATCGTGTTACACACAATTTCATGTTCGTTTTATAATAATCATTATACGCAACGTTGAGTGTGTGTATATATATATATATTCAATGTATAAATGAAATATGGTTGGATTCTATTATACGAAACAACTAAGGATTCTTTCACAACACGCAACCCTGACTTGGCTTGCATTACACGCAATCGTGACCTTCCTCGATAGCGTGTGTTTTACGCAATACCAGGTTTTACTAAACAATGATATATTATTATAATATTATTTTGAACTAGCCGTTATGAATAGTATTAACTAAATTTTGAATTTTATAACATTATTATTCATCTTACACATTTTCTAGAACATATTATAAGAACAAAATAAATTTTTCGGGTAAAATAAGTATTTTTCAAAAAATGCAGTTTTGCCGCCTTTTGATGGTGCACCCACTTTAAATCCAGTTTTGACATGTTTATAAATTAAATTTTACAAAATAAAATTATTATTTGGAATCAGGATATAAAATTTTACATTGGATAAATTTTTTATATTATTCGGATGACTTTCATATTTTAATGAATAGTAAAAACACGCTATATTTTAATTAAAAACTTTTTTCATCGTAATAACATATGTGGTTAAATAATAATATTTAATGGTTTTAAATTATAAATAGAATATATTTTTACCATTTAATATAATTTATGTCATTAGCCTTGATTTTACGTTGAATTTGCAGGTTAAATAAATTCAATCTTTTGCAATGTTTTAAACAAAAACCCATTTTCTTTCGACAACGGGATTAATTTTAATTTAATTTCTGGAACTTTCGTGTATTGAATTTGGAAAAATGGATTCTATATTTGGAATCAGTGGGTCCAAATTATGTTAATAAGCTACTTTTTATTTTTTGGCATTATGAATAGTAACTACGGTAAATTTTATTTACCATAGTTAAAGGTAAATTGGGTAATTAAGGGTAAATATAAGATTATAAAATTAAACTAACACCTGACAAAATCCTATTGGATGACTAAAAGTCAACCCATATCACCTAAGGGTCGGATTATATTCATTTAGTGGACTTTTGTCCGTGAAAATAATTTAATTATTATTAAAACCAAAGAATGTGACAACATGTCACTTTCTTAAATATTAGAAGTATAATAATTTTAATTTAGAGATAAACTTCATGAAACTTCTAACATGATTAGTCTAAAGAAATCTAATACAATTATATACATCATAGGAATTTATTTATAATTTTCTAGGGATTAAATAATTATCATTTATTATGACACAAAGATGATGCAGTAATTATCTTATTAATGAAATATTGACATAATTGATGTTATAAATACCCAAATAAATGTAATTTAAGACTTTTTATGAATTCAAATAATTTTATAGGTTAATATGACATGTTAGTATTGATTTAAGTAATTGTTTCCGAACTAATCATTCTGTTATGATTTTCATAAAAATCAATTACTAAATAGTGTCAAAATTGACATAAAATAGTTTTTAAAACAAATATTATATTATTGATTGTTATTTTATTCCTAAAAATCTAAGGTTAGGCCAAATGAATTAGATAAGGTTATATATATTAATAATAAACAACGTGAGGTTCTTTTGGCTTCTTATAGTAAGTTTATTAACCTTATAGTATAAGAACACAAGAAGACACGGTAAAAGTAAAATTATTTAACTTAATGTTAAATCTAAATGATAAGGTTAAAATAGGAACCTAAACTTGTCTAAATTCTATTGGATGAGAGGTTTTAGACCCATCCCCACCTTATATTTTAAATAAATCAATTTGTAGATATTTAAAACCGAATTTGGCTTTATAATAAAATAATATTTTTAGTTATTCCAAAGGTGCCCCTCTCCTCCCTTATAAAAGGGAACCTCCTTTCTCTCTTCCTCACACCACTTTGAGCCTTCAAGATCGGCCAAACCCTGACAAATTCTCTTCTCCACTTCCCTAGAAACATCCTAGAGGTTCTGGTCTTCCTCAAAGACCAATTGTAGTGCCTGAAAAGGAGATCTCAAAGAGACGCTTCAAAGATGAGGTAATGTCCGTTACCGATTTTTTCATCATTATTTCTTCTTCCACTTCTTCTTCTTTTGTTGTTTCATCATGAAGTAATAACATCAGTATCACTCATGTACTTATATGTTATTATAATTATGAAACAAACCTATTTCACCATCTAACCATCCTACGGAAAATGAAATCACCGTGCGTGCGTACGTACGGAATACCGTCTCCACGCCGTGGTGTAATCTATTTTCGACCACCACCTTACTTGGATGGGTATAATGGTGTAAATAATAACTATATATGATTATTTTAAAGTGATATTGATTCTGAAATAGTATACATACACTCCAATACATTTCCACAATCATGAGAACGATATCATCGCTCGTGCGTACGTACGGACTACCGTCTCCACGACGCGATGAGATTCATTCTCCACGTTAACCATTCATGAATGATTATAAAGTATATATAATAAGTAATAATGAAATATATGACATAATAATGATACTGGATTTATATGTATATATATTTATTTCATCTACTTAATTCCATTCAACTCAATAAGGAAATGAAAACAACGTTCATGCGTACGTACGACCTACCGTCTCCATGAACGGTGTATTTCATTCCATTTACTGATCTATTATATATATTTATATTCTGAATATATATTATATATAAATCATGTTTTATATTCTGGAATTAAGTAATCATGATCTAAGTAATCATATGAATAATTACATGTCAAAACACGGATGACAAATGAAACAATTTTACCCACAACGCTCTTTAACATGGAATTTACAAAAGAACAGGTAATATAAAGTCATAAGTGAACCATATATGATATCATAACAATGAGTATTATTCTGGAATAAGTCAATGACATTATTTAAATCATTATACATGAGGTTTGGACACTTACGAAGCAAATCAGACCTAAGGTAAGGGAAATATCACAATCTCATTTTTATCCGAGATTGTTTATACTTTAGAATTTACTGGGGTGTATTTTATCATCCACATCCATTTTTCCTCAATATGTAATATTTATATACTTATACAATAGTTTATATCCAATTTTACCCTTCGGTGAGTTTTTTGTAAAAGATATGAAAGGAATCTTTTGCCGTTTTTCGTACGAGGTACTTTTTGACTTTTCCGACAAAAGAACGAGAAGAATGTTTTATTTTAACTTATACAACATGAATGGATTTTTAAAACATTATTTCCAAGAATCTTCCTTTATAAATTTTCAAGTTTATTTTTAATCAACTTATTTTATTTTAAAATTGTATGACATGTCAAGAAAGGAAAATGTTTTTGAAGTAGAAAGGATATTTTCCTCAAGAATGGAGTTCAAGCATTTTATCAAAATTATTTTCCATCTAAGATAATATAGTGTTCTGTTTCTATCCATATTATTACATTGATTTGATTATGTTGTGATGGAATTATTTTTATGAATTCATTTATCTTATATGAATTGTTTTATGATGTCATAATGTTTAATAATCCCATTTTTATTACATGGGTTATGCAACGATGTATGATTTATGATTTTGTGGCACACATAAGAATGGTATCATTATGAGATGGGTGGGACCTATATCTCCCTTCAATTCATTGGGTAAAGATTTTATATCTCATGAGATAGACATGGCTGGAACGGCGGGTTAAACCGGTTCAGTGAAACAGGACTGAAACGAGGAGTGATCTCGGTTCCGAAATGGACTTTGTCTGCTAAGATAGTCTTGGAAATGAGTCTTGACTACTAAGAAATGATTCTCTATGATTATGTGTGTGTGACACTAAGTTTCATGTTTTATGTTATGATTATTGGGATTACATTTCACTACTGTGATTTATCCCATGTTATGAAACTATGCTCTCTTTTGCAGGTTAAGATTTCCAAAATGTTATGTTCTTATGAATATGATGTGATTGATATTTCTTTTGTTTACCCTTTCTGATTATTTGAGCTCACCCTTTTATGTTTTCTTTTCCCCAGGATATAAAGAAATGTTTTAGGTAAAAAAAAGAAGATATTTATGGGAGATGTTGAAGATCTTTCACCACGATTAGAAGATTATATTCCGAGTTTCCAAAGACACTAAAATATTACGATCCTTGTGTGTGTGTTTTTGTTATGTACTAAGTATTCCGCAAAAGTAATGTAATGTCCATGTACGTTAATCTTAGGGTCTCTACATCAAGTGTATCATGTGATCCTCCTCAGACATTGAGTATATTAGGATGTCATCAATAAAGACCACCATGAACCGGTCTAAGTAAGGATGGAATATATTGTTCATGAGTCTCATGAACACTAAAGTGGTGTTCATCATGCCAAATGGAATCAATATATACTCATAATGGTTGTACCGACACCTGGAATCTATCATTGATATATCCTCATCCCATACTCAAAGCTGGTGATAGCCATATCTGAGGTTTATCTTCGAGAACCACCATGCCCCTTTCAACTGGTCAAAGAGGTCATCGATACTCGGTAGTGGATACTTGTTCCTCACAGTCACCTAGTTTAGACACCGGAAGTCCACACATAATGTCAAGCTATCATATGCCTTCTTGGAAAACAAAACTGGGGCTTCCCATGGTGAAACGATGAGTCTCATGAAGCCCTTCCTCTACAGGTCCTCCAAATACACCCCCAACACATAATGCTCTCTGAGAGACATCTGATATGCAGGTTTAGATATTTATTCCATCCCGGGGTATAGATCAATGTGGGAGTCTACCACCATGTGAGGAGTTAATCCTAGAACATTCTCAAGAAATTTTCCTTGTACTCCTCCACCACTGTAAGAAAAAGGGGACTCATCTCATCCACTACACCAAGGGTCTGGCTAGCCATCTAACGTGTGATCAGACACACCCTCCTATGTGTGAGTCTATCTTGTGCTACATGCATTTCCATTTCCCCAATAGAGGAAAACCTAGTCCCATCATTATGGACACACCACACTCTATACATAAAATAGTCAATCTGAGCATGGACTATGGATAACCAGTCCATACCGAGAATCACATCGTAAGGAATCGACGTTTCTACCAAGATATCCCAACCAAAAATCTAACATCCAAGAGTAATGCCACACTCTGAGTACCAGTGTGTGATCATCAAATCCCCTCCCATATGAGTCTCTAAATGTATGGGTCGAGTTAATGGTTCCACTGTAATCTTCGATTCTCGAACAAGGGTCATTGTAAGAAAAGAACTATTGGAACCTGTGTCTATCAAAACTACAACTAAGCTATAAAAGACACATATCATACCTCTAATAATACCTAGATCCTTGGGGTCATAATCCTCCACCACCTGAAGCTAGCCTCATCCCTATCCACCTGCTCCCTGAGCCTATTGTGGAACACTTGGGGGTGGTGGTGGTGGTAATACATCGAACAGATTCCCACCTCATTGTAAAGACCCGTAAAATTCAAGGAAAATTTTTTCTTAATTTTCTTTAGAATTTTACAAGAGCGCGGTTTCAGACGGCACCTGATTCCGAGGCCCAGAGTGCCCGGAATTAATTTCCGAAGTTTGGCTCGGGTACGTTCAGTGAACGAACGAGCGGGAATTCCTAACTTTTGATCCGGTGCTCGGAATTGAAATCCGAGGGCACCGATGAACTCGCAGCGCCGAAATTCACTTAAAGAGACCTTTTCGGGAGTTGCGTTTGTTGCGGGTTGAAAGTTAGTTTTGGGGATTAAAATATAAGTAAAATAAAATTATGTTTGAATTTCATTTTATTCGTGGTGGTTAGACTCTCTCATGGGAAGTTGTTGGTGGGGCCCACAACCACCCAACTTTCCATGTGTGGTTATGAGGGAGGTGGGGCCCACACGAGCCCCCACCTTTTCAAATTCCCTAACCCCTCTAAACCCCCTCTTAATTATGTGACTCTCCCCTACATTAATTATTTCCAACTTATCTCATCATTTAATTTTTGTCAACTCTAGATTTAATTAATGTAATGAATTCAACTTTTGAATTTTGAAAGGTTGGCAAAGTGAAAATAAAATAAGGTGTAGCTTATTTTATTTTGGGAGTTGCTGTGTTGTGTGGAGATTTGATAGAAGAAGAGTTCTACACTTTGAAGAACTTCATCTTCCTCCTTGAAGAACGCGAAGAACACCGACACGCCGTTCTATCTTCTCTCCACGTCAAAGAAAGGGAGACACCGCTTCCTCCTAGGTTTTTCTTCGTCGACTTGAGAAGTTTCGCCAACGACGTATCGCATCGGACGCATCCCTTCGTCAACGGATTTGACGAACGACGACCGCGACGCCCGACCTCCGCGACGTCGTCTTCCGCGGAACGTAGACAAATCTTCGAACCTTATACCCGAGGTAGGGGTTGTTGTTTTTCTTTTTGGTTTAACTATTTTATTCTTGATCGTGAATTTAGCAAGTCTAACGTGTGGCTTTGAATTATTTAAAGTCGCGTTATTATTTTAACGTGAGGGGGCCGGACCGCACGAACACGGCCGAACCCCCTCCATAGTTCTTGTTTATTCTTGCGGGTGGAAGCAAGTGGCGTGGTGCCGTCTCACCACGCGGATGATCGTGCAAATATTTTTACGCGACGCCGTCGCGCCAC
Organism: Viscum album; assembly: GCA_963277665.1. Taxonomy (NCBI): domain Eukaryota; kingdom Viridiplantae; phylum Streptophyta; class Magnoliopsida; order Santalales; family Viscaceae; genus Viscum; species Viscum album. Next base: position 1,948,480,984 of record OY728119.1, read on the forward strand.
GCCGAGGAAGAATCTTCAAGAACGCGACGCCGTCGCGCCGCGTTGAAAGGAATCAAGGCACGGGAAGGGGCGCGGTGCCGTCGCACCGCGCCGGATGACGAACACCGCGGCCGGTTCCGGGCCGCGGCGGGACGAGGAGACCGTGGCCGGTTCCGGGCCGCGGCGGGAAGAGAAGACCGGCGGCCGGGCTTCCGGCGTCGGAAGCCGAAGGGGGGACCAGAATTTCCGGTCCCGTTGGAGAAAACCGGCCGGCCAGCTGGCCGGCCGGAAGGCATTAAACCGGGGGAATTAATTCCCCCGGCCAACACACAAAACCCCCCTCATTATGAGGGGGGAAGTTCTTTGAAGAGAGGGGGGCAGCCGGCCCCCCGGTTTGTTTCCAGCCGCCCCCCACGTGCGGGGGCCATTTTGTTGCAAAGGCGCGGCACAAAGGCCGTGCCGCTTCCCAAATCAGCGGGGGCTTGCCCCCCGCGTGCCGACCACGTGCGGCGCCAGCCGCCAAGCCGCCGCGGCTCGCCGTGCCACCGCGCCGCCGCGCCGCCCCAGGGGGGGGGGGGGGGTCGGGCCGGGTCGGCCCGGACCTGGACCCCCCGTTTCGAACCAGAATCGGTTTTTGGGCCATATCTTGAGCCTCGGACCTCCGAATGACGAACCGTCTGCGGAAACGCGATCCTTGGATCGAGACGGTCGTTTCGGTATATCGCACTCGAGGTTTCGGTTTACTTTGAGTTCAGCCGGGTTGGTTCGTTCACGAAACCAACCGGGCCTTCGGAGCGGAAACACTCATATCTTGAGCTACGGACGTCCGATTGACGTGCCGTCAGCTGTGTTGTGTCCCTCTTAGTGAGACGAATCTTTTGGCATACTCCGCCCGAGGTTTGGACGCAGGTGGAGTACGATTGGGTTGGTTTTGCCTTAAAAACCAACCGGGCCCCGGAGACGAAAATGCCAATAACTCTCAGACCGGGCGTCCGATCGACGCGCCGTCTGTTACGTTGAGTTCCTGTTGACGATACGGAACTTTTGGATACATCAACCCTGGTCTTCGTGACAGTTGATGTATCAGCCTCTCGGCTCGTGGAGCGGACCCTCCGAACGAGCTTGCTTTGTGCGGGAACCCTAGTGTTGGCTGCGACTTTTACTGTGACTACTACTGCTGCGACTGTTACTGTGACTACTACTGCTACGACTGCTACTGTGACTGCGACGACGACAGTACAGAGATCCTGTGTGGATTCGACGACGACGACTTCAGCACTCAGCGATCCTACGTGGATCAGTGCTACCGATCCTGTGTGGGTCCGATCCTGTGTGGGTCTCTGCGCTCAGCGGTCCTGTGTGAACCAGCGCCTACAGGTCATGTGTGGGCCCGATCCTGTGTGGGTCTTTGCGGGGGTTAGTTACCTATCGATCCTTCGTGGGTCCGACGACTTAGATGGATCAGTGATCATCTTTATCGTCCTTGAAGAAGTATACCTGTGTGAGCTGAATCCTGTTGCTTTCCTGTGTGGATTGTGTTGTGCAATCCTGTGTGGATTATGTTTTGCTTTCCTATGTGGAATACGTATACTTTCCTGCGTGGACTGAGTTGTACTTGGTCTCGGAGGTTGGAGCGTATTTTAATTGATGACTTAGGTATATGTATGGGTATATACCTAAGCAGTGTCGGTTGTTACTTCGTGATTGTACTTTTCTTCGTGGTTTATCCTTTGTGGATTTGAGAGACCTTCAGGGGTCTCGGGGTCCCTACTGAGTAGCTTATACTCACCCCTGCACGGGCTTCGCCCGCACTACGTTGTGTTGGTTGCAGACGACAGACAGCGTTGACCTTAGCTGAGGCTTGTAGAGCGGGACGGTACCCGGAGGTGGACCACTGGGCGGGACGTGCACGGAGCGGACAGCGGGACCCGTGGAGCAGAGGAGCTATCTGTACCCACCCTTCAGGTGGGATTTCCAGTGGACAGCTCGGTGTAGCGGCTTTTAATTTTCAGTTGATGTTTTCCCTTTCGAGTTGTACTTTACTTTTAGTTTGGGTTTGTATTCTGGCCCATTTACTTTTCTGCACTTTCAGTTGTACTCTGCTTTGTTTAGTGTTTACTTTCCGCTTGCTTACTCTGTGGTGTTTGTTACTTTTCAAAGGCAATGCATTCCCTTTTTACTGGGATTTACGCCTTGGTGCTAGTCGCCAGCCCCTGGCCTATGGAAGGCGGGCTTGGGGTAGTCACGGCACGGACCCCGAGGGCGGGTCGTGACAAATTGGTATCAGAGGAGTTCGGTTCTACCGCGAACTCTGATCTTTTCTATGTGAAGCAATAATGTTTAGCGTATTGAGTGTGGTTATCAGTCCAGGGAGTCCAGTGTTGGTGCGGCGGCCGACGTATCCGTACACCAGGACCCTGACTTCTGATTTCCGACTTAATGCACGAAAACATTGATTGCGTGTGTGTTTCAAAGTTTTATTTGTGATTACTTATATCAGCTCACCAGGTATACTGTTCTAACCGTGGCGCACCTGTTTCCTTTTCAGAATGGCCCCACGACGGCAGCCAGCTAGGGTTCTGAGAGTCGAGCGAGATGACAGCCCACCGAGCGACGAGGCCTCGGTACAGGGCCCTTTTCCAGTAGTGGCACCGGCGGTAGCTTTACCCGCCGAGCCCCCGATGCTTCCAGCAGCAGCCGCTGACGATGCACGTCGCCTCAGTGCACTGCATGAGTTTCAGCGCCAGCGACCACCCAGGTTTCGCGGGGAGACGGATCCCCAGGCAGCAGAGGACTGGCTGGAGGCAGTGGTTCGAGTGTTTAGGCTAGTGAGGACACCAGCAGACCTCATGGTGATCCTCGCTGCGAGCCTACTACACGCAGCAGCATGACGATGGTGGAGCCTGATGCTCCAGGTGCACGATGAGGCATCCCTACTTTGGACGGACTTTGAGAGCCTCTTCCGCTCAGAGTTCATCCCAGCCACCCTTCGTGCGGTGCGTATCCAGGAGCTTCTACAGCTGCGGCAGGGCAGCATGACGGTCGCTCAGTACTCGGCGAGATTTACCGATCTCTCGCGCTACTCGACCGACATGGTACGGGACCCATTCTTCCGGGCCCGGACCTTCGAGCAGGGTTTGAGACACTAGATCAGGGCATCGCTGATCTCCATCAGCATACCGACTCAGACAGGAGTACTGGAGCGGGCCCTTCTGATCGAGATCTTCCTTGCTGAGTCTACACCAGCACAGCGACCCACCGCAGGGCGGCACGTGGCAGAGTCATCTGCAGCAGGCAGTCGGCGGATGACTCAGGGATCCAGACAGACCAGACCTTCGGGCAGACGTTCTCAGGGCACTGGCTCAGTAGTGCGGGGCACACAGCGCGGAGCCAGTCTTTCGAGAGGCAGACAGTGCTACTCATGCGGCGGGCAGGGCCACATGGCTCGCGACTGCCTGACCCGCCGTGCCGAGGAGCAGCAGTCAGTTGATGGACCACCGAGGCAGAGGCAGAGGGTCGACCGTGGCGGTCTGCAGGGAGGAGGCGGACGAGGCAGAGGAGCTGGACGAGCAGCCGGTGGTGGGCGACGCTTTGAGGCTCTGCCACCACCACCACCAGGAGGTCCACCCCGACCACAGGGAGCTGGCGGGCAGCGACAGGCACAACTCCAGGCAGCAGAGGCCTACGACCACGGCGCACCCGAGACGATTCGAGGTACTATCTATGTCTATTCCACCCTTGCTGCAGTTCTTATAGACACAGGAGCGAGTCACTCTTTCATAGCCGCTGCCCTTGTTCGGAGCTCGGAGATTCCGACAGAGCCGTTGGCTCGATCCTTATGGCTAGAGACTCCTACGGGAGCAGACTCGACGATTACGTACTGGTGCCGGCAGTGTGAGCTTACTCTAGGAGGCGAGAGCTTCGGCTGGGATCTTCTTGTAGCAGCGTCGAGGCCTTACGACGTCATCTTGGGCATGGATTGGCTATCTACGGTCCATGCACAGATTGACTGTTTTAGGCGCAAGGTGCGATGTGTACGCACCGACGGGAGCAGGTTCAGCTTCACCGGCGAGAAGGGAGCCTTTGCAGCACAGGATGGACTTCTGCGGAGGAGAGGATAGCCCATCACTCATCAGTTGGCTAGCCTCATCCTTGGAGCAGTTGACGTGCAGAGTCCTGGTTTTCCTGCAGTGGTGGATCAGTTTGCGGATGTTTTCCCGACGATGTCCCAGGGCTACCTCCTCGCAGAGAGGTAGACTTTTATATTGACTTGTACCCCGGGACAGCCCCGATATCTACTCCAGCATATCGGATGGCCCCCACCGAGCTTCGAGAGCTACGGGTACAGTTGGAGGACTTGCAGGGCAAGGGGTTCATCCGACCCAGTGTTTCACCCTGGTCTTCTCCGATATTGTTCGCCAAGAAGGCGGACGGGAGCTTGTGACTTTGTGTTGACTATCGTCGCCTGAACCAGGTGACAGTGAGGAACAAGTATCCGCTACCGAGGATTGATGACCTCTTTGATCAGCTCAAGGGAGCACGGTGGTTCTCGAAGATAGACCTCAGGTCAGGCTATCATCAGCTCAGAGTCAGAGACGAGGATGTGCAGAAGATAGCCTTCAGATGTCGGTATGGCCACTATGAGTTCTTGGTTATGCCTTTCGGTGTAACCAATGCTCCAGCAGTGTTCATGGCTCTCATGAACAGGATCTTTCAGCCATACCTCGATCGGTTTGTCGTGGTCTTCATCGACGACATTCTGATTTACTCTACGACAGAGGAGGAGCACGCCTATCACTTGCGAGTTGTTCTTGACTCACTCCGAGAGCACCAGCTTTATGGTAAGCTCTCGAAGTGCCAGTTCTGGATACGTGAGGTCCACTTTTTGGGACACGTTATCTCTGAGGAGGGAGTTGCAGTGGATCCCGCGAAGATTGAGGCTGTGTTAGCTTGGGAGCCACCCAGGAGCGTGACTGAGGTTCGGAGTTTCTTGGGACTAGATGGATACTATCGGAGATTCGTACCAGACTTCTCTAGTGTTGCGACATCACTCACAGCTTTGAAGAAGAAGGGGAAACCCTTCGTATGGACAGACAGATGTCAGCAGAGCTTCCAGGAGCTGAGACAGAGATTGACTAGCGCACCTATCTTGAGGTTGCCTGAGGAGGGAGTAGGGTACGTAGTCTACTGCGATGCATCAGGGACCGGACTCGGATGTGTTCTGATGCAGGAGCGGGCAGTGATCGCCTATGGATCACGACAGTTGAGGCCGCATGAGCAGAACTATGCTACCCATGACCTGGAGTTAGCAGCAGTGGTCTTTGCTCTGAAGACATGGCGACATTATCTGATGGGCGAGCGCTTTACAGTCTTTTCCGATCATCAGAGTCTCAGGTATATCTTCTCGCAGAAGGACCTGAACCTGAGACAGCGGCGATGGCTCGAGTTCCTCCAGGACTATGACTTTGAGATAGTCTATACTCCTGGGAAGGGGAACGTAGTAGCCGATGCCCTCAGCAGGAGGACGGGCATACAGCTACTTGAGGAGGCGACGGAGCAGCTAGCCTCTTTGCAGATAACCTTCATGGATAGATATGGAGCATCCTTCCTCCAGTCTCTCACAGTCACCCCTCCACTACTGCAGCGAGTCAGGGAGGCACAGCGTGGGGACGCTGACTGTGAGACACGGCGAGCACAGATATCCTCGGGACAGGCACCTGATGGTTTCTCCCTTGGAGCAGAGCACGACATCCTTTTCAGAGGACGTACCATGGTGCCAGTCGCCTTGCGAGAGGAAGTACTGAGATAGTTTCACACTTCTCCTTTAGCGGTACATCCTGGAGTGGCGAAGATGTACCAGGACCTCAGACGACAGCACTGGTGGCCGGGCATGAAGAAGGCAGTAGCAGAGTTCGTTTCTCAATGCCTTACCTGCCAGCAGGTGAAGGCAGAGAATCAGGTACCAGCAGGCTTGGTACAACCCTTGGAGGTTCCGGAGTGGAAGTGGGACGACATATCTATGGACTTCGTGACTGGACTTCAACGCACTTCCAGAGGTCACGACTCCATCTGGGTGATTGTTGACCGACTCACCAAGTCGGCACACTTCTTACCCATCAGAGAGCAGGGCTCAGTAGAGAGCTTGGGACGTCTCTACGTTCAGGAGATTGTGCGGCTCCACGGCGTACCATCATCTATCGTCTCCGATCGAGATGCCCGCTTTACTTCCCGACTTTGGAAGGGGTTACAGGAAGCGTTCGGGACACAGCTACGTCTGAGCACAACCTTTCACCCTCAGACGGATGGTCAGACAGAGAGGACCATTCAGACTCTCGAGGACATGCTACACGCATGTGTCCTCGACTTTGGTCATAGCTGGGAGGACCACCTACCCTTAGTGGAGTTCGCGTACAACAACAACTACCACTCCACCATCGGGATGGCACCGTACGAGGCGTTGTACGGCCGACCATGTAGATCTCCTTTGTGCTGGACAGACCCTGGGGAGTCAGCACTGGTGGGACCGGAGATGGTCCAGGCCACGACAGAGAAGGTCCAGGTCATCCAGGAGCGGATGAGGATAGCTCAGAGCCGGCAGAAGTCATATGCTGACAGGAGGCGGAGGCCACTGGAGTTCGAGGATGGCGACCACGTCTTCTTGCGGGTCTCACCTCGACGTGGTATTCGGAGATTTGGCCGAGGCGGCAAGTTATCTCCGCGCTTCATCGGACCCTTCCAGATTCTCCGCAGGATTGGTGAGGTGGCTTATCACCTGGCTCTACCACCTCAGTTGCACCGGGTGCACGACGTCTTCCACGTATCCCAGTTGAGGAGATACGTGCACGACCCGACACACATCATTGATCATGGGGAGCTTGACGTTGACGATGGGGAGACTTTTACGGAGGTCCCGGTGGAGATAGAGGATCGACAGGAGCGGGTCCTGCGTGGGCGATCGATTCCTCTTGTGCGCATCAGATGGCAGCACGGGAATCTCCAGGAGAGCACATGGGAGCGGGAGGCTCAGATGCGTGCTCAGTACCCTCATTTGTTTCCCTAGTTTTTGATGTATCTTTACGAGGACGTAAAGCCCTGAGGTGGGAGTAATGTAAAGACCCGTAAAATTCAAGGAAAATTTTTTCTTAATTTTCTTTAGAATTTTACAAGAGCGCGGTTTCAGACGGCACCTGATTCCGAGGCCCAGAGTGCCCGGAATTAATTTCCGAAGTTTGGCTCGGGTACGTTCAGTGAACGAATGAGCGGGAATTCCTAACTTTTGATCCGGTGCTCGGAATTGAAATTCGAGGGCACCGATGAACTCGCAGCGCCGAAATTCGCTTAAAGAGACCTTTTCGGGAGTTGCGTTTGTTGCGGGTTGAAAGTTAGTTTTGGGGATTAAAAGATAAGTAAAATAAAATTATGTTTGAATTTTATTTTATTCGTGGTGGTTAGACTCTCTCATGGGAAGTTGTTGGTGGGGCCCACAACCACCCAACTTTCCATGTGTGGTTATGAGGGAGGTGGGGCCCACACGAGCCCCCACCTTTTCAAATTCCCTAACCCCTCTAAACCCCCTCTTAAGTATGTGACTCTCCCCTACATTAATTATTGCCAACTTATCTCATCATTTAATTTTTGTCAACTCTAGATTTAATTAATGTAATGAATTCAACTTTTGAATTTTGAAAGGTTGGCAAAGTGAAAATAAAATAAGGTGTAGCTTATTTTATTTTGGGAGTTGCTGTGTTGTGTGGAGATTTGAGAGAGGAAGAGTTCTACACTTTGAAGAACTTCATCTTCCTCCTTGAAGAACGCGAAGAACACCGACACGCCGTTCTATCTTCTCTCCATGTCAAAGAAAGGGAGACACCGCTTCCTCCTCGGGTTTTCTTCGTCGACTTGAGAAGTTTCGCCAACGACGTATCGCATCGGACGCATCCCTTCGTCAACGGATTTGACGAACGACGACTGCGACGCCCGACCTCCGCGACGTCGTCTTCCGCGGAACGTAGACAAATCTTCGAACCTTATACCCGAGGTAGGGGTTGTTGTTTTTCTTTTTGGTTTAACTATTTTATTCTTGATCGTGAATTTAGCAAGTCTAACGTGTGGCTTTGAATTATTTAAAGTCGCGTTATTATTTTAACGTGAGGGGGCCGGACCGCACGAACACGGCCGAACCCCCTCCATCGTTCTTGTTTATTCTTGCGGGTGGAAGCAAGTGGCGTGGTGCCGTCGCACCACGCGGATGATCGTTCAAATATTTTTACGCAGCGCCGTCGCGCCACGCCGAGGAAGAATCGTCAAGAACGCGACGCCGTCGCGCCGCGTTGAAAGGAATCAAGGCACGAGAAGGGGCGCGGTGCCGTCGCACCGCGCCGGATGACGAACACCGCGGCCGGTTCCGGGCCGCGGCGGGACGAGGAGACCGCGGCCGGTTCCGGGCCGCGGCGGGAAGAGAAGACCGGCGGCCGGGCCGCCGGCGTCGGAAGCCGAAGGGGGGACCGGAATTTCCGGTCCCGTTGGAGAAAACCGGCCGGCCAGCTGGCCGGCCGGAAGGCATTAAACCGGGGGAATTAATTCCCCCGGCCAACACACAAAACCCCCCTCATTATGAGGGGGGGCGGTTCTTTGAAGAGAGGGGGGCAGCCGGCCCCCCGGTTTGTTTCCAGCCGGCCCCCACGTGCGGGGGCCGTTTTGTTGCAAAGGCGCGACACAAAGGCCGCGCCGCTTCCCAAATCAGCGGGGGCTTGCCCCCCGCGTGCCGACCACGTGCGGCGCCAGCCGCCAAGCCGCCGCGGCTCGCCGCGCCGCCGCACCGTCGCCGGCCGCCGCCGCCGGCCCAGGGGGGGGGGGGGGGGGGGGGTCGGGCCGGGTCGGCCCGGACCCGGACCCCCCGTTTCGAACCAGAATCGGTTTTTGGGGCATATCTTGAGCATCGGACCTCCGAATGACAAACCGTCTGCGGAAAAGCGATCCTTGGATCGAGACGGTCGTTTCGGTATATTGCACTCGAGGTTTCGGTTTACTTTGAGTTCGGCCGGGTTGGTTCGTTCACGAAACCAACCGGGCCTTCGGAGCGGAAACGCTCATATCTTGAGCTATTGACGTCCGATTGACGTGCCGTCAGCTGTGTTGTGTCCCTCTTAGTGAGACGAATCTTTTGGAATACTCCGCCCGAGGTTTGGACGCAGGTGGAGTACGGTCGGGTTGGTTTTGCCTTAAAAACCAACCGGGCCCCGGAGACGAAAATGCCAATAACTCTCAGACCGGGCGTCCGATCGACGCGCCGTCTGTTACGTTGAGTTCCTGTTGACGATACGGAACTTTTGGATACATCAACCCTGGTCTTCGTGACAGTTGATGTATCAGCCTCTCGGCTCGTGGAGCGGACCCTCCGAACGAGCTTGCTTTGTGCGGGAACCCTAGTGTTGGCTGCGACTGTTACTGTGACTACTACTGCTGCGACTGTTACTGTGACTACTACTGCTACGACTGCTACTGTGACTGCGACGACGACAGTACAGAGATCCTGTGTGGATTCGACGACGACGACTTCAGCACTCAGCGATCCTACGTGGATCAGTGCTACCGATCCTGTGTGGGTCCGATCCTGTGTGAGTCTCTGCGCTCAGCGGTCCTGTGTGAACCAGCGCCTACAGGTCCTGTGTGGGCCCGATCCTGTGTGGGTCTTTGCGGGGGTTAGTTACCTATCGATCCTTCGTGGGTCCGACGACTTAGATGGATCAGTGATCATCTTTATCGTCCTTGAAGAAGTATACCTGTGTGAGCTGAATCCTGTTGCTTTCCTGTGTGGATTGTGTTGTGAAATCCTGTGTGGATTATGTTTTGCTTTCCTATGTGGAATACGTATACTTTCCTGCGTGGACTGAGTTGTACTTGGGCTCGGAGGTTGGAGCGTATTTTAATTGATGACTTAGGTATATGTATGGGTATATACCTAAGCAGTGTCGGTTGTTACTTTGTGATTGTACTTTTCTTCATGGTTTATCCTTTGTGGATTTGAGAGACCTTCAGGGGTCTCGGGGTCCCTACTGAGTAGCTTATACTCACCCCTGCACGGGCTTCGCCCGCACTACATTGTGTTGGTTGCAGACGACGGACATCGTTGACCTTAGCTGAGGCTTGTAGAGAGGGACGGTACCCGGAGGTGGACCACTGGGCGGGACGTGCACGGAGCGGACGGCGGGACCCGTGGAGCAGAGGATCTATTTGTACCCACCCTTCAGGTGGGATTTCCAGTGGACAGCTCGGTGTAGCGGCTTTTACTTTTCAGTTGCTGTTTTCCCTTTCGAGTTGTACTTTACTTTTAGTTTGGGTTTGTATTCTGGCCCATTTACTTTTCCGCACTTTCAGTTGTACTCTGCTTTGTTTAGTGTTTACTTTCCGCTTTCTTACTCTGTGGTGTTTGTTACTTTTCAAAGGCAATGCCTTCCCTTTTTACTGGGATTTACGCCTTGGTGCTAGTCGCCAGCCCCTGGCCTATGGAAGGCGGGTTTGGGGTAGTCACGACACGGACCCCGAGGGCGGGTCGTGACACTCATGCTGCCCTGCCTACTCCAATTCCACATCTATTTCACAATGGTCCACCCTTCTCCTACCTCTACCTTGGTGGTACCTCAATTGTCTTCTGATCTTCCATATGATGGGTCGGGAAATCTTGTGCTAAATGTCCCCGACCACCACACGAGTAGCACAACCTTCCCTTTAGCTAACTCGCTCTACCCTGGGAGATCCACACCACTGATCCTATTTCCTAGGGTCATACCATAGAGTGATTGACCTTCTTGGGTACCTAAGACTACTATCATCTACCTATTTCTAAAGAATCAGGTACCTGGTGCTCGGTGGTATCTCCCATAGCTAGTGTCTTCTCTGCTAGAAAGATCTCCACTAACAGAGATCACTCCAATTCCCCATAATATATAGAAATTCTAAGGGATATCATAGATTCCATAATATACTAGAATAATCACCACTTTAATGTCTAATCCCTGAATAATGGGTCACCTACCATATCCATGGAGTAGCGAGAAAGATAAGTAAATATCACTGAGTACTCCGCCACTGTCTTACTGCCCTTCTGCAGATGCATAAGCTCTTTTATACTCACTAAGCATAACATAGTTGGAATGAAAACATCTCTAAATAGACTCTATAAGTATTCACTAGAGTGAGTTATATCATCGTGTGTCTGGGTCACTAAGCTCCACCATCACCCCACTGATCCCTAAAGAAGACTCACGTCTAGGACTTCCATTTGGCCGGAGAGCGTCCTCGCAAGGTGGAAGACATGTGTAATGGACTCCATCTAATTATCAAGTACATGGGGGTCTATATCACCCTAAAACCTAGGAGTTCATTTCCTTTGAAACTCATGCAATTCACTCAGCCTACATGCATCCTCAATTGGTAGCACTTCTAGTAACTGCTGCTCAACAGGTGGTGGTATCGCTGGAAAACCACTCAGAGGTGCTATATGCAATAAAAGATCTTATATTAACACCTCGTCGCTAGGAGAATCATCCTCATGACCACACAATGGAATATTTTCTAGTTGTCTTCATGGCGTAATCCTGAAATAGAACAAGATGTACCATGTTCAATAGAGTATACTTGGTGAGATGGCTCAAGAAGGACATGAGAACACACCCAAATACTATATGATGCATGAATCATTGTTTTCCCTGCAACTAGTGTTTTCATGTACTGAGTTGAAAAGAATAATTTAGAGTCCTGATGTATGGATACGTCGGACACCACACCAACACTGGATTCCCTGGTCTAAAAACCAAACTTGAAACACATAACACTATTTACCCAAATGAATCTCATAGATTCTTGGTTCATTAGGTAGAACCGACTCCTCTGATACCACTTTTTCACAACCCGTCCTAGAGGGTCCCATTCCATGAATACCCCATTATAACTTGGAATAGGCCATGGGATGGTGAATAGCACTGAGTAGACATATCCCACAAATGAGAGGCATTTTACTATGTACCTGGACACTCACACACACATCTCAAAGGCCAAATTTCATAAATGTAAAACACTAAGTAAAAAAGAATGAATACTGGTAAGATACCAAAAATAGAGTACAATAGTAGAAAATTAGAAAGTAAATAGGGCCAGTATACAAGCCCACCCAAAAATGAGTTTGGAAAGTGAAAGAACAAGTTCTTAAAACTCATTTGAAGAAAACGCTACCTAAAGGGTAGGTACATGACATCTATATGAAGCCACAGGAGCACACCTCGACTGTCTGGTCTCTCTAAGAACCACCTGGTCCTGGTCCACCGAGGAACCCATCAATGATTTGATCATCTGCACAAGACACGACACATGTGGGAAAAACCCATGTAGGGGTGAGTAAATCAATACTCAGTAAGACACCCTAAAACCAAAAATAAAATACCACTAAGAAATACACGAAGTATAAAAGAAAGAATATATAGTCATCTCACATAGGTATAGGTCTATAGTACATAAATTAAGATTATCTGACATAATCCACAAAACACCCAGTATCAATAGTACACATATTATCGATGGGACACGTAGTCCTAGTGAGACACTCATTCCCGATGAGACTCCCAGTTCTGATGAGATACATAGTCTCAATAAATCACGTAGTCTCAAGGTCACAACCAGTCAAAGGATTCTTCTCGAAGTGGGATCATTTTGGGAGAACTCACTCATCAATAAAAGAAGTTCACATGCCAACTTTAATAAAAACTCACTTGGATTATCCCAAAAGGTCTATCCCATCGCAATGGTCACAACACTGCATGTGGTCCTCCTGATTGTGTGATCCCCTGGCCCACGTGATACAGTTTCATTCAATGCGGGTGGACCATTGAGTCTGCCTCCCCTGTGGCTTGTTTCTACCATAGGCCATCAAATGTTGCTGAGTCACATTTCACATAGCTAGCTCACCCTCCATGAAGCGCCGTCATTTCTCACCACCATGCACTGGAATCCACCACCGCCTATGTTGGCCGACAATGCCACACCTTCTACGGGATGAAGATCACGTTTTGGTTCTAAATTTTTCAAAAATAAGTCACATATTCAATCCTTAGGTCATGTTCTTCATATACATGTTCTTGGATCAGCATCATGATTCATCCAGATGAAAAAATCACTCACATAGTGATATATCCTGAATCACCTTGATCCATTTATTGTTGTCATCATCGTGCCTCTAGTAGGTCGTCCTAACATTGGATCTTCAATATCGGATCATTGAACCTAGAATCTAAGGTGCAAAGATCCTCCGTTCATATTCCATGAATAATGAAGAATGTAATAAAAATTAGGTGAGAGAGATTATTGCACAATAATTCCCAAAGAATAGATCATAGCCTTGTTCATGTCAGCCTTAATTCATTTACGTTAGAATGAAGAACGAAGAGGAAACAATTCAAATATCTAAAAAAAATCAACCCTGATAATCAGACCACAAATAAAATATAAAATCCCACAATACACATGTTCCATAAATCAATCCTTTATTTGATTGATTCATGTTCATCCTAGTAAAATAAAGAACGGGGAATGAATGAAATTAAAATACATGCCCTACCTCGATTTTGGATCAATTGTTGATGGAGAATGATTGTGTTTTCATCTTTGATGATATCCTCTAACTCCACTGGTGCAACGATCCATGATCCACTTGATCCATCATCACTATTTGTCTAAAGGGTTTCTTTTCCATGTATTATAGGAATTCGAGGGTTATGGTGATGACCTTGGATTTATGAAAAATTCTAATAAAAATAAAATTATTCGCTTCATTGAAATAAAATATTTTTAATTAAGTATTTTATTACCGATACATCTCAAAAATAACATTCACGGTCGACCGAAATCAGCTGATTTTAGGCCCTGCCTAGTGTAAACATGTTTCTATGAATGCAACAATGCCATCAGATTTCTGATTCGGGCACCTATTTGGAATATATTCCCCATTTTCTAGTAAAAATTATCATGCATGATATTTAGAGTTTAAAAATTTTCAAACAATTATTTTGGGAACCCTAGGCCTCAGAATCGCACATCATCTCAGCCCTTGGTCTCGAAATAATTCCATATAGTGACTAAAAATAATACATAGAAATTCCGATATATTAAATTTTCCTTTTATCTAGTACATTTATCAAAATTTTATGATTATAAATAATAAACATGAAAATATATTAATTAAAATTATTTTATTAAATATCCTCAAATTATAACTCATCAAATAATTCATATTCAGTATAGAATTATTCTTATTTTGAGTTTTCCCTTTACTAGTATTCTATTAATTCTTTATTTTCTTAGAGGATCTTCCTAGATATTCTTCATCCCTTTTATCATATTAATACCTTTTTAGACACTTATTAGTAATATATTTATCTTTGACACACGAATAAAAATAATTTGAATGTTTATATTTAGATTTAAATCTCACCATTATACAATTTGAGGAAAAACAATTCATCATTTCATCTACTTCATCATCATCCAAATAATATTCAATAAAGAGTTTCTTCCTAGATTTTAATTCAAGTATGTTGTATTATTTTCTATTGTAGGAGTATATTATTTCCTTGTAATCACATAAGATACCATTCTACTTCATATATCATCAAGAGATAAATATTTTGATATTTATTTCAATTAAAAAAATATTCAGGTTGAACTATGTAGGAAGTATTCTTAATATTAATGGGAAAATTATCATGTTATAAATTAAATGACATAGTTCATCCATGAATCCCACAATTTAAATATCTCCATTAAAATTAACATCAATAGGTTTTGTAGGTTTTATCTTCAATTTTTAAAACCTATTCATGAAAAAAATATAGTTTAATCACCTTCACTTTTGAATTTCTTTCATAAATATTAAAAAGTTTTTTAAATTTCCATGGAGGAATTTAATCCCATGATTTTTATATATTTTATTATGTATTTTCCCCATAAATCACATATTTATTTAGTATCTACATTAAAATATTTTCATTATTTATTATATAGTTATAATCCTTCTATATCACTAAACAAAATTTCATATAGGATAACTACATAAAAATTCCTTCCAAGAGATTAACAATAATACAACGTGTAATTTTTTATAAATTAAGATATTTTTTCATTAAAATAGGTACCCATTTATTATTAAATAAATTATCCATGATTTCAAACATGAGAGAAGAAATCACCTTACAAAATCCTAATATCCGATACAAGTAGTAAGGACTAAAATGAAAGATACCATTAGTAGGGGTGAATTTAGTTTATTATAAATAATATAAGAAGAATATAAAAAATATAAATAGAATTTAATAAATCACACAAAAAAATTACTTAGTCTACCACCAATGTGGAATCTATTTGAAGGATAAATAGCGAATCACTTTTCATCATACTAGAATCATTAATGAAATCAATTATAATGGTTTAAAGAAACGTATTATTCCTCCCTAGGCACACTAACCTCACTCATTTTAGCATAACTTTATTAAAATAAATATTCAAGATGAATAAATAAATATGAAAACCAATCTAGAATGTTGTAGCAGTGATTTTCTCATAATCTTCACACCTGTAGATATCTTTATTTTAACACTAAAAAATTGGCTTTGCACAACTATTTTTTTCAATAATATTCCTTTACCTTTTAATCCTCATAGTAACTTCATATAAAAAATAATTTCTATAATTCTTAAACAACCATTCCCTCCATGAATTCCTATAATTTAAATGAAATTTTAATGGAATTTATCTTATGTTTATTTATTCCTTAATAATATCTTTAAATCATATTTAATTTTTTTATATAATTAATATCTATATGTATCATTTATATATTTCCTATGAGATATTTTGTATCCTATTTCAAAAAATTAATATTTATTTAAACATTTGACCTATAATTCTCATATTATTTAAATCATCCCTAACTCAACATGTGACCATGTTGATATTTACCAATAATGAGTTAATTAACTTCTCCAAAAAAATAATCACATATTAATTTTCACAGGTTATTCAATTTAATTACATTTTTGATGCGATTATTCATTTTATACTTTTCATCACCTCTCGGTTAATGCATTATAATTACAAAATCACTACAAAATGAAATTTACATTTCATTCTACTGGATTGATCCATCATAATTTTATTTATTTTTTAGTTTAATTATATGATTGGTATAATTTGAATTGTATAGAAGTTAAAATTTTAAATGCACAGAAGCAATTAATTTGTCAATTTTCCCCACTTCTTAGTTGACCTGTCATAACTACATGATATTCATAGTTGAACTTTAAAATCACTGTATATAAAATACATGGTCAATGAATCATAACTATTAAATTTAACCAACATTAACAATATTTTTTTTCTCTTTTTACATACTTATTTAAGTTACTTCAAAAATATCACAATCAATCTCTAAATTATTTCTTCAATGATATTTGTCAATAAGTACAACCAAAAAAATAAAACACTAATTTTCAGATCAAAGGGGATTAACCCTTAGGTCATTGTGGTAATACATAATTTCAATTGAAAGGATAATTATTAAGATAAAAGAATATGTTTAGTAATCATAAATAACCTTCATTTACATTGATGGTAAATAAATGTATTAAAAAACATTTCTTATATTATAATAAGTATAGGAATTATAAAGGTAATTGACTCAAATAATTTGAGGAATTTAGGAAGAACATAGAGAGTGAAGCTTATACCATATGTACTTATGTTATATATGTTCACTATATTTACTTTACCTCTAGAGTTTTGGATATAAACTATGTATCCTACTTATGTGTAAATTTTCGTCATCTGAGAAGTAAAATAGTTGTTTATAAAATGATAGGTTGATCATTATATAAATAGTTGAATAATGCTTATTTCATTATGAATAGGTTCATAAAATTTTCCTTCACCTAAAGGGGTGATTTTGGAGTTAGAAAATCATTAATTTTTCATTATATAAATAAAATTCTTTTTTTATCATGCTAAGTTAAGAACATTTCACTTTTATATTTTAAAAAATAGTTATTAAATATTAATGATTAAAATATAGTATGGTGGTTGTTAGATGGTAAATGGTTCATATATTTTTGATTTTAATAACTTGATTTATATTATAAATTAAAATTGGCTTAAAATGACTGGTTAAGATATTACAACCTTTTGGAATTGTTTTATCAGACATAACAACAAAAATAACATGAAATGTTTATAAATCGATGGAATTTTATAATTATCAATTATTTATGACATACAAACCCTATTTTACATGCAAAATAGATTAATATATTTATATTTTAAAAATAAGAAATATTTAAAGGATTTTTATATCCTATATATAAAAATGTATACTGGATAATGAACATACCAACATAGGATGGTCAATAACACTTCTTAACCTTTACTTGTAATTTCAATATACATGATTATGTGATTTTTATAAGACACATGGTTGAATCCTTAAATACTTTTTAGGAGTTAAAAAATAATGATTAGAAACCACTTAGAAAAATATTGTGTTGGTGAATAGTTAATCTAAACAATTCTATATTATCTTATAGCATGTGGTATAATATTCCAACCCACTCCATTAGAACACCATAATGAAATAGTGCAACTAAGAAGATAAATAAAAAATTATTGGATATGGATTGACTTATGATGTGTCTTGTATCGCTATCCCCAAAAATTTAGAGTTATCCTTTATAATTTTCAATGTTGGTTCTAAATTAAATTTCATCTTTATTTGTATAAAATATTTCATAATTTAAATGGATAAAAAATCATCATAATTTTCATTTTATGAATGTTTATATTAATAAATCATATGTGAGATTTATGAATTTTAGAAAACATGGAATAAAATCAAATTTTTTTAGTAGTTATACTAAATAAATTATACATAATTATTTATAAATTTAATCATAGTATAATGTTCTTACTTATTAAGGTGGAGTATTTATAGAAAATAAATTTCAGTTCTATAAATAAAATTGGAATTGAATTTGAGCTTAGTGAAGATCCTAGCATAAAATATGAATCTATCATATTCTAAGATAGTTTGATGATATAGGATATCAAGTGAATGGACTTGAAAAAATATTCTATATGGTTTACTTTATCTATAAATAAATAGATTAATTAATTTATAGATACACATAATAGTTTGAAATATTCAAACTATTATGGAATCCTTATAGGAATACATTATGGGAAATACATGATGGTTTTCATATGATGGAAGTAGAACTTAAAATACATTTATTGAATAAATATATCCTATATAAATGGATATAATCCCCTTATTGGGTGTTCATAATATTACTAATCCATTTTTAAAACTCACCTCACTCTATAAAACTTCATATGTATTTATCGAGGACGGCGATATACCACCTTTGAAGATACGAGGTCCTATCATTACAAAAAAGGATTATTGTGGCGAGTTGAAACCCCTATGGAGATTATAATCCTTAGGATATCACTTGGAGATCTCTATAAATCATGATCCTATGAGTTCAATAGTGATATAGTTTATAGTATTAAAGGTATGATTATTTAATTTTATATTATTCATTATGCTAATTGGATTGTTGATCATAGATCAAAAATTTTAATTCGGTTATTTTACTATATTGATCATGTGATGATACACCAAAACCCATATGTAAGATCCCATATTTTTTCCATGTACATCCCTCTTTAAGTTTTACATTAAAAATATTTTTTATGGTTTTAATTTGTCTTTAAACCTTATTGGTAAAATATCATTTGAAAATGGAAAGGTTTTTTGGGGGAAAATGAAATAAAGTTCAAGATGTATGTTTTTTTTGAATTAATGGATTCTATGTATAAATGTGTTAAATAGGTTATGAGGGTTTTATATGAGTTTAGAAGAAATTGGTGGTGGTTTGGGATCTTCTAAAATTTTTGGGCTTAAATCATTCTATAGGACATTTACACATCGTGTAAATGTATTACACACTATGTAACTAGTTCCAAGAATATTTCTTGACAGGACTAGGTGTCATGAAATGGTTCATGATGTGAACTGATAACATGTCTTGAATCTATATTAACCAATATGTAATGTTTGGGTAGGGATAAATTCACCTGAGGATAAGAAAATTTTAGTTTAACTATTAAATAGAAAATTCATGATGTAAAATGGGGTTACAAGACATGTATTTCTTAGGATAGGAAGTTTTAAAGATATAGTGGGCTTATTATTTTAATTCCACTACATGAAAACCTCCTCTCTCAAGACCTAAGTGAATTCCAGGTGATTTTGGAGAACCTTACCCCATTATGGTCTCTTTGTTCAAGCAATTGATCTCGAATGGGTGGTTATTCTTAGTTTTCCTTTCCCTTACATTGTTCTTTGCTGTATTCGTATAACCTTTTCACCACCCTAGAATCAGGTGTTGGTCGGAGTCTTTTGTGATATAAGTTACTTCTTTTATTTTTTTTTCATTTTTTAGTTGGTGTTATTGGTTGTAAGCATTGTCTTGATTTCCAAATAAAGGTAAGGGTATAAAAACTATCCTTATTGCCTTTTTAACTATTTAAGTATGTGAAATATTGTGATTTCATAGAAACAATGTGTGCATTAATTAATTTAATAATGAAGGAAGAAAAACCATGGATTGGATTATTTCTTGGACCCCTTTTGATTCAATGGTGTTGATACTTATCTTGTAGCTACCCATTGGGTGACATAACCTTCAAATAATATTGAATTGGATAATGGAATATTTTGTTTAGCCTGACATGGAACATCAAGTGATTTATTTTGACATATTCACCTTGTAAAATTGTTGAACTAATTAATAAATTTCTATATCTGAGATGATATTATTAGGAGAAAGTTGGAATGTTAATGGTTTAAGAACCACTTGATAAATGAAATTTTTAATTGAAATACAAATTTTTATTTTATTTAATTAACCATTGATGCTGACAATATGATATTGTGATATGATTTCTATTATGAATTTTGTTTAGTTTAATGTTGTAATGATTATATAGTGGGATTGGACTAGTTCGACGTTGTAATGCATATATAACGGGCTTAGAACATTTTGATGTTGTAATTCATATATAGGTAGAATTACCCATTTTGATGTTGTAATTCATAAATAGTGGTCTTGGGCATATTTTATATTGTAATTATTATATAGAATACTTTTCCTAGTTTGATGGTGTAATGCTTATATAGTAGGATTTCCCAATTTTATGATTATATGATTATATAGATGGATATACCCAAATGCTGAAATTGTTATATAGATGGATATGCCCAGATGCTGAAATGATTATACAGAGGGAATTTATTAACTAATTGATTGTGTCATTATTATGTGGTTATAGTTAGAATGGTTTCTCTATATGCTCAGATACATTCAGTCACAGTGATGAAGTAGTTTTACTATTTTGTTATATTAATTTGATTAATCAATACACATGTTATCTCTTTATTTAATGTACTTATTATTAGACTGGTTTTGTTTATACATGGTGATATTGTCCTATTAAGTTTTTACTCATACCCGATTTGGGTCATCATTAACACCCGAGAATATTACATGGGTTCCGATTTAGATAAGGCAAAGGGACCTTATTGTTGATTGTTTCTTTCTAGATGAGATGGATTTTGGAAACAAGATTTATATAGGGTTCAATACTATGATATGTTGAGTATATTTATGTTAACTAGTTCTCTTATGTGTATTACATTCAGTTTGATATTAAGATTTGTTTCATCCACTCATTACATGGTAAACTATTATTTTATTTATTAGTTTATCCATTTACTTCCCAGTTCTATATTGCATTGTTTCTACTATTTCTCTTACTCGTATATTTATTTATAATTATTTATTTCTATTGTGTTGTAACTCTATACTAGGGGGTATACTCTCCACACTATACTTATCACACCCCACTTCTATATAGTAGCCTCTGTCATATGAGGAGGCTTGCTTTAGGTCACATAACAAACCTAGTTTGGAAACGTGAGAGAGTTCTGGATGAGGGGATGTTACACCATCATTGGTATCATAGGAAAGGATAAAGGGTTAACTAATTCCTAAGATCTCTCATTAATGAGTGGTTAAATAGTATAGTTCTCATTCTATGGGATATTTTACTGATACAAATATTTACATATCTCAACTTTTGGGATAATAAAGTTATTTTATAGGTTTATATGGATTTGATTCTATATGTGTTCATATAAGGGAAGGTGTTCCCTCCCCATTAGTGGTATCATATCCATGATCGTCAATGAATCGACATATTATTTCACTAATTTCATGAAGTACATGTGTATCGTAATCTACAATAGGAAATTTCAAAATGTATTATATGATGTGGTAAAGATCTAGTTATTAGATCGAGGATTTTTCTAATTAAATTTATGAAATAGGATATTGTTATGTGCAATTCTTCTTTTTCTTTCTCAAAGGGTAAATATTCTATGTATCATAAGGTATGATACAATCAGATCATGTGGTTTTGTTCTATGTCATAAACTATGATATATGTTATATGATGGTCTATGAATAATATTTTGGTTATATAAACATATAATATCATGTCATAATTATGATATAGTGTATATCTTAAAATATGAAAATATGCATAAGAGTCAATTCACTCAATACATTATGGGTACTTCCTTTTCACAATAGCACCTATCGTGAGAGATTATTCAATTCACTAATTATGATTGATAATTCACTATCAAATCATAGAATAATAATTAAGATAAAAATATAAAAATATAATATTTTGGCTAAAAATGATGATTATTTATAATTTTTTTAGAAATGATAACTATTAAGAATTTTAAATAGGGTATTTTCATGTTTAAATAAAACGTGAAATGTTCAAATTAATATCTCATGTTTAGAAAATAAATAAAAATTTTATTTTTTTATTTCTCCCTTATTAATATTCATGTTTAATTTTTTATTATAAAATATGAATATTGTGTATGAATAAATTTATATGATAAATTGGTTCTTAAAAAATATTATTTCATGTATCAGATGCTATGTACAACAACATAATATTTAGTTCTCATTTTTTGTGAATTCAATTACTAATTAATCTTATCAGCTGGAATTTCGTTTATGAAAATAGTTTATACATGTTAGGTATTATATTTATGATTAATTATAATATATATTGAGTAGGTTATCCCTAGGTAGAAGTACTTTACAGGATTTCCCACTAACCTAGAGGCTAATTCATTATTCTTAAAATGTGCGTATTGAATATCTTTGGATCTAGGTTTACTCATGTAAGGATTTGTAATTCCATATAATTATAGTCCTTTGCATAAAAAATCATGTACCTTGTGTATATGATACATTTAGATATGTTTAAATATTTTTGGCTTCTATTTCTTTGTGATTAACACAAATTTTAGGTTATGTATGTAGTTACACGTTATTATGGTTTGAACATATTATTTTGGTATATAGAAGAGGGACTCCAAAACAAAATCATTATAAGGATTCTTATATAAAGGCCTAAAACATGTGATAATAAATATTTCATGTTATGGAATAGTTATGAATTTAATATTCATATGATGTATATTAAATTTGTGATATTTTAAACTAAATCCCCTCAAATACTAAGTGTGAGATTACATCCAATTAAAACACATTTCAGGACCTCGATCATCAAACCATGTAGTTTCATGGTAAATATGGGTGTCAATGGATTATCTTTTGTAAGGCATGGTTGATATGTCCATCCTTAAGAAATAGGTAACCAAATCACATTGTAATATTTGAATGAAACTTATCAGGAAAACCCTAAGAGTTAAGATACTAGAGGAATAAAGTTTCTTTATCAATAAAATGGATTTAGGTATAGGGTTTTATACTTAACTATTAATGATTCATATCTAATCTGACTGGCATTATAAACTACCTAAATAGATATTTTTTGCGAGGAATATGAATGTGAACTCAAATATTGGTAAAATGTGGATATTTTCCAACTAAAGGTACTGATTTATGGAGTAATAATTTTAGAGGTAGTACATTCATTTAAAGTACTCAATAAAAATATATAAAACATGATTCTAAACCACATTTCTATTTTTTTTGTAGATTATATCATGTAACATATTTATCATTTTGAGATCTATTGTAGGTATAGCCTATAAAAATATTCTATATTAGTATCTATATTTGAGAAGTGTTATGAAAGATAAATATTCTAGGTATTTGAATATAGGTTTTTTAGAAATAATTTCTCAAACATGAACTCATGGATATTAGATATTGGGTGTGCATCACACATTTATGCTGATAAACATAGACATTGAGTTAAAGAAAGGTGATATAGATCTATGTGTTAGAAATGGGGAAAGAGTTCATTCATTTGATATATTTAGTTAAGATCTTAGTCTACCTATTATATTGATTTTGGAAATAGAAATTGTTATTATATTCCTTACATAAATAGAAGTTTTAGTTCTATACCTTTTTTGGAAAATATTTTATTTTCATTCATTATTAAGAACATGAGTTGTTCTATATATATGAATGAAATTTTTTATGGAATCGAGAATATAGTATCTTTTTTATACATTCAATATATGGATAATCATATATATAACATTCATAATAATATATTTAAGTTAGTTTTAACCCTAATTATCTTTGGAATTCTCAACATGGATATATAAATGAGAAACACGTTTAAAGATTCCATATAGATAGATTGTTGGAATCATTCAATTATGAATTATTTAATTATTATGAATTAAATTTATTAGGTTAAATGATAGAATCACATTTTATTAGAAAAGGAAAAAGGGATAGAGGACTATTTTATATTACGTATAGTGATGTATGTATACCAATGAGTACATAACAAAGTAGTGGGTTTGGGTACTTCATAATCTTTATCAATTATTTTATTTGGTATGGTTTTGTGTTTCTAATGAAACAAAATTTTGGAACATTTGAAAAGTTCAATGTGTTTTAGAATGGTGTATGGAATAAACTTGGAAAAACTATTAAGATTATATATTTAGATTTTTTTGTTGAATATTTACCCCAAGAATTCATTAATCATATGAGTATTGTATAATTTTTTCACAAATCACTCCTCTTGGAACATTATAGTTGAATGGTGTGTTCAAGGGGAGGAATCATTCCTTTTTAGGCATAGTTCAATATATGATGAGTCATTGTGATCTTCTTATTTCAGTTTGGGTACATTCTCTTGAAACTATTACATTCTTACATAATCATGTTCTATATAAAGTATTCATAAAGAAACCATATGATATATAAATTGTGAAAAATCATGTTTTTTCATTTAAGTGGATTATTTGTTGTGAATAAATCATAGTACATTTTGATTATAATAAGATTTTTATTAATTCGGATAAATGATTATATTATGGTTATCCCAAGGATTATATGAGATATTATTTCTATAATACTAATAAACACTAAATTTTTGCAGCCTGATACAGTTTTTCCTTGGAAGGGAAACACATGAATCATAGAGTAAGTGGGAAGAAATTTAAACCTGGATAAGTTATAGATCAATAAATTGAAATTGTTCTTAATATTGAAGTGGATTCAGTCCTATAAAGAGGTCTGGAAGAAGAACAAACTCATTATACACAGTAACCTTGAAGGTTTGGTATGGTTTATTAAGATCCTGAGAGATATGGATTTATTGTAGAAAATGATGATAAAGTAATGCTCATATATAATGAAACTATTGGATACTGATAATCCATTGAGAGTTATACTTTTATAAGATGTATAAATTAAATTAGATTATAAATAGGTTATATGTACACAATCAATGTTTGGAACATTGTAAATTCAATTTAAGGGGTGACAACAATAGATTGTAAGTGGATTTTCCACAAGGAAACTAGAATATATGATAGAGTTCCTACCTATAAAGGAAACCTAGAAGAAAAGTTTTACAAAAAATCATGGTGTTATCTATGAAGAAATATTTTAATTAGTTGTAGTGATAAATTACATTCAAATATTTCATACCATATGTGATCATTATGATTATGATATATATAAATAGATTTCAAAATAGAATTCCTTAATGTAAATTTAGTTTAATAAATATACGTGATACAATCATAAGGTTTTAAAGTTTTGAATGATTATTATATGGTTTTCAAGTATAAATGTTCCATTTATTAATTGAAGAAAGCTTCACAAAGTTAGAACATCTATTTTTATGATTCAATAAAATAGGTTCTTTGTAATGTCCCGGTTTCAGGTGTCTCCCAAGGGTGCCCTGAACCCCGTTGGTAACATGACCTCAAGAGGATTTCCCCAAAAACCAGAGGCTACCGGCTGACATCAAGGTCCATGGTGTGATAATGGGGAAACTATGCCCTCATTGGTAGAGTATACACAACAGAATAAAAAATAGTAAACAAAAATAGAATCAATAATACCATATAATAAAAGTAAATAGCGGAAGACTGGTAGTAATATAAAAATTAGAGAATAAATAAATTATGATGTCACATGTGTATAGGAAAGTAGCCAAACAATTCACAATGATGGAAATACAATACTAAAACTAAAGTAAAGAAAATCAATAAACTCAAATAACATCGCAAGACTTAGCTTGGTCACATGCTCTCCAACTCCAACAACAATCAAGTACATGATGAAGAAGGATAATTTCCCTTATCTATACCCGAAACTATATAATTTGTTTGGGTCCAAAATCATGGACCAAATAGGTTGTGAGACGAATCCTAGTAGGAAACCACCAAAATATTTGTGCCTAACTGTCAGTGAATATATATAGTAGGAAATATACAGAAATGAAGCATAAACTAGGAAGTTCTCAAAAGTAAACAATCCTATAGTTTTCATTTACATTCATTTACATGTATTAATTAGTAAAACTATTTTATAATGAAATCCTAGGATCTATCCTAAGCTCTGTATCCCCTATGTAATAGAAAAATAGATGTTTCAGAAGACCATATAAACAATCTAGTAAGACCGAGTTCATGATTGTGCTTTGTCTTGTCAGAATCATCACAATAATTCAATCATTCATAAGCAACCCTCTTGGATAGTTCTAAGAGTATAATCACTTTGGTCTAACATATCATCAAATTAATTAATAACAAACCTTTAGGTATCTCTCACTGTCCCACCCCTTTGTTCTACATCATCACTAAACGTTTACAAATGACCTCCTGGGCAGCTCACATGGTCAATAACCCTTGGTCTACATAGCAAAAATAAACTATAATGACCACATATAAGCTCGCATATTCAATCCCCTAGGGTCCAACATTCATTTTATAATGACCCTTTGGGTAGCTCTCATGGTCTAACCCCTTTAGTCTATGACCACCTGGAAGCTCTCACAGTCAATTCCTTTGAGTCAACACAACAATAATTCATACATAAATGAACATACCTCAAGAATCCGTCACATTCAAATTCCCCTTGGTCAAACTTTCACAATTTATAACATAGGCACTTCATATAATTATCATCTCCATCCTAACAAAACAAGGCATGTGAAAAAGGACATGCTACATGCTTCCTAGAACAAATGACCATAAATAATAAATCAAGGGAATACACCCATGTAGTGTCCCATAACAAGGTATCTAACCTTATGTACAAGAAATAACCCTTTCTCAATGAAAAAAACCATAGAAGGTATTTAACAGGGTTAAATTCCAAAACACGTAATTCCCCAAACATGGGTATTCATCACTTTAAATATATATAATCCAAATACAAAAAACGAAAGGCACACACCACCTACCTTGATATCATACGATCAACACTCTTGAATGTCATCCCTTGAATCCTCCTAAAAATATGTAGATATATAAAAATGGTAAAAACAATCATCCTTTAATAACTCACAAGAGAGGAGGAATCAGGAAGAAAGGGTCTAGAAGAAAGGAGAACTCACTGGTGGGAATCCAACCCAACCGGAGATGTCTCAATCAGAGCTAGGATGGAGATCTGGGAGGAGGTCAGAGTTCCTGGCCGTTTCGTCATTCTCCTGTACGAATCGATGGGATAAGAATAAGTATTTGAGGATGAGACGTGACCCCTGTCCAATTTAACAAATAAAATGAAAAGTAAACGACATGTTCATTTAATGTACATGCCGTGTATTTTCCTCAACTGAACCTTACTTTAGGAGATTTTCTAGGTCACTTTCATGACCATGTACTCGGTCATTACACGACCAGTACATTGTTGTTTGTGGTACTCAGGTACACGACTTTTACTTATGAGTACACGACATGTACTTAGAAAATTACCAATTCTTCATTTTTCCTAAAAAACAACCTGAAATAAAGATGAATACCTGAAATGAAGATCCAGGTTCTTACAACCCCCCTAAAGAAATTCTTCCCCAAATTGCCCTTCTAATGGTGGTGAAGAAGAAACATCAAATGACTATGGAAAATGTGATCATACATCAACCTTCCTCTCCCAAATCTCATCCTGTACTCACCCATGCTGCTATAACACCCATATTATAGGAACAAAATATCCATAGAGAACTTTCATGTTGTGATCCACAATCCAAATAGGGTGCTCCTCGAAGGATGCATCCACCTCCAACTCAACCTCCTTGGGTTAAAAACATGAGACGAGTTTGAAAAGTAATGTCGTAGCTGAGAAACATGAAAGACATAGTGCATAGGCTGATACCTCTAAGGTAAATACAACTGATAGGCAACCATCCCAACTCTCTCCAAAACCTCGAATGACCTGACATATCTTGGTGAAAGCTTCCCCTATCTCTGAATCCTCCTATGTCCTAATATCAATGTGACATGTAGGAAAAAATGATCTCTAACCTTGAATTCTAGAGGT
Source organism: Viscum album (assembly GCA_963277665.1). Taxonomy (NCBI): domain Eukaryota; kingdom Viridiplantae; phylum Streptophyta; class Magnoliopsida; order Santalales; family Viscaceae; genus Viscum; species Viscum album. Next base: position 1,948,508,913 of record OY728119.1, read on the forward strand.
CATCTCCATCGATCATCATAAGATTTATGCTGAGACTGTACAGTAGTCATCCTCTTCTGAATCATCTCCACATGCTCAATGGTCTCCTAGAGAAGACGAGGTCCCAACATAGATGCCTCTCCTGCCTCTAGCCAACATAGGGGTGATCATCATATCCTACCGTACAAAGCCTTATAAGGCTCCATCTAAATTTTTACATGAAAAATATTATTGTAGGAAAACCCCACTAGGGGTATGTGTCTCTCCCAATAGCCCCCAAAATCCAGGACATATGCTCAAAGAATGTATTCTAAAACCTCAATCGTGCGCTCAGAATGGAAATCTATCTGGGGATGGTAATATGTACTCAGAAGTAACTATGTTCCCAAATACCTCTGTAGTCCCAGCCAGACATGAGAAGTAAACAGGGCATCCCTGTATGAAATGATAGAGTACAGAACCCCATGAAAAATTACAATCTCTCAGATGTAAAACCCTTAAATCTTATCCACATTGAAGGTTTCTTTAATAATTATGAAACTTTAAACCTTTTTGAGTATATCAATAACAACAGAAAACACATCATTCCCTCAAGGTGACCTTTGTAAACCCATCACAAAATCCATCATGACATCATTCCATTTCCACTTGGGAATGGGTAACTATAGTAAAAGCCCTGCCGATTGTTGATGTTACCTACTTTCAAGTGGAACATCTCATAAAAAAACCAAAAACATCCCTCTTCATGCCTATCTACCAATACTGATGGTGAGTACATCGATACATCTTGGTGACACCAGGATAAACTTCCCATGTTGAGGTAATAAAATCTAACAAAATCTCCCCACGTATATCTTCTGACACCCATATACTCCCATGGAAACGAAAAACCTCATCCTCTCATATGGTCCACCCATGAGTAGGGTCCTCTCCCGACACACTCTCCCATAGGACTAGGCCTTCGGAATATGATAATCATCTCATTTGAACTCGATCTAGTAAAGTAGTGGTAATATCTATAGAAGAAAGAAATGTCTTCCCATATCTGTCATGAACCTCCAAATTAATCTTAGAGAAGAGATCCATAAGCCGGAACTCACTAATGTCCTCCTGAACTGTATGTATCTGAGTTCTCCTACTCAACGCATCAGCCACTGAGTTATCTTTCGTAGATGTGTAGGAAAGATCAATGTCAAAATACTGAAGGTACCCAACCCACCTTCACTATCTCAAATTCAGATCCCACAGAGTAAAGATTTAATTGGGACTTTTGTGGTCAATGTATACCACAAAATTCTCTCCCAAAAGATAATGTCTCCAACAGAGTAAAGCATGAACAACTGCAGCTAACTAAAGATCGTGTGTCAGGTAATTCCTCTCATTTGTCCTCAACTGTCGAGACCTGTATTCAACGAATCCTTCCTCATATATAAGAATTTCTCCCATCCCAATACATGATACATCATAGTAAACAATGTCACTCTTTCCTGACTACAGAAAAACCAATATCAATGATGAAGTAAATATACCTTTAAGATCCTGAAAGGTTGAATCGTAGGAATCTATCCACAAGTACTTCACACCCTTCTTAGTCAGGCCCATCAGCAGCGATGCTAAGCATGAAAAGTCCTATATAAAATTTATATAGTAACTATCCAACTCCAAAAAACTCTATAACTCGAATAAATTCTTTAGATGCTCCCAAGAAACTACTTCTCTCACTTTATCTGGGTCTACTGATACTCCTGTATCTGAGATAACATGACCCATGAAGTGAATAAGATCCATCCAAAAGTGGAACTTTGAGAGTTTAGCATATAACTGATGTTATCTTAGTGTACTCAATAGGATCTCAAGATGGGTGGAATGGTTATGTCGAGTGTGAGAGTACACCAAGATATCATCCATGAAGACTACCACAAAATAATCCATATAAGGATGGAACACTTGGTTCATCAGTGCCATGAAAACTTCCAGTGCATTCGTGAGACAGAACAACATAACCAAATAATCTTATAGGACATACCTACTCCAAAAGTATGTAAGAGGTATATCTGATGGTCTAACATGCAACTGATGATAACTGGATCTCAAGTAAATCTTCAAGAACACCCAGGATTCTAGAATATGATCAAAGAGATCATTAATCCTCATTAAGGGATATCAATTATTGACCATCAACTGGTTCAACTTCCGATAATCCATAAAAAGTCTGAGGGTACCATCTCCATTATTTACAAAAGGGCAGGTAGAACCCAAGGAGAAGTACTGGGTCAGATGAAACCCTTTACCTAAAACTCCTCTAACTTCTTTTTGAGATCCTATAACTCTGGTGTAGCCATCCTATAAGGAGGAATTTACACTGGTGCCACTCATGGCATAAGATAATTATATAAATCTACCTCTCTTTTTGGAGGTAAACCTGAAAATTTTTATGGAAAGACACCACTTAAATGATCCACCATTGGAGGAAAGTCCATCTATGAAGTCCCCTATTCATCCATATATAAACTAAAAATCTGGGCTATGATTACTCCCATCCCATGATGCTTGGGTCCATATCTACTTTCCTGGACATCCCATTCGCCCTTGTGTAGAAAAGACTCACCCTCTGGTGACATGAAGCTCACCATGTGGTGATAGCAGTCAACAAAGGCCTAAAAGGAGACAAACCAGCCCATTCCAAGAATGACATTTAAGATTGTCATCTCTAAGACATAGAGGTCCCATAAGATGTGACACCCACCAATCTCAATAGGGAACTCCTTTCACTGACGTACACTAGCCATCCTAATCCCCAACAGAGTGACTAGAATAATAACATCATAAAAAGTAAATATGTAGAGCCCATGACTTTCTATAATAGAAACAAATATAAAAATATGGGAATCCCCTGTATCAAAAAGAGAAGAAGCTAAAACAGAGGAAACTATAATCATACCTATAAATGTAGAGGGTCTGGGATCCTTCTCCTACTGGGTCCGCTCCAATGCAAAATTCTAACCTGTACTGCGGCCCTGTGACCCTGCCTGACTACCCTGAGTTGGTCCACCCTACTATCTTTGAAAACCTGTTGTCTAGATACCTCAGCCATGACAACCTCCTCATCCTGAACGTCCAGATGAACTACAGATCTGTGACTGATGAGAAACCGGTGGTCCTAATCTTGAACATGGAGTCATAAAAGACCCCCCTCACTCGCTGAGGGTGAGAACATCTAGAAACAAAGTTGAGCATGGCCCATCTTGCTGAAAGATCGACACTCGGCTGGGTCCTTCGGGCAATGTGGTCTCATATTCCCACTCTTCCCACACTAGTAATATAACAACTAGAGAGTAAATAAATAATGATATCACATGTGTCTAGGAAATCAACCGAACAAGTCACAATGCTAGAAATACAATACCGAAACCAAATTATAGAAAAATAGTAAACTCCAACAGCATCACAAGCCTCATCTTAGTCCCATTCTCTCCAACTCCAATAGTAATTATGTACCTAATGAAGAAGGGAGCTTGTCCATATCTATACCTGGAACCATACAATCTATTTGGGTCCAAAATCATGATCCAAACAGGGTGTGAGATGAATCCTAGTAGGAAACCACCAAAAAATTTGTTCCTAACTATTAGTGAATATATATAGTAGGTAATAAGAAGAATTGGAAAATAAACTAGGAAGTACTCAAAAGTAAACAATCCTATAGTTTTCAATTACATTCATTTATATTTATTAATTATTAAAAATTTTGAATAATGAGATCTTGGGATATCTTATAAGCTCTGTATCCTCTATGTAACAGAAAAACAGATGTCTTAGAAGACCATCTAAACAATCTTGTAAGACCGAGTCCAAACTTGTTCTTTTCCTTGTCAGACTCGTCACAATCATTCAATCATTCATAAGAAACCCTCTAGGATAGTTCTCACAGTCTAAACCCTCTGTTATAACATATCATCAAATAAATTAATAACAACCCTCTGGGTAGATCTCAGGGTTCAACCCCTTTAGTCTACATTAGCACTAAATTTTTTTAAACAACCACCTAGGTAGATCACACGGTCAATACCCCTTTGTCTACATAGCAACAATAAACTACAATGACCACATGAAAACTCTCATAGTTAATTCCCTAGGGTCCAACATCCATTTAATAAAGACCCACTGGGTAGCTCTCAGGGTCTAACCCCTCTGGTATATGGCCACCTGGTAGCTCTCATAGTCAATTCCTCTAGGTAAAAAAAAACTACAATTCATACATCAATGAACTTGCCTCGAGAATCTGTCACAGTAAAATTCCCCATGGTTAAAATTTAAAATTGTATAAAATAGGAATTTAATATAATCAACATCTCTATCCTAACAAAACAAGTCATGGGAACAAGGCAAGACTACATGCATCCTAGACCAAATGATCATAAACAACCAATCAAGGGAACGCACTCAAGGGGTGCCCCATAACAAAGTATCTAACCTTATGCATAAGAAATAACAATTTATCAATCAAACAAACCATATAAGGTATTAAACAGGGTTAAATTCCAAAACACAAAATTCCCCAAACATGGGTATTTGGAAATTTAAGCATATATAATCCAAAGATGAACAAAAAAAGGAACAAACCACCTACCTTGATGTCGTACAATCAACACTCTTGAACATCGACCCTTGAATCATCCTAGAACAATGTAGATCTATAAAAGGGTAAAAATTATCATCCTTGAATTAATCATGAGAGTGGAGGAATCAGAAAGAAAGGATCTTTAAGAAAGGAGAACTCACCTGTGGAAATCTAATGCAATTGGTGGCATCTCAATCATAGCTTGGATGAAGAACTGGGAGGAGCTCGAAGTTCACAACTGTTCCATTTCTCTCATGTACGAACTGATGGGAGAATAATATTCTTTCGAGGATGAGACATAACCCCACTAAGATTTATCAAATAAAAATAAAAGTACACAGTGTGTTTATTTAATGTACATGCCATGTATTTTCCTCAACTTGACCCCACTTTAGGCGGTCTTCCAGGTCACCTACACAGCCATGTACTTAGCCATTACACGACTAGTTCATGGTTGTATGTGGTACCTGGGTACACGGTGTGTACTTATGAGTACACAATTTGTACTTAGAAAATTCCCAATTCTTCATTTTTCCTAAAAAACAACCCAAAATAAAGATCCATAATTTAAATGAAGATCCAGGTTCTTACATTTTTTTACTGTAAAACATGGATAATTCCTATATATATAATAATATTGGCATAAATATAGTGGTATTTATGATATTGTATGATAATGACATACCAAAAACCAAAAATTATTTCCAAACATTAAATTTATTAATCACGTGGTTGGGAAAATTATTCTTGATGAAATACATGGGTGAGGTATCCAACATAAAGGGTATAAATATCTATAGATATAGATCTTAGAGGATTCTTGGAATGATTAATAATACATGAATTGATTAAGTGCTAAAGAAGATAATCATGGAGAACTCCAAGTTGGGTTCATTATAAATGTTTCATTTCACAAAGTAAATATTTATAATGGTATTAGATTCCTTAATGGAAAATATTAGGATCATAAAATTTATTTCTGAACCAAGTGTGGTTATTTTAATTAAGTGAAAAATCTATATATATAGTGATATAAATGGATATATTCCTTAGTCTAAATAACCTTGGTATCACCAATACAGTATACACAACCTTCTCAAATACCACATAATTAAAGAGACCATTTAGAGGGGTGATATAAAGATCTATTGGGTGGCTATGGAGGATAATGTAACAGATCCACTAACCAAACCATTACTATAGTAAAAAAATGAGGGTCATGTTGAGTCTAATAGTATTAAATAGAAAAAATATTGGATATATTTTTTTAAAATGTATCATGGGTTTTTAATAAAGGAAATCATCATTTATCATTCATTCATGTGTGTTAAAGTTATATTAAATGAATAGTGGGATGATAATATCCCATAAAAATATAACATTGAGTTTTCCCTAAGTTATGATCATCATGGTGTTTTATATATTGTGATGATATTTTATGGTTAGAATGAGTATAATGTTTTTTATTGATACAAAGAGTAATATATGATATAAAAAGAATAGAATCTTGATATAATAAGTAAATACATATTATTTGGACTAACACACTAAAATATATCATATGGTATTCCATAAAATAATAGATATACTTAGGGTTGTATGTTGGTTATGAATCACCATTACCTGATGTTAGTAAGATACATATCATGAGAACTTTCATAATTTGATATTGTTCTTATGCAATCCACAAAGCTTAGATAATCATGGGTTGTTAGGTATGTAGTTCATCATGTCATCAGTTAGAGCTCAACCAAGATGGAATTATTTCAATCATATGATGAGTTAAATAATTATAATCCCTTGATTGAATTTGAGTGAGAAAATTCATGACCATTATTAGCTGGGAGACAAGTTATAACAAACCAACCTGGGTTGACCTGAAATATCACCCAAACTAACCTTACACAAGGCATGAAGCTCATTCCCAATCACCATAGGGTTGGGACAAGAACCATTTTATCAAAATAAATCAAGCCTAACATTGTTTCACCCTAGATTAATGATAATAAAGAAACTGAAACTAAACCAAAATCAATAATGGTGTATCCATACATTGGACTATTATTCAAAGGAAATAAGGAGTTCCAGATAATAGAACTAACCAAACATGGAATAATCGAAATAAATAACCCAAACTCACCTCTAAATATATAACGTAAAATATATTCAAAATAGGACCAATAATAAATAATTTTAAATGTAAATACATCATGGGAAACAAAAAAGAAAATAGAAAATTTGAATACAATAGTCAGCCAAATTAACTGATACATGAATTTCCCCAAAATAAACAAAAAACATGGGCCACCACTTGAAAACTTCAATTTCAACCAAGGACAATCACCAAAACCATAAATTCCATAAAAAAATAAAATAATAACATACAAATTGATATCAATACCTTGGTAGCGGTATAAAAACATGAGATCTATACACACACAAGTATGTATATAAGGTGTGTTCTAAATGAAACTAATATGATTTCACCACAGAGTCTCTAAAATTTATTTTATAAGACAATTAATAAATATTAGTTTGATAATAAACTAGAAATAAATATTTTAAAAATGAAATTTATAAGGAAAAAATTATCATTCATAATATATTTTTCAAACACACAGAGTAATTTTTTTTGGAAAAACAAAGCTATATATAGCTTCAAAACCATGATTTCAACCCCTAGTAAATAAACAAGATTTACATTAAAGTAATAATTTAAACATACCCTAATAATCATCATCCTAGGAGTTATAATCCACTATTTATAAAGGTTAAACACTTTAATAATTTAAAAAGGGTATAATTAAAAGTTTATAAAAAAAGAAACAATCTATTTTTTCTTCCTTAAAAAACCTCTACAAAACCCCCTTTCTAAAAAAGTTGAGAAGTGAACCCAAAAATAAATTAAATAATGCATAGAAAAAATGTGCACAATCATATACAAGAAGTATAATATAGACAAGAAATAGTAATTAAAATGATTCTAATAATCTAAAATTAGAAAAAGGAGATAAAAAATAAAGTATGGAACTAGAATCCCCAAGATGATACAATCATCAATGATTAGGAATCATATAAAATTCACTTGGTCTTAACATAAGACAATTTTAGACTTATATCAATGCAATAAACGTATAATATTTTATTTTATTCCAAAATTATATCAACTTCTGATTATAACAAAAATTCCTTTGAGGTAACTCCCCTAAAAAGGTAACATCCTATACTAGGGTTATGCTAGAAGGGAACAACCAAATTATTATAAAAAATAGATCTCTAACTCTGTCACCCTAGGGTCCCATTACATAAAAAAGTAGTGGTAAGAAAACAACAATAACATGATCATCTTATAAATAAATAATAAAACATTGGTGAAAACCATCATATCTCCTCCCACACTCTCTTAGGAAAGATCCCCTTTCACAACATACAATCATCACATAATAATAAATTCATATCCCATAAATGAAAAAAATTATACAAGGAATTAAATCAAATATCTCACAACAAGGGTGTATAATCTCCATGAATATTATTTTTAAAAAATGTCTACCAAGACTTTAAAATAAATTTTGAATATCAATTTTCAAAACCAACAATGTCTCACACACTAAGGAAGACTTATGATCAAGTGTTAAATGGGCCTTTAAAATGGACTTGGAAAAAATTCATAAACACATTTTAAAATCTAAAAAAGTCTCAACACAGATAAAACATATATTTCCTCACACAAGGGTCACATCAAAAGAAACCACCTCTTAAATTAAGAACATCCCCTTAAAACATCATTTATATCCTTTAAAAATAAAAATAGTTACAAATCCCGTCATTAAACATAAAATTAATTTAAAAATATCTTCATAGGAATTTCCACAAAAACTTATCAAACAAAAACATTTTAGTTGAAAATTAATACTATAAATTCCTCAAAAATTCCCTATTCCAAGTATAGAAGATGTTTGAAACAATTACAAACCCCATTTTTTATACCATAAATTATTATAATTCTATATTAAATTTAATTTATAAACTATTTTTTTTTCATTATATGTGAAAAAATGGAATTTTAAAAAAACACCAACCATATTCTCCAGAATCAACTCACATTGAATAAAGAAATCGAAACTATGAAGGAAGATGGACTCTATAATCCCATTACATCCAAATACAAAAATTAAATCAATTACATTCCATATATTCAACCACCATGTCTATTTGGGTTTCTAGGAGAAAATAAATCAAAAGGAAATTATAAGGAGGATGATGAAAGAAGGGGAAAAGGGAATCTTACGTTCTGTATTTGCTAGAAATCCATGTATGGAGGGCTTGAATTTAAGGATAAGAGGGGGAGTAGATCACTTAATCTTAATTTTGGAAAATAAATTTTCAAATGATGGAGGAGTTTGGATAAACACCTTAAAATTGAAGAGTGACAAAATATGAAATTCACACTTTAATGAATTTGGGAAGAACAGATGATTTGTCCTCATGGGTTTCCAAAATGTGTACCAACTATATATCCTCAACTTGAAAATTTTATTAACCCTCACATAGTTTCCTCACATGGTTTATCAAATGATGAACAATACATGTGAAAAACATTAAAGAAAATCCCCCAAGTGTAAAGTTAACTTGAATTACTACCAATATACCTTACACGATTGCGCACTAATAGTGAACCAAAGGAAAGACCCAAACATCACACAACTAAAAACACAAATACTTCAAGAAGAGCCTCAATTTTGATAAAATAAATAAAAACGTTTAAATAAATCCAATTCCTTATAAAAACTGAAGAAATCCCATTTCACAACTCTATCAAGAGTTAAAATATTAACTTCCCTACCAGGTAATTAAAAACATTTTTATAATAAATCAACTTCCACCTCAAAACCCATATTCATTTTCATCATAAAACCAACAAAATTTGAAAAAAATTCATGAGAGTCAAATTAATTTTAAAATAAACCACTCAAAATTGTTTCAAAATCAATACATTTCATAAAACATAATTTTTCACATAAAACCCACATTTAAAACACAATCCACTAACATCAACACATAAAAAAACCATACATGATACAAATCTAAAATATGAACATCACATTAGTTTTAATTATAAATAAAAATAGGTCAAAAAAAACAAATCTAGGAGGGAATAAGTGATATTATTGGTTTTTAAACATAGTTTGTTCAACAGTGCACTGTCCGTGTGTAAGCCTTGATGAGGTTTCCCAAAACATGTGCATTGGATCTACATTATTTTCAATACTACGTGTTTTAACTATACAACTTTTTTTCCTTTCTAATCCCACAATAAAACTAAGTGGAACCCCAAAATTATCTAATATAACTTAATGTGGATACAAATATCATCAAAATAATCAAAATGGAATCTAAATTCCAAGATCAAATCCTGACCACCCTGGAAACTCTTATTTCATTATGAAATGTGTTGATTAAGAACATACTCATGAACTAAATCCCAAGTCTTTATATCCTTATATCTATACTACCATGTAACTACCAAATAATAAGAGGTAACCTTGATAAAATTACATAATAAATCTCCTTGGGTCGACCTAACCTGTCGCCTGAACTGGTCTTCTACAAGGATTGAAACTTGTTCCTTGTGATTCCCCAGAACTAAAATATCTAATATGGTTCTATAAACACATAATTCACATGCCCACTATGATATCATTCGTAAAATCTTGGATATAACCATACATAATTATAAAATTATTATTTTTCATCTCTTTAATTATAACGATTTTTTTCAGACATAGTAGACATAAACAAACAAAACCCATGATCTTTGTATCAAGACAATTTTTTTTGATTATATCTGAAACTACATAATCCTTAAAGTGTCTTCAACATCTTCCATAAATTCTTCACACAATATGTCCTATTAATCATATCTGGTGTATTAATTTTCTTCAAAATCTAGGGAAGTTGAAATATAATAATGGGTGAGCTCAAATACTTAGTAAGGGAAAACATAAAACTTAGGTGATCATAACATAAAAATTATGGAAAGAATAAGTAAACAATATAAATCCATAATAAACTAAAATATAAAACTAACAATATTCATAAAAATAAATAAAACTAGCTATATCAATAATAATAATCTCATATTGATGGAATGAATAATGTCGAACATCAAATACATGTTTCTAAGGCCCTGTGGTAAGACACTATCCTATTATAAGGAGAGGCATACACCAAAACCTAACATGTTTTTCCTCATGTTTCATGTTGATGCATCAAGGGGATATATAATTTTAGGCCCCATCTGTCACTTGATTAATTCCTTTGAATTCACTATAAGAGTCAATAAGACATCCCATATCGTTCCCTAAGGAACCTCTTAAATAATAAAACCTGGATATCTATATATGAATATTACAGAATGTTAATACATAAACAACATGTTTGAGAAATCAATAATAATCAAGAATTTCATTACCTTCCTCCATTTAAATTAAAGGGAAAACATTATTATAACCCATCCAAAGGAATAAGGTGGATGGTTAAACAATACATATTCATATTTCCCATGATCATCTATATTGGAATAATAATATGAAAAATGACAATTATTTTCCCATGTTAATAAAAGGGGAAACATGATGATAACCAATCCAGAGAAATAAGTTTGATATTCACAAATTACATAGTCTACATTAAAATAATCATCCAATATAGAATAACAACATATGGAACACCAATAATTTTCCCCATGTCAATATAATAACATTCATTCTAGGTGAAAATCATCCAATCTGATTTATGTTAAATGTGATGTTCACAATGTATAGAGTAATGAGTATATAGCTAATTCAATACTAGAATAACACGATCATAATAAATATAGGGAAATAAGGTGTAAAATTTCACAATGACATAACACTAGTGTGATAAAGTAAATTTAGAAGGATGTTGACGTAGATAGAAAATAACCGTCCAAAAAGAATGATTCAAATGATATCACAAAAGAAGGGATCGAGAGTTGATTTTTTGTATACTGTGAGTTCAATCCCCCAAATGATAACACACACCCACACCCACATATATATATACTATGGGATAAATCATAATATTTTAGAAAACATTTTTAACATTTATGTAAAATAAAAAATTATATAAAACTCTTAAAAGTGACTTTTTAAATGGTCACATGAAAATATTGAAAAAGTTTACTTTTGAAAATAATATCTAATAATGGATCCTTGAATATTCATATATTTTATCCTAGATAAATGGGTAAAGGAGGCCCAAACATATGAAAGTGAATGGAAAACCCCTTTTAATTATTTTCAAAATACCTTTGTTCAAAACTCACATTGTAAGAAGAGTAACAAAAAATTAATTTCTATTAAAAATTCAATTTTACAAAAATTATTATGAAAAATAATTTAGAAAAATCTTAAGGTGGGGGAAACCAATAATGGATGAAATAATTTTTTGATGAAACAATATCACTCAAGGAAAAGAGAGTTGAGTTATCGAAATCCCTTATGGGACGCATTATCAATAAGGTGTGATACATTTGAAAAGGGTTTATGAGGTAAAAGTATATATGATGAGATAATAATCTATAATAAAATAAAAGGGAATAATATACCCAACTTATATAAAATAATTTTAGGTGAATTATCATAACTCAATGAATGAAAATTGAGTCATCAAAAACTCTTACAGATGGGGTAACAATTGAGACAAAAGACATTTGAGTAAAAGAACATGATCTGAATTAGTTTATCCCATAAAATAAAAGAAATAATTTATATAAAATTCATGGGATATTAAATCAACAGAACACCATACAAAGGAATCATGGTTCATAACATGTAACATGTCTCCAAGAATTAAAATTGAGACCCTAAAAAACCATACAACATGAGTAACACTTTAATCAAAACCCTATCATAGATTTGGATTAAAATTGAACTTTAAATTGGATTGTAAAATTATAATTTGTTATATGATATATCCAATTGTAAGTATTTACATCAATGAAATAAAATTAGGTGAATAATACCAATCATTTCCCAAATAGAGGAATTTTAGAAAAAAACATTACCTCAATCCTCATTCATTCTACACATTCACCAAAAATCCAGAATATATAAATTAAGTTGATTAAATATGAAAACAAGAGACTTATATAGAACTATAACCATTTATAATCTTCATTTTAAAAACTTATATATATATATATATATATATTATTTTACCAATTTTCATCACCTCGAGTAAGTAATCTTTATTGCTTTGAACTAGTTTTATAAAATATATGTTTTCATTGATTATTTTTTCATAGTAAAACATTATTAGACCATATAAGGTATTAGAATATATATAATAGATAGTTTATAATGTTATAGTCTCATTTAATGGTATATTTGGTTTCAATCCATGTGGTTGAAATTGATGACAATTATGTTTTGGTGATTCATAATGAATAAAGAGGTATTTATTTATTAAAAAGTTAAATATTGATATTTACTTAACAAAACAAATAACATTTATATCTTATTATATCATATTATACCATTAAATAATATCTCATAGTAATCCATTATATAAATGCATTGTATTTTTCAATTAGGTGGCTAAACCAACCCAAATATGAACTTACATTGATTAATGGAGGATTATGATGTGTTTTAGTTATAATATCATTATTCCACTGGCTTAAGGATAATATTTATTTTTTATTAGTGCGATATATTAAAATTTTAATGGATTAGGATAATAAGTAATGGATATGAAAATATTTATATTATTAATAAAAAAATTCCCTCTTAGTATTCCTATTTTACATAGTTAATGTCACAATGATTTATTATTTATAGTATTAATTATAGAATGTCAGATTTGTGTTTTTATAATATAAATCATTAAATAAATAACATATTTATTCATTAAACTCATATATCGAACTATATTGTAATGTGGTGATGAAAAAATGAAGTCTATTGTTCATTGAGACAGTAGTCCACATATTTATATAAGAAACATTTTCATTATACTTATATGGTTTGAATGGGTTTGGAGGAGGGTGTATGGTAAGGATAAATAATAAAATTAAAAAAGGTAAGTAATACTTATGTTTAGAATTTGGATCTTATTATGAATTAATCTTTGGAAATGAAGGACTTGAGGAACTTCATTGTTGCTAGGGACTACCAACATTTAGAGGGACTCCAGAATAAGTTGACATGATCCGTCCCCCAGGGCCCGTGTCGTGACTACACCATGCCCGCCTTCCATAGGCTAGGGGCTAGTGACTAGAACCAAAGGCGTAATTCCCTAAATGGGGAAGGAATTTCCTTTATAACCTGTAAACACACATAGTGGATACGATCACGAGGGAACTGAATAACTGACAACTGAGAATAGTAAGTAAAAAGGGGCCAAAATACAAGCCCAACTGTAAAGTACAAGAAACTGAAGGTACAAGTACAACTGAGGAAATAGGAAAAACAGCCACTAAGTCGTCCTCTAAGGTCCCTACCTGAAGGGTAGGTACATATTGCCTCCTCAACACTCCACGTGCGTCCGTATCCTTTGTGTATCGACATGCCACAAGGTCCACCTCCGGGTACAGTCTAGTCCTAGTACTCTCAGCCTCAGTCAGCGTTTTCCATCGTCTGCATCCAACACAATGAGGTGCGGGCATAGCCCATGTAGGGGTGAGTATAATGATACTTAGTAGGGACCCCGAGACCCTCAAGGTATCACAAAATCCAACAAGGACTAAACACAAAGTATGAAATCAACAGATAACCCCACTTAGTTATATGACTATACATATACCTATGTTATCAAGTAATCCATCTCAATCATGAGGAAAAAACAAAGTTATCGACTCAACTCACTCAGGTATATAACTTAAGAAAAGAGTTAGAGATGATTAGATGTAGCCACTAAATCATCTATTCTGTCGAACCCACGTAGGATCTAGGAACATTAGTTAGAGCTATTGAACCCACACATGATCCAAGAACAGTTGTCAGAGTTTTCGAACCCACACAAGATCCAGGAATAGTATTTAGAGATGTCGAACCCACATAGGATCCAGGAACAGTAGTCAGAGCTGTTGAACCCACACAGGATCTAGGAACAATCTTCAGAGCTGTCAAACCCACACAGGATCCAAGAAGAGTAGTCAGATATGTCGAACCCACACAGGATCCAGGAATAGTAGTCAGAGTTGTCGAACCCACACAGGATCCAGGAACAGAAGTCAGAGCTATCGAACCCACACAGGATCCAGGAATAGTTTTCAGAGCTGTCGAACCCAGACACAATCCAAGAACAGTAGTCAGAGCTGTTAAACCCACACAGGATCGAGGAAGAGTAGTCAGTGTTGTCGAACCCACACAGGATCCAGGAACAATAGTCAGAGATGTCAAACCCACATAGGATCCAAGAATAGTAGTCAGAGCTATCGAACCCACACAGTATCCAGGAACAGTAGTCAAAGCTATCGAACCCACACATGATCGAGGAACAGTAGTCAGAGCGTAGCCAGCCACAGGGTTCCGCAGAAAGAATTCTTGATTTACAGGAGGGTCTGATCCTTAATCCAAGTGTCTCTACATCAACTAATATAAAGTCTCAAGTTGATGTATCCAAAAGATCTGTCTTTCCAAAAGAAACCCAATGCAACAGACGGTGCGTCAATCGGATGCCCAGTCTGAGAGTTATTAGCATTTTAGTCCCAGGGGCCCGGTTGGATTCGTGCTTGATCCAACCTGACCGTATCTCAACTATACTCAAAACTCTAGTGGGGTATACAAAAAGGGACCATAACGCTCCCAGAATACCAGCGCCACTGACAGTTCATCAAACGGACGTCCAGTGCCAATGATATGGCCAAAAGAAAGTAAAAGGGTCATAGTGGGCCAGGGTCCGGTCCGACCCGGTCGGACCGACCGTGCCCGACTTAGTCTGGGCCAACCCGGTTCCAGTTCAGCCAGACCTGACCCATTGGGTCAGGCCCGACCCATTGTGCCTGGCCTAGTAGGCTGTAAAGGCCGCAAGAGCACGGACTGGTTGCGAGGGCACGGACCGACCGTAGGTCAGTGTAAGGGTGATTCGACCCGGAGGCACCACGAGGGGCGCGAAATACTGACTTGGCTAGGTGCGTGTGGGGCGCGGCTCGGTGGCTCATCCCGGATACCGATGCTGGTTCATCCAGCGCCACGAGGGGCGCAGCTTCGGTGGCTCCACCCGGAAGGCCGAGTCTGGTTTGGGTGGCTTGGCCCGGGAGGCCGGGTAGCAAGCGGGCGGCCTAGAACTGGGAGGCGTGGGCTGGCACAGTTCAGCTAGGGAGCCGCGCGGTTCGGCCGTGGCAAGGTGGGCCAGCGGGGTTTAGCCGGGGCGCCGCAAGGTTCTTCCATGGAGAGGCGGGCCAGTGGGGCCAGGAGGTGCGGGCGGCCGGGAGGGCGCCTCAGCACACGGGAGGCCGACGACAGCCGAGATATGGGAGGTGTGGGCTGATGCGGTTCAGCCAGGGTGCACAGGAGGCCGGCGGCCGGCCGGGAAGCTGGGAGGCTGGCGGGTCAGGACGGTTCAGCCGGGGCGCACGGGAGGCCGGTGGTGGCTGGGAGTCGGTTCGGCTGAAGCGTTGTGAGGTCAGCGCGGTCTGTGGAGTCCACATGTAGCACAATCACTGCCTGTCACCTTCGTCGCCTCGTCGTTTCGTCACCATGTCAAAGAACATCACAAAAGAGATCGTCAGAGGGAGTCGGGCCATGTTAGTTTGGCCCACACCCTCCGTGTTTAGGGTGATAGTAATCGGCCCATCGAGAAAAGAGAATGATGAATTTCAAATTCTACAGCCTCCACAATGTTTCTTTCCCAATTCGAAAAAGGAAAATCAATGAAAGAATTAACCTGCAAATGAACCACCCACCTTGATCGTTGTTCATCGACGAAGTTGTGGGGAAGAATACAGAGTTGTCGTCGTGCGTCGCGTCCGCCACACACTTCCAATCCTGAGCTCATGCGTCAATTCATTGACGATGATGAGGAGGGATGGTCCATCAAAGACGTCCCATGTCAGTAGGAGTCCATGGATGAAGGTCGAATAAGATCGTTCTTCGTAGTCGAAGGCGTTATTCGTTGGGATCATTCTTTGTTCTTCATTGGTGAGAGCTTTTCTCTCAAAAGCTCTAATCGTCCATTGCCAACCTTTTTTCCAACTAAAAGAATAGGTAGCCAATGTAATAGATTATAAAATCTATAGTTGGCATAAGAATTCAAAAAGGGTGAATTAATTATGTTGGATCCACTTAATTAATGAAGAGGAAAAAGGCTCAATTAAATTGTGAGAGTTGGCATAATTTAACGTGGAGGAGTTGAAGAGGCTCCCCCACATTATTAGGGAGTTGAGAGGATTCTCCCAATGAATGGGGGTTTTAAGGGGTTAAAACCCCGAGTGGTCCCCACCATAATAAACATGAAGAGGAGGTTAGGTTTGGGTGGTCCCCACCACCATAACCTCTCATGGGACATTAAGGCGTGGTGGTCCCCACCTCAAACTTCCATAATGGTGGTTATAATAAAATAAAACATGCGTCATTTTATTTTATTATTTCCATGAAAAGCCCAAAAACTATCTTCCACCCTCAACCAACTGCCGTCGAGGTGAAGGTCTTGTGAAGAGAATACCAGCATTGCGAGTTCAACGGTGCTCTCAGATTTTAATTCCGAGCACCAGTTCAAACGTTACAAAACACCGCTCATGTGTTTATTGAATGTACTTGAAAAAAAGTTCAGAAAATTATTATCTGCCACCCTCAATCAGCGTTGATCTATGTTAGGATCTTCATAGATGAAACACGCCCCAACGAACCCAACGGTACTCTCAGATTTTCAATCCTAGTTACCGTTTAGAAGTTATGAATTTTATAATAAAATAATTGTCACTAAATTATTTTATTTGCGGCAAAAAATTAAATTTCTCAGGTGGCCCGTGTTGGCCAAAGTTAGTATCTTCTTAAATAAAGCATACCCTAAAAAGTTTAGTAATGGTATCATATTTTTAATCCAAGTTACCTTTTGTGAGTTATAAGCATTTGAAAAATAAAATAATTTATTTAATTATTTTATTTACGATTATTCCATTTTTGGGTTTTCTCACAGGAGGCTCGCGCCGACTAATACTAAGTCGTGCCAAGGGTAAACCTGTCATCCTTAGCGCAATGGTGCCCTCAGATTTCTTATCCAAGTAACTATTTAAGAGTTATTCCACTTTTTCAGGAAAACTACGTACACACGTTAACGTAAGCTTAAAAAAACTTCGACGGATCATTCTGGGCACTCCGGGCCCCGGAATCACGCGCCGCCAGATTTCGCGAACTCGTAAAATTCTCATATATTTAAAAAAAATTACATCGAAATTATGGGTCTTTACAGAAGTAATGTTAGTAGAGTATCATAGAAATTTAGAACTATGAGTTTGGATTGATGTGGGAGGAAGTGATATCCTTTTATAGGTCAAAAGGAGGTACACATATTTAGAAAAGAATGTTAGGTAAGGGTTAATAATGGAAATTAATGAAAGTTTAGTGATTTAGGTAGGGAAACGGAAGGTGATACATATGGGTATTAATTTTTTACCTAGAAATTCTTTCTAGGTGTATGTTACCTTTTAATTATTAAGCATTTTACATACATCATTTACCGATTTTAGCCTTATTAATCATGATTGAAAATTCGCCATAGAGATTATCTTATTTATAAAAATTTAATGTGACCCTTATTACCAAATTATGATATAATTATGATAAATTTTGGATCCATTTAACATAATTTAATTTCTAAATATGATAAAATTAACTTTTAAATTAAAACATATGATATAGAAAAACTATTTTTATAGAAAAATGACTTTTTATATATTACATGTTTTTATCCTTATCTCCTATATATTATTAATTTAATGATATTTTATACATTTATTTAGTTCTAAATATACTGTTATATTCATATTCTAATAGATATTAATCTAATTTATTAAGATAAAAATTATATAACTATTATAAAATTTATTATTTGGAACCAAGATTTTTACTTTTAACATGGAAATTAATCATTATCCTAAGAAATTTATTTTCAATGAATAAATATAAAGTTTTACTAGTTAAATAATTTTTACATATTTATTCTAAAAATAGATTTAATTTTATCAAATAAAATTAATATATGTAGGGAAAATTAATTTTAACATTTTCACGTATAGACATGATTTTTAGGAAAATCACAAATGTTCACATTAAGAAAATATTAATATGATTAATAAAAAAAAATTGTTCACTTTTTAGAATAAAAAATTATAAAATTTGAAAATTAAATATTTAAATAATATCCTAAAATCTTGTGTAGAACTATTCATATTAGTAAATTGATTTTTAATATTTTAATTAATATTTATTATTTTTTCAATAAGTTACTAATTAATTTATAAGTAATATATAATTTATATTATAAATATATTTTATTATTATCCAATCATAATATACTTAATTCATTTAAATAAAAAACCAATTTTAGAAAAGTACATTTTAAACATAAAATGATTTTATTAGTTTTCATATCTATAAAAATTCAATTTCATTAATATTAAAAGTTTCAATTATTTTAAATATGTAAATATTTCATAATGATGTTACTCATATTCATTTCCTCTAATTTAAGGGCGCTCCCTAGGAAAGAGAACAACCTAAAAAACGGGATGCTAGAAGAGAAAAACCTAACTAGTATATCAAACTAGATCTCCCACTAAATCACCTAGGGTTCCCATGACATAACAAATTTAAGGTGTGCAAACAATAAGTACATAATATTCATATAAATCAATCATTAGACATAGGAAATAAAAATAATATCACCAGAAACACCCTCTAAAGAAAAATCCTATTTCAAACCATACAAAGATCATATAATAATCAATTTACATCCCATAAAGGGGTAAAATTATATAAAACACATAAAACTAGGGTCTCACAACAGGAGTGTACAATCATTAAGAAGACCTTTTTTATAGTATTTTAGCTGGCCCATTAAATCCAACATGGTATTCTAGGTTTCAAAACCGTCCTTATCTCACACTCCAAGGAATCATTTTTATAAATTTTCAAATGGTACTTTCAAATAGACTTACAAAAAATAACTTATAAACATCTTTTAGAAGATAAATAATAATAAACACCTTTGAAAACAATTCAATACTCCTTTTGAGGTCACTTGAAAAACAAATACCTCTTTGATTGAAAATAAACCCTTCAAATATGGGATACATCATTTTGAAATAAAAATAAGGAAAATCCCTTATTTAATCATCAAATTCATTTAAAAATATCCTTTGAGGAATATTCACAAGCAATTAGCACTAAAAAACTTTTTAGTTTAAAATGAATACTATTAATTCATTGAAAATCCCCTCTTCCAAGTATATATTTTTTTTTAAAAAAATTCTCTAACCAATTGAGGTTACCATACATATGTATAATTTAATAAGAAAAATATTTTTAAAATAAAAACATTTCATGATATTTAAAATAATGGAATTTCAAAATTAAAACAGTTGCCTCATTTACTAGAAACAAATTTATTTCGATGTATCATAAAAAAACCATGAAATAAAACTACATCTATAATCCATAGACATAAAAATACAAAAATTAAAACAAATAAAACCCCTATATTTGACCACCATGAACCTTAGGATTTATAGGAGAAAATACATCTAGGGGATATGGGAAGAATTAAGGAGGATAAACTGGAAAAGAGAACACTGCCTACCAAATTCAATAGAAACCCATGGAGTGAGGGCTTGGATGTAATGAGGATATTATAAGGATCTCCCAAGATATTATTCTTAGTATAACCATGAAAAATTATATAATAGGAGGGTTAAAATCCTTAAAATCAAATAGGAAAAAATGTGGAAATTTCCACTTCATTGAATATAGGGAGATCACACAGTTTGGCCGCATAGTTTACCATGTTGTGGTCAACCATGTATCATCTAAAGAAATAAGTTTCAACCCCTCTCATGGTTTCCTTTCATGGTTTCCCAAACATTACACAATATGTGAGTAAAAAATTAAATTAGATCCCCAAATTTATAAAGGTAACACACATTGTGATGTGCTAACTATGTTCCATGGACAAGACCCAAACATAAGGGTAACTCACATGACTAACCATCCACGCTCAAACCATGGCCCCCATACATAAAAGTTATTCCAAATACATAATGTTACGTTTCAAGATTCCTCAAACCATACATGAACCATGTTCTCTAAAATTAACTATACGAACGGTTCTTCACATAGTTTTCTTGAAGCTAAAAAATAATTTGAATAGTTCTCCCTAAAATGTAAGTTTGATATTCATGGTTAATATTAATCATGTAATATCCATGAAACAAACTAATTTCCATAAAATTTCAGAATCTATATTTTAAAAACGAAAAAAATTAAATTGAATCTTATTTGTATATAATATAATATAATAGTGATGTTGTGGTGTCACACATGTGGTTTGATCATCTACTTGGATTAACGAAATGAAGAGTATCCATTTAATTTATTCAATATATTTTATATAATCATGAATGTATGAGATATAAAATTAAAGATTAAAATATTCCACGTCTAATGGTCACTTGAAACCATAAAAAGGTATTATATAGGTATACATATGATGTATATGATAAATATTTTAGAGTAATTTTTCATATGAAGATATTAGTACATTATATCGAGATAAAACCATAATACTTTCTATCTTGAGAAGAAAATATTTTTCTAGAGTCCCATATTTTCCTACATTTAGAAATTGAGATTTCTTATTTTTCTGAATACTAAAAATACCCTTAGGTCACTATAACACATGATATTCAATTATAGTAAGTGAAAGTTTTATTTTAATAAAACTATTATATAATTCATATTTAAATATTTTATGGAATGAGGATTCAAATTTTATATAATGGATATCTATTTTGAAATTACTAGTTAAAAATAATCCAAGAATGATATTTTGAAAATTTTCATTATAAATAAGATATTATGGAAAATTAAAAAATTATTATTTAAAAATTCACCATTTTATAGATAATAATTTTTCATATTATTTATAGTTAACAATTTATTGATTATAAATTTCATATAAATAAAGATAAGATCAATTGGAGATAAAATGGTATATTTTTCTAAACACCCTTTTTAAGCGCATAATGTTTTTAAACTTTGATTAATTAAAGAATATTTAATAATGAAAAATTTAAAATAAATTTATTGATTATATATATAAATATATGAATATATATCAATATAACTCTGATTTATAGAAATATAGTTAATATAATATCTTTATACACTTGAAAAATGAATTATCATGAAAACCTCATTTTCATCACATTTATGGGATTATTTTAAAATTAAATTCTGTAATTTATGTGAATTGAATTAGATAAAATTAATTCCATTTTTTTAATCATTATAATTAATATTATTTAAAAAGGTCAACAAATTTTTTGGTCATAATGAATAGAAAAAACAATAAAAATTGGCTACCACGATTAATATCAAAACGGGTTTATTGGGATTTAATTTAAAACTATTAGTGTTAAAATGACCTAGAAACATTATTAAACTTAATTTTTTTATTTTTTTTGGAAATAAATATAATAAAAATATAATATTAGTCGTTTTGGATCCATTATTCCATGAATGTGACTTAATAATATTTTAAAACTTTGAAATATTACAAGTGTGCCACTCTCTTGAATAATAAAAGGGTGCATACTTCCTATAATTAGTCACACCTATTGAGACATTTAGCTTTATAAAAATCTATAAAAATATCTCCCCATAATACGTATTCATTTTATTGAGGTTCTCTTCATCAAAAAAGGCTAATCGCAGGGTTCTTTAGAAGATATCCAAAGGATATTTCCCTAAGAGAATCTATTCATGTTAGTAAAGATCTTTCTTATTTACCTCTTATTTTATATCATTAAATTATTTCATAAAATTAAAAATATAATTAAAAAATTATCCACCATATAAAAATATATTATTATGTTGATTTAATAGTATTTATCAATCTCCTTCTTTATCAAATGGGAAACAAAACCATTTCTGTTGTGTATGGAGGACTACAGCCTATCAAATCGATGTAAATTGTTTTCCATCACCGCCTCACATGGAGAGTCATAATGATGGAAATAATGAATATATATGATAATAATTACATAATATTTATTATTTAAATGTAATATATCATCTACTTCTTTACCCTTTCACTCAATAAAAGATGATAATTTCTCCCATACGTATGTACAACTTACCATCTCTACGAAACAATGTGATTCATTTTCCATGTAAAAATTTAAAGAATGATTAAAAAAATATATAATAAATAAATATGATACTTATAAAATTAATATAATTATATATATGATAAAACTATAACATATTCAAAATAAACGTAATATCTTTGATGAAACGTACAAGAAAGTACTATGCTGTTAACTCCCAAAGCAATGAGAATAATAAAATATTCTTGAATAACCTCTAATAAGATGTTATAAGTGGGTAATATATGATATTATATATATAAATATTATTCTGGTATAAATTAATAACAATTTTAAAACCATTATGTGGGAGTTTAAATCATGTTCAACAAAGTGGAATTGTGAGGTAAGAGATTTCATTACAATTTCTACACCATTGAGACATATTTGGTATTATGCACCTATTTAAATTAATATGGTGAATATACCTCCCCATTTATTTATTTAATTTTAATATAAATTTATTCATGATGATTAATATTTCAATTTAGGTTTACACTTTCAAGGGGTTACATTTTAAAATTTTCCAAAGAGGTAAGAATTTATTTTATAATATATTTTTATGAGATTGCTAATATTTTTCATTAAAGGAATTTTATAGTCTATAATTCTCAAACATAATATATATTTTTATAATTTTGATATTTAATGATATTCTTTGTTTTATAATATATTTTACTCACTCTGTAACTTGAATCAAGATAATAAATTTTTAAAATAAAATCCAATCATTTTTTACCAGGTATATTTTTCTTCCATGACCATATTTATCTAAATTGTTTTAAAAATATATTTTTATTTTATTAAATTAATTATTCAGAAAATTCCTAGCTATCATTGAAATATTAAATTTATTGAATGGAAACTTACAAATGTTTTCATAAAGGGTCATTTTAAACTTTCAATACAAAATTTCAGAACGAATGTTTCTATTCAATGTGTATAGTTTTAAACGACTTTCTCGCTTCCATAACCATTTTACGATATTTAACTTCGTCTATATGTTTCCAATGATTTTTAAAATAAAAATATTTAATGAAAACTTTTTTTAATGTGTCGGGTCAATTTTATTTTATTCTATAAAAGACATGAATTTATTACAAAACCTATATTTTTTGATGAATTGATGGTCATCATTTATCTCTTATTAATTTTGTAGTGATTACCTTTATCTCGAAACATTAACTATCATATTATAATATTTAATTAGACATTTCATTTTTATTGAATATCCATATTATTTTTATCATGGATATTATTATTGAAAAAACTATATACCATTTCCACTTTTGGTGTTTTAATATAGAATATATTTGATTAACTGGGGAAATATGGATATTTTGTATCCTTTATTAAGTAATTGTTTTTATGATAATTCATATTTTTTATGAATTAAATTGGTCATTTAATATATAAATAATGAATTATAAATGAAGTTATGGGTTAGGACCAGAATTATATATTCCATATATGCATCAAAAGTCTTCATGAGACAAACTAGTTGTCTATCCTTATGTAATGGGTTTAGTTGTATAAACCATACTTTAAACTATCATGACATAAGGACTTAGCAGTAAAGATATCATGATGTCTAAGATCATGAAGTAAAACATTATGAATTTACTTAATTGGTTATTTTTTTATTAGTTTACATGAGATTATTGTATTTATATTATCCATGGGTGTATTTTATGGTTATTCTATTGACTAAGTGAAATCTATATTCAATTATCAAGAATTACATATTGATTATTCCTTATTTACTCATGGTATATTTTTTTACACATAAACCATACCGAGAATTTGAGATCAACCTTGTTTTTTGTCCTTTCCATGGGATAGGAATAAGAAATAGTTGAATGAGTTCAAGGATGTCAAATATATACCTTCACTATGTTTTATATTGTATTTACAATGTAATAATAGAAGCATGTTTTTATTTGATTTATAAAGACTGCTAATCTAATCGAACATTCAGTATAAGACCCCTTGTATATTTTGATAATGTAAAAAAGTAGTCACCAACAATGGGTTACAATAGTTGATGTTTTAAATTTGGTATAAGAGGAAATTTTTTAGAAACCTCATGAACTAGTTTTAGGAAAACAGAAAATAGGGAAGACAACGTATGAAAAAATTTGAGGATTTTCAAACAATAGGACAATATTATAATATTTTAGTAATTTAGAGATTATGTGGATTTTATATTAATATATATATCTCTATATACTATAAGTGGATATAATTTTGGCATAGATTGATATAGGGGTAATAACTCTGAAAAGAGTTTTTCGAGTATATCACGACCATCATTTCAATGCACATTGAATGAACCCCTAATGTGCACCTTGTTTGACACATTCAGGGGATATTATTGGGTTAAAAATAAAATTTTATTTATAAATCATTATTCAATATTTGAAAATATTTTTATCATCTCAAGAAATAAATTTTATGATTATGAAATTAACAATGAATAAATTTTCCATTTATTTTAAGTGTTAAACCATATTCATAATTTTATGTTATGATTTTAAATTCAAAATTTTAGGAGATAATTATGTATATTCCATTATTTATAAATTTTTCTTGGAATAAATAATAGTATCAATACTCATAGAAGATGTATATATTTTTCTATTGAGAAATCCAATACAATTGGTGTTGGAGCTAAGTAGATGATGTCCATATTAGGGCATATAACATAGGTAATGACTAATAAACTTATACATATGGAGAAAAATAATGTTTAATGGAATGATACACCTATATTGGATCATTTCATGTGACTTAATCCTGTTTTATTTAGTGGAACTACTAATCCAATGCTGACTGAGTAGAATATTAAGTACCCTGAAAAGATATTCCTGGCCTAGGGTTGAAATAAAAGGGGAAAGGTAATGTGTGTAGTGTATTTTCAAAAATTATATGTTGATTAATGGTGTTAATTGATCCTAAATACTAGGGAGGAAAATGAAATGAAAAATATGGAATAAATATATTTAAAAGTAACATTAATCAATAAATATTTCCCACATGAAAAATGAACTAAAATGTATAGAAATTTCATCAACTTAAATAAAAAGGAATAGAAAAATTTTATAGATTATTATGATAACTTTAAAAGAATATAAAGGTATTATAAATATTACCTATAAAATATAGAATGAAATATTGACTATTTCCCTGAGGATTGTATGATTAGCCTCCAAAAGGAGTTGGGTTGTAAAAAAATTTCATCATATGATGGAATAATTTTATATTCCATTAAAATAGAGATTTAATTTTATATATAGAATATCCTGAAGAGAAATGAATATAATAAGAGGTTAACTAAAAATTATGAAAATAGAAACCTATAAAATAATAATAAATGAAAAAATCAATTTCCATCATGTGAAAATTATTGAATGAAATATCCTAAAAAATTCTGAAAGGGAATGGGATTTTGATACAAGTGTAGAGACATTATTCATCTACATAATGAATGTAAGGGGAAGAAATACACAAATATTATCCAATTATTCAACTATAGATAAATGTGAAATTATTCACACCAATGTCTCAAGAATCAAGGGAACCTACTGTAGAAGAGGCCAAGGGGAGATGTCCAAGTTTATATAGTCACAACATTCGAGGTTCAATTTCCTAATGATGTGGTGGTATGTAATTTTATAATATCCCCAACTGTAGATAATTATTTATTTGATTATTTATATTCACACTCTTTTATTTCTTCCTTTTATTATACGAAACTTATTTATTTACTAATAACATTATGAAGGGAGTTTCAAGTTAATAATCAAAGTAGATATATCACCACAATAAGAATGTGTCAGTTGGTTTCCAGTATAACACATAAAATTTTCTTATTTATAGAATTTATTATTATAACTATGATTGAATTTGATACAATCCTTGATATGGATTAGACTTCAAA
Source organism: Viscum album (assembly GCA_963277665.1). Lineage (NCBI taxonomy): Eukaryota > Viridiplantae > Streptophyta > Magnoliopsida > Santalales > Viscaceae > Viscum > Viscum album. Next base: position 1,948,535,847 of record OY728119.1, read on the forward strand.
AATATAATTCAAAACTTTATTGACAGGATAAGGAAATTGTAATTCATGACGAAGATATGGAATTATATATATTTAGAGGGGAGACTTCATCATCTGGGTCATGGTATGATCGAACTAAAATAGCTCTTATACATGATATTATTGGTGAAGAATAAAAAACAAAATCTAGGGATGGAAAATGTAATCTTAATATTGAAGATGTACATATTATAGAAGAATAAATTAATGATTTTTGTAAGGAATTACCTAGAAATCCACCAAAAGAATACATTAATGTTTTTTGTAAGGAATTACCTAGAAATCCACCAAAATTTGAAGTTGAGTTTTACATTGATTTAATTCATGATGAAAGACTTATATCAAGGACTCCCTATAGAATAACCACTATAGAATTATTGTAGTGGAATAAATAACTAGAGGAGTTGTGTGATAAGGTATTTATATTCCCTAGTGTTTCACCAGGGGGATACCTGATTATTTTTATTAAATAGAATTTTGGATCAATGAGGATGTGAATTGATTATTAGGAAATAAATTCTATTATAATAAAGAACAATATCCTCTTCCTCACGTTGACATCTTTTTCAATCAACTTCATTGAGCTAAATATTTTTCAATGATTGACCACTATTTTGGGTATCATCAATTGTGAGTAAAGAAGGAAGATCTTTCAAAGAAAACACTTCATATGAGGTATGTAAATTACTAGTTTATATTAATTATTTATGAATTAACTAACTCAGCCTTTGTTTTTAGGGTTCTAACAAATATATTATTCAAGGAGTATCTTGATGTTTTTATTAATTAAGGTAATATTTTTGTATTATAAAATCTTTGATGGCTATGAGAATCAATTTTGAATCATTATTGATACTCTTAAAAGAAAATTTTTATATGGTAATTTTTTAAAGTGATAATTCTAGATTTATATTTTTTCTTTTATTAGTTATATTTTATCTAACAATGAAATCATATTTGATCATATGAAGAAAAAGGAATGCAAATATTGGCCTACACTAGTGAGCATAAATGAGGTATGTAGTTTCATTGGTTGGTAGGTTACTATCAGAAATTTGTTCAAAACATTTCTTGATTTTAAAACCCATTAAAATATATTACATATAAAGAGGTTATGTTAATATAGACATAGTAATGTGAATAATGTTTTGAAAAATTTCATGGGATATTGCCCAATTCCCTGATTCTAACTCTGCCATCAGAAAATGATGGATTTGTGATATATGGTGATGCATCAAAGAAGGGGATTGGTTGTTTCATTATGAATAAGGATAAAGTTATAGCCTATTCATTAATACATTTAAATATTCATGAATAAAACTATCCAAATAATGATCTTTAATTTGTAGTCATAATCTTTTCTTTGAAGATATAGATACATTATCTCTATGGTGAAAGATGTGAGATATACAAAAACCATAAGGTTATAAAATAAATCATTTCATAGAAATCACTCTGCATGATGAAAATATGATGGCTTTAACTAATCATGGATTATGATTTATCAATATATGAACATCTAGGGAAGGAAAATAAGGTAATAGGTGCATTGAGAAGTAAATATCTTGGATTCCTGATCAAAATAATGATTGAAAGAGATTTTATGTTCATTTATTTATAAAATATGGACATGATAATTATTATGAAAGGGGAAAAATAAATCCCTTCTTAAATTATTTATAAACCATATTTATTGGAAAATATAAAAATTATTAGCTAGATGATTGAAATATTCAGATGAAAATTAAATTCATGAATGATGAGAAATTGGTAGATATTTTTTATAAGGATGGTAATCTTAAATTTGGAAAGAAGTTATGTGTTCCCTTTATACATGAGCAAAAAATGAATTTTTTAGATTTTTCTCATAACTCAAATTTCTCTATACACCCTAGTAGAAAAAATATTTATAGGAATGCTAAATAAAATTTTTAGTTGGATAATGTGAAGAAGAAAATTACTAATTATGTATCAAGATGATTGGTTTTCAAAAGGTGATAGCTGAGAGAAAACTTATTAGGGGAATCATGAAACATATACCTATTCCTAATTGAAAATGGGATGGAATTACCATTTATATTTTCAATTAATTACCAAATACTTTTCCAAATAATGATACAATATGGGTTATTATTTATTGTCTTACCATTTGGAACATTTACTCTCTCTAGGATAAAATTCTTCACTTTAGAACCCTGAACATATCTATATTAATAATTTTTTAAGACTTTATATTGAACATATTTTAATTTTTTATTATCATGATCTGTTATTTACATAAAATTTCAAGAAAATTATTTAGAAGGCTCTTGATACAGAGCTTCATTTTAGCATCGCCTATCAACCTAAAATTTATGGGTAGTTTGAAAGGAATATTAAAACATTAAAAGTCATGTTGAGGTTGTGATCACTTGCCCGAATGGCCTGAAGGCATTCTTTTTATTTTATTATAGATAATCCCCCTTTTAAGGGTTGAAGGGGAACCCATACATGACCCGTAGGCATAAGGCACAAGGCCCGACATGACCCATAATACATGACCCAAAGGCCCAGAGGTATACCATGCCCAATACATGACCCGTAGGCCCATCCCACTAGAACTTTCCCTCCCCATCTTCCGAATCATTGATTTCCTTTATCTCCCCACCTGCATCGCTGATCGGCTAGCATTACCCCATACAAAGTTGCACGGTGTCTGGTCCCGATGGCGGTTGCCATACCCTCTCATTCTTCCAATCCAGTTCTCTCTACTTCTGATGACTGCTATTGGTGCTCTGATCCTCATCTAGGGCCAGCTCTGTGTGAATTGGGCTACTTCATGGTCTTAAATGGCCTGAAGGCTTTATGTCTCGAAGGCCTTTGATGGCCCGAAGGCCCTAAGACCCGTAGGCCCAAACCGGTGGCCCGAAAGCCCAAATCAGGTGAATAGTACGGCTGCTATAGTACCAAATAGCGCCTGCTCTAATGTCTATTACAGTACTACTATAGTACTACTATAGTACCCGAAAATTCGCCTCCACCCAGTTTTGAACCTCAGTCTCTTGGATGCAAAGCAGGAGCCCTTACCACTCGGGTACGAACTCATTGGCTATGATCACTTAAATTTCAATGTATGTTATATAATTATATACCTTTTGTAGAGTTTAGATATAATATTAGCTTCCATTAAAGAATTCAAAATGATTTTTTATGAATCATTATATGGAAAGAGATGTCATAATCCAACTGGTAAGGATGAAGTTAGTGAAAGGAAGACTGTATGCCAAGAAATTATTGAGGAGAAATTGATAATGATAAAGAATATTCAGACCCATATTAAAGAATCTCCAAGATAGAAAAATAGTTATGCTGATATCAAAAGTAAAAGTTTTTAATTTCAAGTTGGAGATCAATTTTTATTGAAGTATCTATATGGAAGGGTATTATATAGATCAATAAGAAAGGAAAACTGAGCCCCATGTTCATCAGAAATTCTAAAAGTATGGAATGAATTAATGTTATGGTTTGACACTAAGACTCTAAGTTACATTATGAGTTCCATATCTCATTATTAAGGAATTATATTCCATTCCCAAGGCATGTTCTCACCTTTAAATAAATACAATTGAAATATGATCTATCTTTATTTAAAGTGCCTACCGTGATTCTTGACACTAGAAAAAAAGTGTTGAAAAATTGAATGACTCACCTGGTAAAGGTACTCTGTAGAAACCATAAAATAGAGGAAACAGTTTTAGAACCCAATTATGTTAAGAAGAATACCATCCTTATTTTTTTATAAAGTAATAACCACAAAAATTTCAAGGACAACAATTTTGAAGGAGGAAAGAATGTGACACCCAAGATTCAATTATACCAAGTGAATATTATATTTTAATAAAAATATAATATAATACAAAATTTAGTATTTCAATGCATAAAAAATTCAAATTTGATAGTATTCATATCAATTTTTAATTTAAAAGGTCAAAATAAGCCTATAATGAGTTTTTGAAATTATCCCACAAGAATAAGATTTTATAAATAATTAAAAATATTGTATTTAACTATTAATAATATTATTTATAATAATTTTTTATAATATATATCATTAACCATTTATTTTTTATAAATTTTATTTAAGTAATGATAATAACATTTGGAGTTAAAAGAAACATTTTTTAGAAAACAATTTTTAAGTACAAAATTATTTCCATTTTAATTAATTAAAATATTATTTAACAACAAATAAATTAAATGAAATTTCTAGATTATATATTTAAATATATAGATTCAAATACTTATAATTGTTATTACTAGTCATATATTTAATATAAGATAATCTTATACTTGAAAAAATCTATTTCATCAAAATTATTTTTTCATCACATTTTACATATTTATTTTTTAATTAACATTTTACAATACTTGTAAAATTGATTCAGTATTCTGAATAATCATAATTAATATTAGGAAATAATTTCATGTTAATGTTTTTACAATCAATCGTAAAAACAGTAAAAATTGGTTACTATGGTTAATGTCAAAAGGGTTTATCGGGGGTTATTATAAAAATCTATGGTTTAAAATAATGATTTTTTTAAAACTCATTGGTTGATTATATTTCAAAATTAACCTTATCAAATTCTAATATGAATCATTTTTGGTAAATTTTACATATAAATTAATTTATTAATTCTTTAAAACTTTGAAAAATAACAAGTGTACCACTGACCCTAATTATAAAAGGGCACCTCTTCCCCTCACTTATATGCACATATTGAGCAATTTATCTCAATAAAACCCTACCAAAAACTCTCCCAAACATACTTAAACACGTTATAGTGGTTATGGTATTCCCAAAATACCAACCATAGGGTCTTTAAGAATATATCCAAATGAGCTTTCTCTACGAGAAGGTAATCGCCTTAACCAAGGTCTTTCTTTTTTTACATCATCTTTTACCACCATTAACTATTTCCTAAAAATTAAAATATAAAAACAAAAATATAAACATATAATTAGATATTATTATATTTATGTAATAGTATTTATCCATATCCTCCTCTATCAAATGGGAACCAAACCATCACTCGGGTGTAGGAAAAAAATACCTTATCATGAATTGATATAATTTGTTTTCCATCACCACCTCACATAACTAGTTATAATGATGGAAATAATAAATAAATATGATAAATATTAAATATTAATGATTCTTAAAATTTAATATATCATCTATATCCTTAACCTTTCACCCACTAAAAAGGGATAACGTTGCTTCTTCGTATGTATGACTTACTGTCTCCCTAAAGCGATACAATTCATTTTCCATGTCCAGCTTTCAAGAATGATTATAAAAATATATATAATTAATAAATATAATATTTATAATATTAATATAATTATTTATATTATTAAATTATAATATATTCACAATAATTGGAACATCCATGATGAAAATTACATGAGAAGACTAAGCAGTTAACACCAGAAACAATGATAATAATGAAATATTATTAACAAATGGGTGATAAGATGTTAAAAGTGGATCATATAAGATATTTTAAATATGAATATAGTAATTTTATAAATTAATACCAAGTTTAGAACTACTATACATGAGTATAATTCATTTCCATCAAAGTGAAATCTTGAGGTAAGGGATTTCATATTAATTTCCACTACGTCGAGACATATTTTGTATTATGAACTAATTTAATTTGTATTGTAGATGTTATAACCCTTCTGATGTATTTAACATGAATATTTAATTATTAATGATGATTAATTTTTAAATTAATTTTTACACTTTTAAGGGGTTACAATTTAAATGTTATTCTTGAGGTTAAAATTTATTTTACAATCTCATTATTCTGGGACTGTATATATTTTTCATTGAAACAATATTATATTCTATCCTTGGTAAAATTAATCTATTTTATTATCCTTTTAATATTTAAGGATATTCCTTTTTTTATTCCAAAATTTACTCTACATTTATCTTGAGGTAAGAAAATAAATTTTTAAAGGAAAGGTTGATTTTATTTCTCTTTTTGATCGAGTATATTTTTCATCCATGTCCATATTTGTTTAAAAAAAATTAAAAGTTATTTTTATTTTCTAAAATTATTTATTAAGTAGGATTTAAGTTATTATTGTTTTCAAAAGGTTTTAAATGAATATTTTTAATGTTTTTAGAAAGGTTCATTTTTTGACTTTCTTTAGAAAAAGGAAAAAGGAATGATTCTTGTTAACATATATGGAGTTAACATAGAGTCTTAATGTAGTTACCATTTAATGATATTTATGTTATTTTAAGAGTTTACAATGGTTTTAAAAATAAAACTATCTAATGAAAATTTACTTTAATGCTTTTATTCTATTTTATTATATTCTCTAAAATAAATGAAATTATTACACAACCTATAATTATAATGAATTTATGGTCATATTTTATACCTTATAATTTTTTTGGTCTTTAATTATATTTAGAAACTATCAAAAAAATCATCATGATGGTTTAATAAAATATGGTGAAATTTGAATTTTTGATCTTGAGTGGTATTTCATGGAAGAAATGGAAATTTATCCTATTAGAAAATCATGGATAATTTTTTTGACCTCTATCTTTAAATTGGAATAGGGTTTTTAAAATAGAAAAATTGTTTTTTTAAATTACAAGACAATCGAATTTTGACAGAATACTTAATAATTAAATAATTACTAATTTATGCATGTTCATTTAGTGATATATTCAGTTTGGGGCATCATATTGGAATTATAAATTTTCTATTAAGTCTAGAATGGGGTGTTTTTTCTATATAGGGAATAACCTTAGGTTAGGTGTTAGGGTTGAGTCAGGCTCCCTTTTCATCTCTCTCCTCCTTTTCTTTTTATTTAGTTTTTTCATTATTTTATTTTTTTTTCTTATATTTTACCATCTTCTACCCTATGTGTCACATACACCCCTGGGTATCCCCATTATCATGACCAAGAGATGAGGGGGATAAAGAGAGAAATATGGAGGGAGAGGGTGGAAGAGGTGCCACTAGGGAGCTCGGGTCTCACCATATCATCTTTTGGTAGTTGTGGATTTCTAATTGGATGTTAGCTTTATTAATTTCTACCAGGAGGTAGGAACTTTTAATATTTTTATTTTAAATTATCATTAGTTAGTTTATTTTAAGCTTTAATCTTGTTTTTGGGATATTAGGGGGGCCCATGTGTTGATCTAGTGGTTTTTGGGAAAATTGAAGGGTTCTTAGAGGATTAAAGGGATTTCAATTAAGGAAATCCCAAATACAAGATGTGTAGTTTTATGAACACATGATCTGTGTTATTCCTATTTGGTAAAGTTGAAGTTTTTAGAATTACATTATGTATACTTTAATTACATGCCATTTATTAGTACTTGGCCATATACTTGGAAATATACCCATGTATATGGGAAGATGGAGTTTTGGAAAGTACACACCATGTACTCTGGGTACACACCATGTAGTAAGTCATGGACATGTGTCCATGTGCATGGTAAAACACCTCATATGATTGGGGATGGACATGTAATAGTTCATGGCTAGATTCTATACTTATGTACTAGTACACAAGCAGGCCCTAAGTGTTTCTTGGTTTTTTAGAACTAAATGACCTATTTCACTTTTGAGGGTACACAAAATTTACTAAGAAGTACATGCTTTATAATTTTTGAGCATGTGTTTTTGGGTACCTTTATATCATGAAGTCATAATTGGAATTTTTATTAGTTAATTATGATCATTTTGTCACATAAATTGTGATGGTGGAATCCTTTCAGTATTTAGATTTTATTTTAAGGTGTTTTTGACAATGTTATGTTTTTGGGGATTCCTTCAGGGTTGTTGTTTTAGAATGATATTGGGGTTGTCTTGTGATCTGTGAGGTATGGGAAAGGGTTTTGCATTTTTTGATCACATTGTCTTGAGGATTCTAGGTGAGTGTGTTTTTAGCCCTTTAAAATGATATGAGGAGGTGAGATAAAGTGTTTTCTTATACATAATAGTTATTTTAAGCTATGGTTTCATAGGATAATTTGGGATGGGATAACATAACAGGATATTGAGTATAGATGGGTGTTGTTGAGTAGGGTTTGAGATATGTATGAGGGACATGTTTGATGAATTTCCTTGTATGCGTGTTGTTTCTTGGGGTTACCCTTATGAGCATGGTGTGGATTAAGGTTACCTTTGGCGTGAGGTTCTTCTTGAGGTCTCCCTTATGGGTAGTGTGGCTTGACGTTTCCCTTATGGGTGTTTTTTCTAAGCTTCCCTTCTAGGTCATGTATTTCTTGATATTTCCTATCTAGGTGTGGTGTTCTTTTCATTTTAGTTAAAGAGACCAGCCATAGTTCCACTGAGCGAGCATGGATTGAGGTTTGTTTTTACTATAGGATACCCTTATAGGGTTTCCTAACTATGATTTGGTTTGTTGTAGGACCCACTTATATGGTGTCCTATTTTTACTAAGGTTTCGGGAACCATTGAGGCTTCATTTTGTTTGGTTGGTCTATAAGATGGTCGGTGCTAGTTTCAATGGTTTTGGTTGGAGGGTGTGGGTGTTAGTCGAACCTATTTATTGAGATTTTTATATTAGAGGTATGAGGTAGTTCTTGTTGAGTAATGAATGGGAGAGGATAACTTTGGGATATTAATGGACTAGGAATGTTTGATGAGTTTTATTATATTTCTCCTCTCTTCTAGTTGGATGGTTATTATTAGGTTGGGATAGGGAACTAATGGATGATCTAGATGAGTGTAGCTTCTCTAGTATAGTGTTTCACCCATGTATAGGGTTAATGGACCTAGGATGATACAAAACTCCTTTGTAGAATTTTTTAGGAGTTTGGGGCCTAATTAGGTAGCCCTATGATGTGATGATAGGTTCATTCAACCCATCTGGTTCTACATGACTTTTAGACATGTTAGTATACTTTCAAGGTTGATTGAGAGTCCCTTATTTCAGTTAAAATAATTCCATTACATTCCTAGTTCCAAATATATTCACATGATTATTTTAGATGACGAGGATAGATCCTAGGGTTCAAAATTCATGTCTATACTTGTGTTGGACTTTGGATCTCCATCTTGTTCAAGAGGATGCACTTAGTATTGGGGCTGCATGATTCACACCTCGTAATTCCTCTAGTAAGGTCCAGAGAGAGTTTAGTTTTACCTATGGATGTTAAGATGAACTCGAGCTTTACTATTTTCATGTTTTTATCCCTTTTATTTATTTTTCTGTATTTTTTATTTTTATTCCTATAGCCTCATTTAGTTAGGTTGGTCATGATTGATAATTCATAAACATGTTATGATAGTAGATGTTAAGACCACCATTTGGGGTGGCCTACTAAAAATTATTTCTCACCCCATTCATGTTCAACTCCATGTATGTATAAATAATATTTCTTATTTAAGGTTGAGCACGAGATTAATTAGATCTGGTGGAGGCCCAGTATTGCATGATCAAAGAGGATATCTCATGTGGAGTTTGAGGTTCATGCTGGAGTTGTTCAACAGTTGCGGGGACCGAGTTTGTGGTTCAGCTCATAGTAGAAAAATCGGATTTTGTATTCATTTTCCTTTATTTTATTATATATTTTGTCATCCCAGTGCATGAACCATGTCTATATACTTTTTCCTTGATTTTTTATGATTCATTCCATTTATTATAGTTTTTAGCTATTTGTTTATTTATTTATGTACTCTATGATATTCTTGTATGTGTATATGTTTAGTATATTTATGTTGTTATTATACTCAAATATAAAGGAATATTATCCCCACTATATCCTTTTAGGTCATCATCACTATTCCATAACCAATGGAATACAGGGAGGTGTGCATGAGGGTGGGATCGGGTGATAGGCTAGGTTAACCTATGCCTGTTTGTGACAGAAACATTCACATTATTATGATAATCACTCATTATAAATTAAATTTATCTTAAATATCCATATTCTTTGTATCATGGATATTATTTAGTCCAAAACCATATACCATTTATATATATGGTGTTTTACTATAGAATTATTTTCATTGATTGGTGAAATATTGATATTCTATATCACCATACTCGATACAAATTTTTTTGACAATTCATATTGTTTATGAATTAAGTTTTTCATTAAATATATGAGTAATGTATTGGGAATTCAGTGATGGGAGTTCCTCAAAATTACATAACCCATCAATTCATTGACATATCTCATGAAACAAATTATTTGGCTAGCCTTATTAAATGGATTTTCTTGTGAATGCCAACCAATAGTTTAAAATATCTTGGTGAAATACCTTAGTGGTAAATATTTCATGATGTCCAATATTCTATATTTCATTCATTGAGAATTAAGATATTATTATCCATGATATTATTACACTGATATTATATATGGATGAATTACACGCCCAAGTTATTGACTAAATGGAACATGTTTTCATTTATCTACCATTATATATTGATAATTCCTTATTTACTAAAGATAGATTCTGTTTTACATATCCCTTATTGAGAATTTGAGAACACCCTTATTTTGTGTTCCTTTACCCAGGATATGAAGAAAGAATATTTTAATGAGTTCATGGATTTATAATATTTACTTTCACTATGTTTTATATTTTATTTCCAATGTAATATGGGAATCATGTTTGTATCTTGTTCATCAAGACTGCTAAACTGATCAATCATTTGAGATGACATCCCTTGTATCTTATTCTAAAGTAATAAAGTTGAAACCGGATCAATGTTACTATAGTTTTGTTTGTTATAGTTACATAGTTATTCCTTAGAATAAGGATTAAACTTAAGATAATGCATTTATTCTAAAAGAAATAGAGTCCTGATAAACCATTTCCAAAAGAGTTCAGATGGATTAACAATAGGTATAGATATTTTCAAAAATTATTTATGAAATTTTAGTCCATGTGATAGATTATTTTATATGAACTAAAATAGGTCTACCATATTATAAAATATCCCTCAAATCATATCCGATGATGTGGAATGAAAATTCCTTTATCATTGTATATGATTTGTATTTATCATAGTGTATGGTAGGTTGCTGATATAGGATATCAATTAAATGGATTCACCAATTCATCCATGTAGTTTCATCCAATTATTAATCATCAGGTTGATTCATTTATGACTACACACAATCATTTGAAATGTTCAAATGATTATGAGATCCCAATGGGAATGAATTATGGGTAACACATGATTTTTGTCATGTGATGGATTTGGGTGTTCAAATCCCTTCACTGAATGAAAGAATAATATATAAAGTGATATAATCCCCATATTGGGTGTGTGTGATATGATAAATCCATAGGTGATTCTTCATTTACTCTCGAAAACATCATTTATCTTCATTAAGGATGGTGTTAACACACAATTGATAAACTAGGGTCCTCTAGTTATTAATAAGAATTATAGTTGCATGCATCATCCCTATGGTGGAGGGATACATAGACTATCACTTGGTGTTATCCATTAAGATATATCTTATGATTTTGATATATATGGAGTTTTTTTAGTAAATTTATTCTTGGTTTATTTTATGTTCCTCATTTTACAATTTTTTGATGAAAATAGATTGAGTACTTTAATGGGATTCTTCTCTAAATTTTTTTTAAAGGTTGGGGCCGAAGCCTCATTTATTATTAAATCAATGCAAAGACCTCTTTAACTAGGTAGAGGGTGACCCATTACATAACCTGAAGGCCCAGAGGACATTTAGCCCATTACATGACCCGTATGCCCAATGTTTTTTCCCAAGGCCCATTCCGTGAATAGTACTGCTACAATACCCGCTCACTACAGTACCACACAGTACCCACCACTGCTACAGTGCTCTATTCCCGCTACAGTGCATGTCGCCGCTACAGTTCCCGCCATTTCTATAGTGCCGTTGCTGCTACAGTACGCTACCGTACTACTACAGTACCCTACGCCCAATGTGTTTTGAACCCCCATTTTTCATGTAGGATTATGGGGTACTTACCACTAAGCCAAACCCTAACTAAAATTATTCTATAATATTAGTCATGTAACAATACACTAAAACCCATCACATGGGAAATGAACCCACTACTTAGAAATATTTTATATTGGTTATTGAATATAGGAAATGTATAAAACCTCTTAAATATGGAATAAAGTAAATAGAAACTCACAATATGTTGAATGTGGTATTACACATGAAGGGGTAAAACTTAGGATGTTAAAGTGGGTTTCCAAATAGAGAAATAAAACATGAGAAATTGTACATATCATGGTTTATTGAAAAAGGTTATTATAAATTATGATATAAACAATGATGATAACGTTTCACTATTCACTATGCTTAAATCTATCCAAATTATACTAGAAATTAGTTTATTATACTATTATGAAATTTATAAAATATATATCCAAACTTATTTCCTTAGTGGAAATTTATTCATGGGTGTAAATACAATACTGATGGGTTTCAAAGGGATGCATGGAATCCAAAACATAGTGGAAGTAAAATTTCAAAACACCATTATTCCAAAAATCTATCTATACTTTAGGAAAGAATAATAAAATGAATAAAAACGTATACCTTTCACATTGAAAATCCAGTCTTTCAAGGATACAAACAAGAATTTTATCAAGATCAATGAGGATAAAATGAAGGGTTCCTCCCTCCTAGTGTATCCATGTATCATGAGAATATTTTGATGCTAGTAAATGACCTCCATTATTATAATATCTTACTAGAATAGTTTATTAAATGTGGTAGAGAAATGAAAGTTGGGGATTGTCAACTGTGAAAAGTTTTAAACAATATTTCGGCACAATGGGATGCCACACAAATAACACATTATGATCTACTTGATATAGATATCGTAGGATACCTTTATCATTCCTAAATATTTTTCTATTAAGTGAATTATTTTATAAGATTCATTTTTTTAAATTACAACTCATCATTATGATTGATTTTTTTAATGTTTAAACAAATGTTTGGGTCATTAAAACTCCCAAAGGTTATCATCACATGATAAATAACTTGAGAATTATTGATTGTAATAGAATAAGGAATAAAATACACATGATATAACACATCAAATGGGATTTAATGAAGATTTCTAAAACATAGTGACACTCACCATATTGTGGTGTATACTATGGTAGGCCATGGTGTGGTCCAAACCACTATGTTGTTGTGGTTCCATTAGTTAAAAAATCCAACAATCTCCTACTTTCACTAAATCCTCATAGACTAGGAACATTTTCAATTTATGTCACATAACATGTAATAAATCATAAACCATATCCAAAACTCCTTTAGGATTGCTTCCAAAACTCCTTTTGGTTGTTAAAAAATTTCAGCTTCTGATAAAATATATGTAACAACTTATGAAAATCCATCCATAACTTCATTCAAATATCCTCCAAAATGATTTTGGGGTAACTCTTAATGTTTAATAAACTTGATCCTCATTCTCACAACCATAAATTGTAACCACATGGTCCATTGTATCATTAATAATAATTATGAATTCTCAAATTCGAAAATGTATGTAATTATCAGCCTCTATAAAAGTTTCAATACTATCCAAAATAAAAATGGATCTAGCATGATATATATCAAACACCTGTATCTCCATACCTATTTCCACTAGAAGTACCATATTCAAGTATGTGTAATCATATAATAACTTTTTCCAAGAAATCGAGTGACAATAGGATACAGAGTATGTCAATCCCATGTAGATGACTCGTATATTATCAATTATCTAAGTATAGACTAACCAAATCAATGAATAAATCTTATTTTATTCATATTATATGGATGTGAACATCATATGCCCCACATCTATATAGATAAGTACATCACAAGTAGATTTTAAAGTTATTTACACACACTTACTCACTTTATCTCAATTAAGATCCCAAATGTTGTACTTATTATACAAGAGTAAAGATTTCATGTTGGTAAAGCCTCAACTAATGACATAATGTACAACATACCCAACCACCCATGATTAAATAAGACTCAAGGATTACATAAAAAAGTATCAAAATTTGAAGTTTCCCATTTTAAGTATCATTCCTACATTAGGTATAAGGATTCAATATTAATCATACTCTCCTAGTACACAAAAGTCATATTATATAACACTCCATGTGGTATACTTGTCAATACATCCATCACACAAATTTTTTTTATGCCTCATGAGTATATTTAATATCTATATACAAGATAAAGCTTGCAATAACCGCAATATTTCATCATAACCTATAATAGTCCATGATGAACATAGTTTAGGGATAAATCAATGTTATACTTTTAGAGGTTATTATCATTACACATCATATAAATTACATTGGTAACATGAAAGAATAATAACATAATGACTTCTATTTGTATAACATGATTCATTTTATATTATTTAACTCTTTTAATAATACTAACAAAACTATACATGTTCTCCCATTTTATAGTATCTTATATGATAGACCTCTATAGAGGCTTTATTATTTAGGAACTTTTTTTTGGTTTTATTAAACTCATTACATATCTTTTTAATTATTACCATATGTTTATATGGATATATTCTAAAACATTTCCCCAAAAACTTTGTAGTGAGTAAAATCTATGATGAAAACTAGTTTGAATAATGGTGAGACTTAAGAATAAAAATCATAATGTTTAACTCTTTGAACACAATATTCAAACTCCTTAAAATTACAACATCAAAGGTTATGTTGTTAATATATTCTATTTTTATTATAAATTTTTCTAATTTCATCATCATCATAATTATTATATCTTTTCCATTAATTATCTTACATTGATGTTATTTTAATAACTAATATTACTATTTATATAATTCTTTACCAACTATATTAAACTCTTTTTAGGATATGAAGTGAATTCCACTTCATTACAGTAACTAAAATTAACTCTATATTTTTATTTTCTAATATACCCTAAAATCTTCTTATATATTAAGTGACATTAACTTTAACTATCGTAATCTAATATTTTTTTTAACTTTTTAACATCTATAAATCTAAAATATACTCTCACTGGCTTCTTAGAAACTACATTTCCTTCAGAATATCTTGTTAAGAAACAAAAAGTATTTTGTGTTAATAAATGACACTTATTTTATTTAGTAATAATATTTTGAAAAATAAACTATTGAATCCATATAAGATATGACATTTTATGTTTTTAGAGTAATATTTTGAAAAAAATATAATTTCCCTTGAAATATGTCACTATTTGGTGGGGGTGAATCTTTCCCCTATATTTTAATTAATATCTCGGATACAACTCCTTTTTATCCTTATCTCCTTTCAAACTCTTTATAGTATTTAATGGAATATAAACCATTTGTATAAAAAATATCATATCAATATTTTTCATATTAACTATTGGTTAACAAAAAATTTCTCATATCAAATAATAGTATTGAAATAACTATACACATCCTTTATTAAGATTAATAATATACTAAAGTATAAATTTTCATTTAACTTCATGATTTAGAAAACCTTGACTTCATTATTTTAATTAAAACTACAAGTTACATCATTTATTACATTGATTTTTAACTCATGTATATTTAATAAAATATTAAAGTATATAATTGGTATTATAAACAAGTCAAAGATAATGAGTAAATTTCTGTAATTCCAATAACTAACATGGAATATTCGTGGATTTTATTAAACCCTATTTGGTATACTAGACAATTTTATCATACAAAAATTATTACACCTTCCTAAAACATTTTTTAGGTTTCAATGTTCTTGACTGGATTCTCCATGAAACTTTGTTGCACCTTCCAACCAACTTTTCTTCTTCTCATTTGAACATTAACCCACTTTTACTAAAAACATGACACTAGAACCTAGACATCACATGTATAGTTCAATTATCCTCAACACTTTGAGAAAATGAGTAAAAATGTATTGAACACATTCCAATTATTGGGAAATTTTGAATAATTATTGAAGAAAAAAATCATTTTCTGGAATAATCATTAAATGAAACCTTTAGTCCCCCTATTTCTTCAACACACTCAATTTTACTAGATATATGAGTAGTGACTAAAGTACATTTGGTAATTTTTTTATATAATTCCTTTGAAAACTCATTTGAATCCTTCAATAAATCTCATAATTATCTACATTCACTTATTGAATGACTTCAATAGTTGATAATATAGGAAGGAGTGTCCCTAAAATATAAAATTATTTCTTATTTAGGAACAATTTTTATATTTCTATACCAACCTGAGATATTTCATCTATTAATATTATCATTTTTTAGGATTTATCTCATAGTGAAATTTAATGATGATGGTTCCATTGTATCTTCCAAAAAATCTATTATTAGATGTGTATCATATTTTACATTAATTTAATATTGTATTTTATTAAATTTTATCCAACTAAAACGACATCACCTTTAAAATATATCATATTCATTAGTTAGCTATGATCTATATTTTGATAAGTAATGAATTTATTTTAGCATAAACTATATTACATTATCTATATAGGTTTACAATCATGTTAATCATATAATATATGACTCTATGATATTTAAAAAGATAACTATTTTCATATGCTATCATATTGATTCGCTTAACATTATTCATCTCATAATAATATTAAGGGATTTCTAGCTATGTGCAGTCCAAATAAAATGCTATTAATGAGGCACCAAAAACTTAGGGTCACCCCATTACTTTATTTCCTTACGTAATATGATCAATGGACCCCCTGTTTTGGCATGATCCTACCTAGCTGGATGATTATGGACTTGAAAAATGATTTATTTGGAAACAATCTAAAACTTTTTATTTTAATGTGGATTTAATCTCACAGTATTATCATATATATTCCCTCTATATGTATGAATACTTCTAAATAATTATTTTTAAACATTTTTTATTTCCATAGAATCAATGTGTTCAAACCATATTAATGTGTAATTTTTTACACAAATTATAAACAAGAAAAATTCATGGTATAATACCATGCTTGTAACCCATTAAATGTATGTGGGATATTTAAAGAAGTTTGTTTAACACCATAAACTATAGAACATAATTATTCAAAATATAAAAAAAATTATACGCAAATAATAATAAAGGGAATAAAATGAATAAATGAATAATTCTTATATTCAAAAATGATATATATATATATATATATATATTTATGAATAATTCATAAATAAATTATAAACAATTTATAATTTAAAAAAGGAAAACATGAAAATTTATGTAGGAAACCTGACCCGAGTATCCTGAATATGATGTTTAATTTATTACATTTTTGTGAGATAAAACGAATCACATCCCAAAATAATGAATAGCTTAGTATTCATGATAAAGTAGATACATAATTGACATTATCATTACAATTGAAAACATAAAATACCAAAAGTGTTTTCTTTGAGAATGTCATTATTCCTCATGGTGTATCCCTTCATATCGATCACAAAACACTTCTTGGTATCCTGGGGAGAATAAAATATAAGAAATGGGTGACATTAGATGATCAGTAAGGGGTTTCATATAACAGTGGCTATGAATAAATATGGAATAATCAATATATTAAGGAAAATAACTGAAAAAATTCCATTTAATCAATAACTTGAGAATAATATGGCAGGAATAAATGATGATCAAATAATTCCATATAAATAATCACATGGGCATGGAAATATAAATAAGGATATTCTAAATTATTGAATAATTACATGGAATATCAATAACCAAATTAATAATTATGGAATTAATATTTTCATACATTTAAACCATACCATCGAGGACTTGTTCTAAGATATCTAGATAAATGGGAAAGGACTCATCCAAAACCAAATATAGTTTGTCTTAAGAGTCATACTGATTCATATAGGGGCTATATACAACCCGGAACAACACATAAAATACTAATTCTAATTCATTCCTCATATGAAAGGGGTGAAACATAATCAACATAAACATTCATATTGAAAAACTAGCATACTATATGTTAAGAATTACCCTATTTAATAAAGACAATCATAAACCATCCAGAGTAATCTGAATAGTATCAAACTAGTACATCCCCAATCCAACTGATCATAATGAATCCATATAAATAATAAAGATGGTATCATTACATCATATCCCAATTTATCATAATTACATTAGTGTCCTGATGTCTTTTATGAATATAAATACAATAAAAATATCCTTAAAAAGATTATTTAGGAAAATAACCTTTCCATTTTTAAAATCACCTATCAAAACAAAAAACCCCCAAAAACATTTTTGAAATATTTTTACTAGAAATAAAATTTAAATATTATAAAACAATTTTAAAATAATTGAGTGGTCATGATGGTGGGATATTATGTTCATGTCATACACCTTAAAATAATGATTCATTTCACATTTTTTTTAAAATCCAATTGGGAATTATTTTTAAAAGGACATTAATATTCTATTAAAAACATTTTTTAAAAATTGAAAATGGGTAAAAATTTATTTAACAAATAATTTTTAAAAGTTTAAAACATTATTGATTTTTTTAGAAAAGTTGGTTTTTGATGAAAAAGGATTAGTGACCAAAGAGAAAAAAGTCAATCCAAATGTTCTTAAAAAATTCATTATCATTTATGTACAAAATAGTGGGAAAATTGTACTGTTAATTGAAAATTTTAATTTATGCCTAGATCTAATAAAAAAATATTTATTTTTATATATAAATATAAAATAATTCACCCAAGTGGGACTTAAACAGAAATAATCTCAAATAATAATGAAATTATGAAATAAACCCTTGTAACTTTGGTAACTCTTGAATCATGAGCTCAATGAAAGAAATAACTTCCAATTAGGCAATAAATAACATGAATAAAAATAGAATCATGATATTACACATCAATATGGGAAGTATATACACCAATCAAAGGAATAAGTGGTGAATATGGCATATGTCTCACGAACGTAAAAGTGAGACGAAAAACACT
The DNA here is from genome assembly GCA_963277665.1 of Viscum album. NCBI lineage: Eukaryota > Viridiplantae > Streptophyta > Magnoliopsida > Santalales > Viscaceae > Viscum > Viscum album. The sequence continues at coordinate 1,948,554,892 of OY728119.1, forward strand.
TACCTCTCATATGATTTTATTTGTGCATGTATGTATCTCCTGTATAATGGTTTTAAGAATGCAATTAATTTATACCATAGCCATAAACATATTTATAATATCATAAAGGATCCTCTTATTACATTTTACCACCTTTTTGTTAATAATATTTCATTATTTTCATTGTTTTGGGTGTTAATTATCTTTTTTTCTCATGCATATTTTTTCAAGAAAGTTATGAATCTTCTATATAAAAAATAAAAAAGTCACATAAAAAATTATAATAATTCCATAAATATTATATTTTCTAATTAGATTCAATATTATAACCATTATTGATTGTTTTTCATTGAAAATGAGTCGCATCACTTCGTGGAGATGGTATGTCGTACGTACACACGAGCGGTGATATCATTACCTTAACAGGTAAAATGGTATGACATTTTGTGATGTATAATTTTTACAAAATAAATTTATTATCATATATATCAGATTAATTAATTAATTTTATCCTTATTACATTCCATGTAAATCATATGTGAAAAATGAATCACATTGCTTCGTGAGGTGGTAGTCCACTGTACAGACAAACGATGTTATCATATTTGAAACAGAATAGAACATAAAAAGGTATATGTGATATTAAAATTATATAATTATGATAATATAATTAATATAATATACATGTGGTAAATCCACCATTATATCCAGCCTTGGAAGGTGGTGATGGAAAATGAATGACATCGGTTCGCATTGTGGTGGTATGCCATACACACAAGTGATGATTTCATATCCCATTTAATGGGAGGTGATAATTATTTAGGTTATTATATTAGAATAACAAAATATCAATATATAGGATATAATTATTATATTATATCATCATGTTTTGATAATAATTGAAGTATTTATAGGAAGAAATAAAATAAAACACTCGGTAAGAGATGTTACCTCTTAATCAGCAACCATTTTTAGTTTATACCAAAGGGATTATTAGGTTAGATTTATGAACAAAATAATGATTCTAAGATGACATAAGGAAAGTAAGTTAGTTATTTTTTATTTATTTTTGGATTTTTTATGTTTGAAGAGGATATGAGAGGGGGTGTCCTTTTATAAGTGAGGTGGTAATTTTTGTACAGAAAAAGGTGCACCCAAATTTTTCACATTTAAAAAAGAAAAATAATCATCCATTATTTATATTAGAAGATATAATATTGAAATATTTCCATAAAATGTGTTTTTATAGATTTTGGGTTATTTTTAGCCATTATATTTCTATTTTATCCCTTGGTAAACCCATTTTTACCTTAACTGTGATAAATAAATTTTACTTTTTTTACTATTAATTATGGAAAAATATTCAGTTGAACTTTTTATATAATATAAATTATTTTTATTTCAAATAATAAATCCATTTTTCCAAATTTCATTCATATAAGTGGAAATTATTAACTTAAAATTAATCCCGAAGACGCGATGAGAAAGTGGGTTTTCAAATAGAAAATGTTCAAAAGTTTACAATGTTTTTATATTGAAATTCAATGACCTAAATTGGATATATATATATATATATAATATTTTACTAATTTTAATTTTAAAACCATATTGAAACAATATTTATGTTTTTAAAGGCTTTAAAATAAATGACAATTCTTATTCAAAACCCATAATTTTCAATATTCATCAGAAAAATAATATTTTAAATAAATTCAAAGAAATTAACCCAAATAAAAATTTAACATGAAGATATTAAAAAATAATTTTATTTTGTAAAATAAAGTTTCCATTTTTTAGAATTATTTTTAATTAATGTTATAAAAACACGATTAGACCGCCTTTTAAAAAAAATAATGTTTTTCTAAATAGAATTATTTTTCTTTCAAATGGTTCTTATTTTATTTATAATCAATATATAAAAATTAAGTTTAATTTATAAATGATTAAACCAAATAATTTCTATAATTTATTTACAGTTATTCATACCTACCAACTTAATGAATAGGTAATAATGGTCATATTTATATAATGATATTTTAATAGAGTATCATTTTTCATTCATAATCAGTGATGTTTTTGATGGAAGCTATTGAAGAGACTGAATTTATTTAAAAATTAATATATCAAAATTTATTAGGGGTGTTACATTCTCTTTTATTCATAATCATGCATCTCATATACACTACCAAACATTATGTGACTATTCTAAAAATCTTGAGGTGTTACACCCCCAAAAATAAATTGTGTCCTCATAATTTAATCTTGATCTTGATAATCAAGGGTTTTACATTTGTAAATTTATTTCTTGAAATACCACGTCATGATAATGGTTAATTAAACATCATTTAGATAATAAAAAATGTTAATTATGAAGGTTATATAGAATGATGTAACTAGGGCCCACAACAGATGTCAGTGGGCTGGGGATTTCAAAAAAATTCATCGACGGGATGACTAATCTTTCCCTTGCCAATGATCCGAGCCCCGATAAGGGCCAAGTATATCACGTATATTAAAAATATGACTATTTTTTTAAAGATAACTTTTTTGATATGAATCCTCAGTCAACTACAACTCATCATCGGTGATCATTTCTTGAAGGATCCATAATAGGATCCCTCTAGATCATCCACACGTAATTCAAAAATCCACTGGAGCATCGATCGTTGAATTTTATGTTCCACCAAGTGATCCGATGATATCTTTGATGTCCCGACGATCACCACATCAAGATTCCTTTGATGCTTGAGGGATATCTTGATCTAAGCTCTTGGATCGAGAGTATCTCTATCTATAAATGGGAGGATAGAGAAGCTCTAATTTTCATTCCATAAATGAATGAATAGTCATTAGTGAGAGAGCCTCCTCCTCTAATTACAGTGGAATTGGTAAATACCTGATTGGGTTCCCCGACCCCCATTTATTTCAACATCCACTAAATAAATAATTATAATGAACTAAACTCCTAAAATATTCTTTATTATTTCATCACATACCTGTAATATATATAAAATATATTACTTGATAAAACTGAGCCATTTAACTTGAATCGCTATCCCGCTTAATATTAAATGAACCTTGAATATTAAAATAATATTCCTTTGATTAATATTTTTTCATATTTACTTAACTTGTAAATAAATTAAATAAATTCTATCCCAATTATTCATAAATTGAATAATAATGAATTTATTTAATTATCAGTGATTGATACCTTGGACAACACTCAGACTTCGTGGTGGGGCCCAACATGTCCAATATACCTATTCAACTAAATAGAGAAGATTCTTGAATACACTATTGTTTGTGACCCTATAGACCCTTATCTCGATAGCAGTTAATAATATCCACAAATCAAGATCAGAGTCTAGCAACCCATCATGGCCCTTAAAGAGATAATGATAGTAATCGCAATGACTACCATCCTACAAACACTGACTGTGTACTATAATCTCTTTGTCTTTAAATATCTCCTAAATTAGGACACATACTTGTGTCATCATTATTTTTTTTATTTATTATTTATTGATCTATCCATATGGATTTATCTTTTTACTACTTTGGTCAAAGACTAATGAAGGTAGCACCATCCTGATCAACCAGGCCTGAGATATGCAACTTCCTTAACCCAAAAGCGACAAATCCATTCTTGACCATTCAACCAATGTCATACCACCAATGACGCACCCAATACAATCTACCTTGTCACGATTTCAATATCATGGTTTTATCCTTGCATCAAAGTACACAATCAAATGGAACACATTGGTTATGGTATCAAGTCAGGATACTAAGAAACATGTTTATATATAGGAACAACCAGTGACACCCAAAACATGTGGTGTTCCTATTGGAGGGTCTGTCCTCATGATCTCACTACTAAATATCAAATATATGAACTTCATGAGAATAAGTCTTAATGTTTATGAGCCCCTAGTACCCGATAGTCAAAAATCAACTGTGTCCAATCAATATGATGTAACTAAACCATAGGACCTATTTTGTATTAATTTCATAGTATCTCGAGGTTCTCATTATAGTATGGGATCTTATATAACCTTTTTATACAACAATTAATCTATGACATTACCATTATATAGTGGATGCAAAAATACCTACACTATAATAGTAAAAAAAATATCATGTATATCTAACTATATACATGATATGGTAATCAAAAGACAGCATAGTTGGGTATATGGAACCCACTATTTGAACACTCCCACTTTCACTAGAGCCAACTTGCTAACAATTCTTGTTATATACTCACATTATGAAGGTCATGTTTCTGTAGAGTAATGACTTTAGCTGTTGGATCTCCCACAGTTCCTTTGCGTGAATATTCTTCTATATATGAACTCATCTCCTTGAGTATAACTTCTCAAGAGATGGTGTCCATGAGTATATATATTTTGTCCAATATCAAAACTTTACTTCTTGGCTAGTAAGAATATTTTTATACATTATGATAATATTTCACTTATTAGGTGCGATTCCAATAATAGGAACAAATGGTTGCATTTAACTACTTCATAGCTGCCTTAGAAGCTGCAACGTACTCAGTGTGTGTAGATATGGTTACCCTTGGATTTTTATGAGTTTGAATCACTCATCACCTTATCCTAAATGTGATACAAGCTAAAATTAATCTAAGGAATACTAGTTTTCATCCCACTATAACTAGTATCCTTCTTCTCCATATATCAAGTGCATATCTTTTGTACTTACACAAATACAATAAGATAGTGTTGACTGCTTTACTTGTAGTGATCCTATAAATAATTGATATTTTTGTACTAGAAAGTATATCCTGAAAAAATCAATTATTTTACATATCATGGAATACGTTATTGATCCATCACTGAATCATATGGAACTCAAATCATAACTTTTAATCTCTTCCCATGTTCTGAACATGTCAAACAGGAGAGATTATTCCATGGGACATTGGTAACAATTCTTTAATTGAATTGTTCCAAGGTTTATTTTTCAATACCATGTCACTATATGTAAGATTGACTAGGTCCAAGAAACCATTATATCTAACTCAGTAGATCTTATTCCCGAGAACATAGGTTTCTAATTTAAGTCTATCACTGGATAATTACTTTTAACCAGATCTTAATTAACTATAAGACCAATATCTGTTTTTTATATTTTTTCCAAACATATTTTTCTTTGTAAAACTATGGTTCTCCCACTAACCTTTGGTAGAAGCATAATAAATATTCATTCCAAATGAATACTCTAAGATATTATTTCTTAATTTAATCCATAACTAGATTTCAGTAACTTTTAACCCTTTTTGGCATCATATGATGTCATTATCCCTTTCTGGTTGTATTGTTATACACCTTCCATGAAAGTTGATATTGACATGAAATGGAAAATATAATGATCTTAGATGTTAGCTATGACAAGTAAAATTATAACGGGTTTAGACATACCGACATTATATGACTAATCAAGCCTTATTGGTACTTCACTTGTACCACCCATGTATCAATTCACTTGAATACCCATCGTAGTATTCAATTCATAAGTCCCTTTTCAATGTGATACATGGAATCCATTATTTTAATTCTAATTGATCTTGTCAATATTAACTTATTTTCATATAATACTTATAGGATTTATTATTCACAATGAATAATGTATCACTGACCGCGGTGAACTCAAAACCATTACCATGGTTTTTAACCTTCCTACGCAGTATGTGTCACTGGAATATACGTATTCCACATGTAATTGTGGAACTTATTCCTATAACAACCATTTGTGCATCTTGATAATTGACTATATCCAAGTCAATCTTTCTCCCATTATCTCTAATAGATATGTGCACCCTTTTAAATTAATGCAGTCTATCACTTGACTACAAATTTTCTATCTTATGGATTTAAGTAATATCATATTCAACTGTTAGGATAATTACATAGATGAACCATGTGTTTAGCTTGATGCATGTTGGTTTTTATATTAAAAAACACTTTTCATCTTTAACACATCCTATGAAATAATGTATTTTCATCATATTATCACTCTTATGACATAAATTTGTCACTTTTAGTTGGCATATAAGTTATGGGATTTAATCGTTATTTTCCAAACATGTCTCGAAATATAATGGATGTTACTAAAGTTTGTAACATTGATACTAATTACATCATAACTTTGATGTATAAAATGTGCGTTCAGGAATTACTCCATGCTAAATTTTTGTTGATTAATGTTAACATGTAAGACTCATCATCAATCCTTTTTATTAGCATCAATGTTGTGATGTAGATAAGGTAATGTGCATTTAATAATTAATTCATTCTAAATTATCATGATTGATGAATCCTTGGTCAAGATATTCTTCAACATGCTGATCTGAAGCAACTCATATCTTCGGACTATGTAGATACCTCACAATTACATTCCTTTATCACTTAAAGGAATATTATGAAGTATCTTTACCATTAGATTTCCTTTGGAATAGTTCATGCTACTTGTTGAACTAATTCCATAATCTTTATGACATACCTTTATTTGTAAAGGTTTCTTTGTCCAAAATAAATACGTCAATAATACCAAAGGTGTTTAGCTATGCCAAGTCTAAATACTATATTGGGTATTTCTTCAATTTCATATTAGTTTTTCTTTACAAAGAATTATCTTATCACAACTAGGTAAGAGTTTTACATTTTTACATTCATCACTTATTACCTATGATTCAAGTACCACTAAACTATTTGATGAGTATGAGACACCAATAACAACATTCATTCCTAAACATGGAATAATGTCTCCTTATGTCTATAGGGCACTTGAGATAAATGTTTTTGGTTATACTCAACAACTTGTTCAACTAGAATCATTCACTTGGAAATACGAAGTTATGCGTTTTTGACTACTGACTTGGGAATCACCCTTTCTCAACTGCTTGAAGAAGTCACCTTACTTATTGTAATGTTTATATACTAACTTGGTTATTTTATTTCAATACACATATGTGAAAATCATATGTTATTTTATACCCAATAAGTATGTTAGAAACAATAATTTTATTTGATTAATATGTACTGACAAAGAAGTGAATTCTTGCTTATTCAATTCAGTTCATTGCATTTTATAATTCCATAAATTATTTCAAATATGTGATGTAAATAACCTCCTATTAAATAACCAACCTCTTTTATTTGAAGAATAGTACGAAGGGGCCTTTGACGTAACTTTTCATTGGGATTTTTTGTGTTATCTTTCGATTTATTTTCCATAAGAATTACAGACGGTACTTTATTTAATATTATTATAACTTGTCTAACCTTAACTAAAAGTTAATGAAGAACTTACTCCATCTAATTAGTTTGTACCCTTACACGAAACATGAGCAATTGGGTGTAAGAATGAGGTGTCATGAAAGATCATAGTCTGCCTTTCATGTTTACACAGAGGCAGTGTAATCATCACATTCAAAACTCGCATCACTTTCTCCTCACAAAATTCTTGTATATGAGACTACATGATCTTATCATCCATGTCCTAATGGTGTGACCACAACTAAAATCATATGTAAATGATAACATTATGATAGAACCATCATATACTTAATTAATGAGTCTCTTGCAATCAGTTTTACACCTACTCTTCCTGAGGTGGCTTAATGAGTATTGGGACACTAGCACCTTGAATTTATGATGTAGTAGTAATGTTCACAAGTTCCTATTCTACACTTGGAAATTCATTCTATCTTGGACATTAACTTTGTCCAATATTTATCGCAGTTTTAGAGTGGTATTACTTGCCATTTTCTATAAAAATAAATTTTATCAAATTGTACTTTTATGATGATTATTGAATTAGACATTACCGATTAAATTAATCATTAAATTTCTCCCTCTATTTTATTGAAATCTAGGAACCCTATATACTAGAATCTGAATAATCTATCGCTAGAGTATTCTAGTGTCAAGGATCCTTGAACCTACCCTCATAGAGTAATTACCTAGGTATTTATAGAATAATACTTTTTATTTTCTATTAATATTTATAAATAAGATATTAATTTTACATTAAAGGGGACTCTTTTTCTAATAGCATACTCGAAACGCAAAAATGGGTTTCTCTGAAATCATACGCTGCACACAATATTAAGTTATACTAAATGATAATACAATAATAATATTATTATTTTAAATTGTAGTTAACGCCTAGACGTTGGAATGAAGGGAGTGAATAATATCAAATGAATTTCTAAATATGGTTTACACATATTTAAATAATGATTCATTGGTTACCAATTTTTTTATAAATGGAAATAACAACCAATTGAATAAAAATGATGTGTTTTTATGAAAACCTATTTAAAAGAGTATAATTATGTTTATAAAATCATATCACTCTTAATGGATGTTTATTTAATGAAAAATATATTTTATATATTCAACGTAACATTTTAAATTCATCTTATTTTTTTTCAAGATATGATATAAGAACAAATTTAATTTTTCAGATAAAAGATGTATTTTTCTTAAAATGTTGTTTTACTACATTTTGATGGAGAATCCTTTTTAAATTTAGTTTTCTTCACTTATATATGTTATATTTGATAAAATAAAATTCTTATATAGAAGTGGGACACCAAAATTTAATTTGGTTAAATTTTTCATAATTTTCTGATAAAGTTCATTTTTAATGAATAGTGAAAAATACTGTATTTTAATTCAAAACTTCATTTTCATCTAATTTATATATATAGTTATATTGTAATTTTAATTTTTTTAAATAATAATTGGATTATGTTTTTATAATTTAATCCAATGATATTAATTGGAAGTAATTTCATATTTTAATTGGACATAAACACATGTCAATCTTTTGGTAGTTTTTACTTCTTAAAAACACACTTTTTGGTTTTGACAGTGGGATTTAATTTTAAATTAATTTCTGAAAATATTGTGCTTTATGTTTGGAAACATTCTTTCCATATTTGTAATAAGAAGGTTCAATTTTTTTAAATAGGTGGATTTTATTTTTTTTACATTATGAATAGTAATTTTAGTAATTATTTTATTTACCATGGTTAAAAAGTAAAACTGGTAAATAAGGGTAAAAAAATAATATTATAATAATATTAAACTACCCTAACACGTGTCCTAACCATATTAAATGAGATATTTACAAACATGGAAATCCTTGGTTCTATTTTGGGACCCCATAGAGCCACTTGGGTTTGAAAATGACATTTTATAAGAATTAATTTAAAGAAAAGAAAAATATAACATAAACATGTATCTTTTACTAAAATATTTTTTATATGGGGTTATATAATTTATCTCTTTGACTATAAAAATTAATTATAAATATAATAATATTTTTTATATCAGGATATTTTATTTATAATATTTAGATATTAAATAAATAAATTTAATTATGACACAATGGTGATGCAGTGATTGATTCATTAATAAATGAATCAAATAAATGATATTATAAATGTTCAAATAAATGTAATTTGGTTATTTTGATGTCATAAAAAGATTTTACGGATGATATTGAAATATTATATTTTATTTAATTCCTTTGTTTTGAAGGAATCATGATGTTATGAATTTGTTAAAAAGTCAAGTATGAATAGTTCCCAAATTAACATAATTCATAACTTAAAAAATAAAATACCTTATTAAATGATATTAAATTCCTAAAAATCTAATATTCGTCCAAATGGTTAAGAAAAGTTCAAATATGTCATAAATGACTTTTTTGTGGGTCTTTTGACATGATATGATAATTACATCAACCCACAATGTGCAGATAACATGACATCACGATAAGATTAAAAAGGGTAAAATAAGGGTTAAACAAAAAGATAAGGATAAAAAAATATTAAAAAACTTGTCTAAAAATTATTGTATGATGGTTATTCTAAACAAAATAATCTTAGAAATGATATTTGGACCATTTTTAATCAAAAGATAATTTATAATAAAATAATATTTCTAGACTTTCCTAAAGTGCCCCTCCTCCCTCTTATAAAAGGTCAACACTGCTACCCACATAAATCACACCTCTCAAGCCCCATGTATCATCACAATTATTCCCAAATAAGTTCCCAAAATCCATCCCTTCATCCTAGAAGCATTACCTTGGGCATAAGACAATTTATGAAAGCCTTTTGGCTCAAATGAAAAGAAATTACCCGATTTAGCAGTAACGTCTTCTATCAAGTTATTTTCTTTTATTTTCCTTCTCCACTCCCTATGATATTATTATTATTTTATTTAATAACAAAGACATTATACTAAATATTATAGGATGTTTTTATGTAAATTAATGAAACTACACTAACACACACATCCATCTAATGGATACGAACATATTGTTTCTGTGTACGACGAACTACTGCCTCATGAAACGATTATTGTTCAATTTTATCCTACCACCTATCATGTTGGACATTATGAAGAAACTATATTTATATATGATATATATTATATTTATATTTTCTCTATTCTTCTATATTTTTTATTTACAGCATACCATTATGCTTTCCATAACGTGTATATACGAAAATTTCATTAGAGGAAGTGCGAACTATCGCCCCCTCAAAGTGATATGACTCGTTCATACCATAAATTTAACATATAAAGTATGAAATTAATGATATTATGTAACATATATAACATAGATATATACTAATTATAATATACCTATGTATCATTTAGTATGATAAAGAATTGACAGAAGTGTTCATGCTTACGTATGGCCTACCGTCTCCATAAACGGTGAATTTAATTTCTTATCTCCAAATGTGATGTACTGTTATAAATACATATATATACTCAATATATATGACATTTAAATCATTAATAATATTATGTAGATAACGGTATTTTGACCACATGGACAATTTGTAATTATAACAAGTTCATTTTTGACTCAAGTACCGAACATCGATAAAATGACCGATATGAACTTGAATGATTATATGATTATTATAACAAGGTAATAATTGATATAAAAGTAATAATAAAAAAGAAAAATGTTCTTAATAAAGTATAAATTAACTTAATTTTATTATTTAGGGAGATAAATAATTAACATGACAAGTCAGACTCAAGGTAAGGGAACTTCTTAACCCAATTTCCATTATTTGGGTTAATCATCTACTTATTGATTATGTCGTGCTATGATTATGTGGGAAATAAATTTTTATATCATATATTGTATTTATAATTAATTTTTGTTTAATTATTGTGAATAAACATAATCAACCTATTTTATATACAAAATAATCCTTGTAAGTGAACCTTTCACCCTCCGCTTTTAGTCAAAGACTTATTTTATGTTATGTTTTTTAATTTACATTTTCTTATGTTGGGATATGTTATTCTATATCATTACGACTATACATTTTATTTCCAAGTGACTAGAGACACTTACCTCTCTCATCAACTCATTTTATGAATTTTTAAGTGATGTCGTTAGGCTGCCAAATTTTTTTAAGGGAATTTCTAAACTCAAATTCCACTCATTGGGTTTTACACATACTTCATTGATTATATTATGCCAAGATTATGTGTGAGTAACTATTTATTTATTTATATTATAATTTCCACTTACCTTTGTGGGGATATAATTTTTCAACACATAATCACTTCATTTATAAATTCTTACATCATTTATATGAACTTTGTAAGGGAAATCTTAGCTCAATCTCTATTCATTTAGTTAAATATCCATGTCATCAGATTTGTTTTTTACAAGAATATGTGTGAATGGAATCAGATTGCTTCACACTTAATATCCCCTTATATTAGGTGTATTTATATTTTTCACACATAATTATGTAATTAATTTATCCTTAATCTAATGATACGATCTTTGTAAGGGACTTCGTCTCAATATAATTTCATTGAGGCATACTTTGATATTATAAACCAACTTACTTTATACAATGTATCATTGTACCCTTTTTCTTTTAATTTAATTAAATAGTTTTTAAAAGGAATATTTTCTAATGAAGCATTTTACGCAACGACAAAAGGAATGCTTCTTTTTAACATACGTAGTGACAACGGCCTTTCCACTGCCGCGAACATTATTTGATATTTGGATTCCTCTACAATCCATAATGTTTTTAAAAATAAAAATAAATACCATATTCATTTTTAGGGTATTTTATTATTGAATTTTTTTTTGATAATGGATTTATTATTTCAAAATATTGAATTGATGTCTTGTGATTGTAATGGGGAAAATGTTATCTATCCTCTATTCTTGTTTTATGTCTTTTGATTAGGTTATGTTTCTTGAGCATTGTTTACATATATGGGTGGTTCCATGATAAAACGAGGGTGGGTGAGCCCAAGATAGCTCTCCAATGCATTGAGTAACGTGAAAGAGGTAAATATTAATGTTTCTTCTAATATATTTATGGAATATACTGTGATGAGTATTCTAAACGTAACTCCCTATGTAGATGTGAAAGCTACAGTGTAAGTATGTTATGGATTCCATAAGTTAACTTTATGAATTATGATTTCTATGTGTTATTCATAAATCATATGATTTCATGAGGTATGCTAAAGTGCTTATGTTTTATGATTAAAAATTATGATTTATTTGATTTTTATATATTCATGGACTAATGTTTTCTTTCCTTATTTTATATCCCTTACCGAGCTTTTTATGCTCATACCATGTTTTTGAATTTTTTTATAGGGTATAAGGACATTTAAGAGAAAGGAAGAATTTAAAAATATTTTTATCAAGAAAATAATTCTTGTTTTAAATTAAAGAGTTTTATTATTGTGAAAAAATTAGAAAGAGTAGAAGTGTATACTTTGTAATACTTGAGATTTAATGTAATAGTTATGTCCTAATTCTCTAAAAATATAAACTTGAAAATATCCTCAATGTGAATTCTTGACTTAACTCAAGATTATGTATTGTTTATTATAAGGCCTCGACCTTAAACATTACTTAATATTGAATTAAATGAATAATTCACATTAAGGATCTATTTAGGTTTAGAGTTTTAGAGAATTAGAACATAACTACTACATCTCAAAAGATTACAAAGTAGACACTTCTACAAAGTTTCCATAGAATAAAAAAACTCTTAAAAAGAAACATGTCTAGTTCCAAGTTTTATATAGCATGGCTTTCCCTTGATCCCATCCTTGACCCTATTCCACATTAGGTCCTGTGAAAAACATTTCAAAAAAACATGGGGTGATCATAAAGAGCTCAGTAAGGGATACACAAAGAATAAAAACTGTTAGTTTATCAAAACAACAAGTAAACCATGTATACTTTATCAAAGTAATACTTTTCACCTTTATGAAGTAGTAAAAACTCTTCACTGAATAAAAGATCATTACTTACCCTGTTGTAACCAAAATATTACCATAAAACCCATAAAAAGATCACATAACATATAAAGGTAACTTGGGACATAAACATACTTAAGTGGAGTAACCATACGGTCGACTTCCACACATATCACTTAATGGAATAGCCATATGGCCAACTTTCATACATACTTAATGGAATATCCATACGGCCAACTTCCATACATACCTAAGGGAATAGCCATACGTCCGACTTCCATACCCAATGCATTGGAGGTTATAACGTAACCACCCGTCCTGGTATTCACGGCACCACCCGTCATTTGGTTTATCATGTAACCACCTGTCAAATGTCCAAGTACCATTATAAAATCATGAGACATAAAATGAATATAATGGAAAGAAAACATATCCACACTTTAATAAAAATATATCACTCAAATATATTGACATAACAAATCCATTACAAAAATAATTTTCAATACCAAAATACATAAAAGAGTATATGGTATTTATTTCATTTTAAAAAAACATTACGGCTTGTTCAGGAAGCCAAAGATCAAATAATACTCGCAGCGGCGGAAAAGGACGTTGTCACCGCGTACGTAAAAAGAAACATTCCTTTTTGTCATTTAGTAAAACACTTCGTAGAAACAATATTCCTTTTGAATAAACATAAAAGTCAAAGGGGTTTATACACCGTATAAAATAAGGTTGTGTATAAAACAAAATATGCCTCAATGAAAGGAGATTGAGACGAATTCCCTTACCTCAGGTCCGACTTGACTCGATCATTCCTTAACGTCCTGAATAATAAACTTTAGTTAACTTCTACTTAATTAAGAACCTTTTTCAAGTTCATTATTACTTTTATATCACTTATTATCATGTTATAAACATTATGTAATCATTTAAGTTAATAATGTTTGTTTTGTCGATATTTGGTTCTTAAGTCGAAAGTGGACTTCTTACAATTACATGTTGTTGGTGTGGTCAAAGGTTCTTTATATCCAAAATGACATTCCTGATTTGGATATCATATATACCATATATATCCAGAATATTCATGTATTTATAATATTACATAATCATTTAGAGGTAAGAATTGAAATGCACCGTTCATGGAGACAGTAAGCCATACGTACGCATGAACGCTACTTTCATTTCTTTGTCATATTAATGGAATTAAAACTAAATGAGAGGTATGTATAATTTAATTCCATAATTATATTCATCATTTATATGTAACATACATTATATATATCCATTATAAATATGTACTTATAATAGTACATTACATTTGGGGATAAGAAATGAAATGCATCGTTCATGGAGACGGTAAGCCGTACGTACGCATGAACGCTACTTTCATTTCTATCTCATACTTTAATGGAAAGAAATAATAATGATATAGAGTTATATTATAATTCCAGTATAACATCATATATAACAACTTTAAATCCATCCTTTATACCTCCCACATATGGCATTAACGAATCAAATCACTTTGAGGGGGTGGTAGTCCGCACTTCCTTAAATGAAGATACCATGTTTACCCATAATGGAAACCATAAAGGTATGCCAAAAATGAAAAATACATAATCTTAAGGAAAACATAAACATATTACATATCATATATAAATATAGTGCCATCTTAATGGCCACCTTTGAAGGTGTTAAAAGAATGTTGACCAATCATCGTTTCGGGAGGCAGAAATTCGCCATCCAAAGAAACAGTATGTTCTTTAACCATTAGATGTAGGTTTGTATAAGTGTAGCTCGAATAATTCTTATAAAAACATCCTAGTATATGGAAGATACTGGATTTGTTACAAAAGAAATGAATAAAAAGAGTTTAGGGGGTTGGAGAAGCAAAATAAACAAAAGGAATCAAGTGAAGACATTACCTTAAAATCGGGTAACTCCCTTTGGTTTGAGCTCAAAGGCTTCCTTGAAAAGACTTCTGCACAAAGTGAGGCTTCAAGGAGTAAGAGAGGGAAGTGGAGAGACAAAATGGGCAGGGGTTGGCCGAGCCAAAGGATTTGGGAGTGTGGGTAAGGAGGTAGAGGTGGGGGCCTTTTATAAGAGGAGAGGAGGGGCACTCTTGGAAAGTAAAGAAATGTTACTTTATTTTCAAATGAGTTTCGGATTCAAAAGGTCCCAAATTGATATAATTCGAGGGTAAGGTGATAAGGGTTCGAAATCCACCCATAGAATAGGTTTTAGACATGTGTAGTTCATAGATTTTACATTATCATTTCATTTTATTTAAATCCTTTATTAATGAGGTAATCGCTGCATCATCATGATGTCACGATTAATTTAATTTATTTAAAGTCTAAAAATTATAAAAAAAATACTATGATGTATGAAATAGTTTTATATTTCTAATTAATATTTATAATAAAAAATATTACTTGTATAACCCCGTGTAAAAAGTGTTTTAGTAAAACAACTCATGTTTGTGTCATTTTTATTTTAACATTAAATAAAAAGTTATTTATGTCATTTCCCAACCAAAGTGGCTCCATGGGGTCCCCAAGTTGACCCATGGATTGTCTTAGTCGGCCATGACACATCCAATGAGGGTAGGACAGGTGTCATGCTCATCTCATATTATTAAAACATTATTTTTACCTTAAACTACACTAATTACCTCTAATCGCAATTAAGAACTTAAAAGTTACTATTCACCAAAAAAATATTTTAATATCATTGAACCACATTTTAATTCTTAATGAAAACCATTTATGTCAGATTTTTGAAATTCAAAACACAGAAGTGGTAAAATTTCATTTAAACGAAAAATCAGTTTTTATAAGTACCACTTAGTGGTTTCACTATTCATCAAAAATTGAAGTTTTTCAAAAAAATATCAAAACTTCACCCTAAGCTATATTTGATATTCCGAATTCAAAAATGAAGTAAATTTTACAAAATTCACAACATATAAGTTTCATTAATTAATTTAATAATTAATTCCCACTGTCAGAGAAAATAGCGTGTTTTTATGAAACAATAATATCAAAAGATTGACACTAGTTTAAGTCCGATTTCAAAGTGAAATTAATTCCAATGACCACTATTGGATTTAATGGTAAAAATATATTCTAATTTAACTTTAAAACCAATTAAAAAGATAATCTAATCATCTTAAAAAATTATATTAAAAAGAGGTTTTGAATTAAAATACAACATTTTACACTATTCATTAAAAAAATGAACTTTATCGGAAAGATACCAAAAATTTACACAAAGTAAATTTTAATGTCCCGATTATAAAGAAGAGTTATATTTGGTCCAATAGAATTTATAATATCTATCAAAACTATATTTAATGACGTTTCGCCGTCAAAAGGTGATAAGTGGACCTTTCGTGAAAATTAGAGTATATAAGCCTAAAATTGAATTATTTTCGTATTATAAGCCTTTATCCTTTATTAGAGAAATGTAAAAACATTTAACAAACATATGTAATCATATTTTAGTTATTTCTATCCATTCCCGCCAGTACAACGGCTACGTGTTAACTAACATTTAAAATAATATTATTTTATTACTAGTGTGCAACGTAAGTTTTCAAAGGAACTCATTGTTGTGTATCAGGTACGCTATCCATCATAGAAACCCCTTTAAAGTAAAATTAATATTTAATTCGTAAATATTAATAAATATGAAAATTATTTATTCTTTATTTACCTGGGATGTTACATCCTTCCCCCCTTTTTGGGAATTGCGTCCTCGCAATTTTATTCACTTATCAAAAATAAGTGGGGGTATTTATCCCTCATAGAATTTTCAAATTCCCACATTGCCTCTTCATCCATATGGGTTTTCCACAAAAAATTTACCTGGTGAATTACCTTATTTCGCAACACTTGCTCTCTTCGGTCAAGAATCTGAACTGGTTGTTCTTCATAAGATAGGTTCTCTTCCAACTGAACTACCTCTGGACTCAAAACATGAGATGGATCTGGAATATACTTCCTCAACATCGAAACATGAAAAAAATTGTTTACCTGAGATAAACACGGAGGTAAAGCCACTCGGTAAGCAACTAATCCAACTCTCTCCAGAATTTCATATGGTCCAATGAACCTTGGACTCAGCTTTCTTTTCTTACCAAATCGCACCACACTTTTCCATGGAGAAACCTTGAGAAAAACATGATCACCAACCTCGAAAGATAGATCCTTCCTCCGGTTATCCGCATAACTCTTTTTCCTGCTCTGAGCTGTTCTGATGTGTTTCTGAATCAACTGAACTTTTTCTGCCGTCTCTTCTACCAATTCTGGTCCCATCAACTTACTTTCACCCACTTCATCCCAAAATGCTGGAGTTCGACACTGCTTCCCATATAATGCCTCAAATGGTGTCATCTGTATACTGGAATGAAAACTGTTATTATAAGAAAACTCAACCAAAGAAAGATGTTGGTCCCAACTTCCCTGATAATCCATCGAACAAGTTCGTAGCATATCCTTCAAGGTATGAATTGTTCGTTCTAACTACCCATCTGATTGAGGATGAAAATCTGTACTAAAATTTAATTCAGTACCCAACGACTTTTGAAGGCCTTTCCAAAAGTTATAAGTAAACCTGTGATCACGATCGGACACAATGGAGAGAGGAACTCCATGTAACCTGACTATCTCTTTAAGATACAAACGGGAAAGTTGATCTAGTGAGAAAGTATCTCGTATAGCAAGGAAATGAGCAGATTTAGTCAAGCGATCAACAATAACCCAGATTGAATTATTACCTCGAGATGTCCTCGGTAATCCCACAACAAAGTCCATGGATATGTTTTCCTATTTCCACTCTGGCACTGGTAAAGGCTGAAGCATCCCTTTCGGTAACTATCGCTTTGCCTTAACCTACTGACAAGTCAAACAATTCATAGTAAAATAAGCAATATCTCTTTTCATTCCATCCCACCAGTAACACTCTCACAGATCTCTATACATCTTAGTACTCCCAGGATGAACTGAAAACGGGGAACTATGAGCCTCACATAACAACTCATTCTTCAACTGTGAATCACAAGGCACACAAAATCTCTTCCCAAACCTCAAAACACAATCATTATCAATGTTGAATTCAGGCAACTTACCTTTTTGAACCAGCTCTACCTTTTTCTGGAACTCACTGTCTGACTTCTGTGCTTGCATGATTCTGTCTGATAGAGAATATTTCACTGATACCTGAAACAAAACAGAAGAACTTCCTACACCAACAACTTCTATGCCAAAGTTCATCAAATCAAAAACCAAAGGATTTTGTTCCAAATGTATCATGGTTAATGAAGAATTAATTTTTCGACTCAAAGCATCGACCACATTATTTTCTTTTCCCGGATGGTAGTGAATTGTACAATCATAATCATTGATTAATTCCAGCCATCTCCTCTGTCTCATGTTCAATTCTTTTTGAGTTAATATATACTTTAAACTTTTGTGATCAGTATATATTTCACACTTTACTCCATACAAATGATGCCTCCAAATTTTTAAAGCAAAAATAACAGCAGAAAATTCCAAATCATGTGTAGGGTAATTTACTTCATGAGTTTCCAACTGACGTGAAGCATAAGAAATTACCCGATCATTCTGCATAAGGACACAACCAAGTCCTTTCAGTGAAGCATCACTGTAGATAACAAACTCACCATTACTGGAAGGAAGTGACAAAACTGGATCATTCACCAATCTTCTTTTCAACTCCTAAAAACAATCATCACATTCTTTTGTCCAGATAAACTTAACACCCTTCCGAGTTAGCTTCATCATTGGACTAGATAACCGTGAAAAATTTCTAACAAACCTTCGGTAATAGCCTTCCAAACCAAAGGAGCTACGAATCTCAGTTACATTTGTGGGTCTTGGACATTCTTCAACAACTTTTGTTTTAGCAGGATAAACAGTTATGCCGTCTTTTGAAACAATGTGACCTAGGAAAGAAATTTGTTGTAACCAAAACTCACACTTTCTAAATTTTCCATATAGTTTCTTTTATTTTAAGGTTTTAAAGATAACCCTCAAATGACTTTCATGCTCCTCTTTAATTTTAGAAAACACCAAAATATCATCAATGAAAACAACCAACATTTTTCACCTGAGTCAACTGACCCATCACTGCAACAAACTATTTGGTTCTGATTCTGACCATCTTAAGATGCCGATTTAGAAGTTAATTTCCATCTGTATACCTTCATAGAAAAACTTCAATGTTTCCTCTTCGGAAAACCATTCTGAACAAACATGTCTTAGATGAAGAAACATGGTAATCTATAAATGCTATATCATTTCAATCATACCATAAATTAATTTATAATTTAAAAATTTTCTAACTCATAAAGTTGTCTAAACCAACCTTTGATACCAACTATAAGTCCCCGGCCTTTAACATTACTTAATATTGAATTAAATGAATAATTCACATTGAGGATCTTTTCAGGTTTAGAGTTTTAGAGAATTAGAACATAACTACTACATCTCAAAAGATTACAAAGTAGACACTTCTACTAAGTTTCCATAGAATAAAAAAACTCTTAAAAAGAAACATGTCTAGTTCCAAGTTTTATATAGCATGACTTTCCCTTGATCCCATCCTTGACCCTATTCCACATTTGGTCCTGTGAAAAACATTTAAAAAAAACTTGGGGTGAGCATAAAGAGCTCAGTAAGGGATACACCAAGAATGAAAACTGTTAGTTTATCAAAACAACAAGTAAACCATGTATACTTTATCAAAGTAATACTTTTCACCATTATGAAGTAGTAAAAACTCTTCACTGAATTAAATATCATTACTTACCCTGTTGTAACCAAAAGATTACCATAAAACCCATAAAAAGATCACATAACATATAAAGGTTACTTGGGACATAAACATACTTAAGTGGAGTAACCATACGGTCGACTTCCACACATATCACTTAATGGAATAGCCATACGGCCAACTTCCATACATACTTAATGTAATAGCCATAGGGCCAACTTCCATACATACTTAATGGAATAGCCATACGGCCGACTTCCATACCCAATGCATTGGAGGTTATAACGTAACCACCCGTCCTAGTATTCACGGCACCACCTGTCATATGGTTTATCACGTAACCACCCGTCAAATGTCCAAGTACCATTATAAAATCATAAGACATAAAACGAATATAATGGAAAGAAAACATATCCAGACTTTAATCACAATATATCACTCAAATACATTGACATAAAAAATCCATTACAAAAATAATTTTCAATACCAAAATTCATAAAAGAGTATATGGTATTTATTTCATTTTAAAAAAACATTACGGCTTGTTCAGGAATCCAAAGATCAAATAATACTCGCGGCGGCGGAAAAGGTTGTTGTCACCGCGTACGTAAAAAGAAACATTCCTTTTTTTCATTTAGTAAAACACTTTGTAGAAAAAATATTCCTTTTGAATAAACATAAAAGTCAAAGGGGTTTATACACCGTAAAAAATAAGGTTGTGTATAAAACAAAATATGCCTCAATGAAAGGATATTGAGACGAATTCCCTTACCTCGGGTCCGACTTGACTCGATCGTTCCTTAACGTCCTAAATAATAAACTTGAGTTAACTTCTACTTCATTAAGAACCTTTTTCAAGTTCATTATTACTTTTATATCACTTATTATCATGTTATAAACATTATGTAATCATTTAAGTTAATAATGTTTGTTTTGTCGATATTTGGTTCTTAAGTCGAAAGTGGACTTCTTACAATTACATGTTGTTCGTGTGGTCAAAGGTTCTTTATATACAAAATGACATTCCTGATTTGGATATCATATATACCATATATATCCAGCATATACATGTATTTATAATATTACATAATCACTTAGAGGTAAGAAATGAAATGCACCGTTCATGGAGACGGTAAGTCGTACGTACGCATGAACGCTACTTTCAATTCTTTGTCATATTAATGGAATTAAAACTAAATGAGAGGTATGTATATTTTAATTCCATAATTATATTCATCATTTATATGTAAACATACATTATATATATCCATTATAAATATGTACTTATAATAGTACATTACATTTGGGGATAAGAAATGAAATGCACCGTTCATGGAGATGGTAAGTCGTACGTACGCATGAACGCTAATTTTATTTCTATCTCATACTTTAATGGAAATAAATAATAATGATATAGAGGTATATTATAATTCCAGTATAACATCATATATAACAACTTTAAATCCATCCTTTATACATCCCAGATATGGCATTAACGAATCAAATCACTTTGAGGGGGCGGTAGTCCGCACTTCCTTAAATGAAGATATCACGTTTACCCATAATGGAAACCATAAAGGTATGACAAAAATGAAAAATACAGAAGCTTAAGGAAAACATAAAAATATTACATATCATATATAAATATAGTGTCATCTTAATGGCCACCTTTTAAGGTGTTAAAATAATGTTGAACAATTATCGTTTCGGGAGGCATAAATTCGCCATCCACCGAAACAGTATGTTCTTTAACCATTAGATTTAGGTGTGTGTAAGTGTAGCTAAAATACTTACTATAACAACATCCTATTATATTTAAGATACTGGATTTGTTACAAAAGAAATGAATAAAAAGAGTTTAGGGGGTTGGAGAAGCAAAATAAACAAAAGGAATCATTTGAAGACATTACCTTAAAATCAGGTAACTCCCTTTGGTTTGAGCTCAAAGGATTCCTTGGGAAGACTTATGCCCAAAATGAGGCTTCAAGGAGTAATATAGGGAAGTGGAGAGACAAAATGGGCAGGGGTTGTCCGAGCCAAAGGCTTTGGGAGTGTGGGTAAGGAGGTAGAGGTGGGGGCCTTTTATAAGAGGAGAGGAGGGGCACTCTTGGAAAGTAAAGAAATGTTACTTTATTTTCAAATGAGTTTCGGATTCAAAAGGTCCCACATTGATATAATTAGAGGGTAAGGTGATAAGGGTTCTAAATCCACCCATCCAATAGGGTTTGGACATGTGTAGGTTATAGATTTTACATTATCATTTCATTTTATTTAAATCCTTTATTAATGAGGTAATCGCTGCATCATCATGATGTCATAAATAATTTAATTTATTTAAAGTCTAAAAATTATACAAAAATACTATGATGTAGGAAATAGTTTGAGATTTCTTATTAATATTTATAGTCAAAAATCTGACTTGTATAACCCCATGTAAAAATTGTTTTAGTAAAACAACTCATGATTGCGTCATTTTTATTTTAACATTAAATAAAAAGTTATTTATGTCATTTCCCAACCAAAGTGGCTCCATGGGGTCCCCAAGTTGACCCATGGATTTTCTTGGTCGTCCATGACACATCCAATGAGGGTAGGACATGTTTCAATCTCATCTCATATTATTAAAACATTATTTTTACCTTAAACTACACTAATTACCTCTAATCGCGATTAAGAACTTAAAAGTTACTATTCACCAAAAAAATATTTTAATCTCATTGAACCATATTTTAATTATTAATGACAACCATGTATGTCGGATTTTTGAAATTCAAAACACAGAAGTGGTAAAATTTCATTTAAACGAAAAATCAGTTTTTATAAGTACTACTTAGTGGTTTCACTATTCATCAAAAATTGAAGTTTTTCAGAAAAATACCAAAACTTCACCCTAAGCTATATTTGATATTACGAATTAAAAAATGAAGTCCATTTTACAAAATTTACAACATATATGTTGCATTAATTAATTTAATAATTAATTCCCGCTGTCAGAGCAAATAGCGTGTTTTTATGAAACAATAAGTATCAAAAGATTGACACTAGTTTAAGTCCGATTTCAAAGTGAAATTAATTCCAATGTCCACTATTGGATTTAATGGTAAAAATATATTCTAATTTCACTTGAAAAATAATTCAAAAGATAATATAATCATCTTAAAAAATTATATTAAAAAGAGGTTTTGAATTAAAATACAACATTTTACACTATTCATTAAAAAAATGAACTTTATTGGAAAGATACAAAAAATTTACACAAAGTAAATTTTGATGTACCGATTCTAAAGAAGAGTTATATTTGGTCCAATAGAATTTATAAGATCGATCAAAAAATTATTTAATGACGGTTCACCGTCAAAAGGTGATAAGTGGACCTTTCGTGAAAATTCGAGTATATAAGCCTAAAATTGAATTCTTTTCATATTCTAAGACTTTATCCTTTATTAGATAAATGTAAAAACATTTAACAAACATATATAATCATATTTTAGTTATTTATATCCATTCCCGCCAGTACAACGGCTACATGTTAACTAACATTTAAAATAATATTATTTTATTACTAGTGTGCAACGTAAGTTTTCAAAGGAACTCATTGTTGCGTATCAGGTACACTATCGATCATAGAAACCCCTTTAAAGTAAAATTAATATTTAATTCGTAAATATTAATAAATATGAAAATTATTTATTCTTTATTTAGCTGGGATGTTACATTTATGGCTGGGGCCATATAGTTGGCATCAGAGGTTAGTTTATATAACTTTAGAGGATAGGGCATTATTTTAGTATAAGTGACATAACCATAATGGTTAACATATTAGAAAGAGTCATAGTTATTTTAAATAAATTGAATGAGTTTAATATCACATGAATAAGTATATCTTAGTGTATACCCTCCTCATAAGATAGTATATGACAATTTTACTGATATAATCACACTGATTGTTTTGGTTTTAGAGAAAATGGGTGGAACTAGGATGCACCAAAGTAACAATGGATGTGAAGGAAACTATGGTGGTTGTTGGAATAAGAAACTGAATAAAATGGGAGTTGTAATGAGAAAATATTGTGGTTATTCTTAACTGACTATCTGGAGTCATGACTGACCACTTGAACCTTGGTGATTTTTCTAAGGCATAATATATGTGATAAATGAATCTCTATGGAAGTTTAGGTAATAATCATAATGGTAAGTATATTCAAAAATCTATGTGTCAAGGATGTGGAAAGAAACACCTAGTAAAATGATTCAAAGGGATGGGAAGATGTTATAGATGTGGTAATGAAGGTCATAAAGAAATAACCTACCATGGAAAAGGAAGCATTTATTTGACTCAAGGAAAGGGAAAAAAGTTCTTTCTAAGGGATCAATTGAGTGTTTTAAATGTGGAGTGCATGGTAATTATACAAATAGATGTCCTAAGGAAAAGGTTCATGAATGGGATCAGTAGGACTATACAAATATATGTTTACAAATACCTAATTCTATTCCAATTGAAGATGAGGAAATTGAAAATGACCTATGAAAGGAAATAAGTATAGAAGAATAATATGGAAAAACAAGGAAAAAGGATAATTAAGAATTTTTGATGATTAAGATGTCTGCATTTTAAGAATTTAAGAGTTATGTCAGATATATGGATGTTGATATGTTTAAATGTATTAATGATCATATTACTTTGGAATACTTATAGTATTTGTAACCCATAATTTTGGTATATAAAAAACTTAATTGAGGAAGAATTATATTTTTTGTGTGTATATAGTTATAAAAAACCATTAACGTTTATATAATCCTTGAATTTGAGGAAATTACGGTTTATTACTTTTTGGAATGAAAAATATGAGGTATGAGATAACCGTTGATTTTAAAATATGTTATGGTTATTTTTTTGAATATTTTATCTCATTTTGGGAATATTTTATGAATTATATTGTTTTAGTAAAAGGAAAACCCACAGGAAGGGTGACAAGCTATCATGTCTGGCAAGGCTGTGGGAATTGAACCCACAACCCAAGGGAGATCGGGGTGCATCACCTACCTCTGGCCTACATGAATCCCCTGGTTAGTATGACTTATTCTCTTTAGTTTAACTAATTTTATGAATCAAGAATAAGTTGATTTTGGGAAGTTATGATTTATCAAATGGATATCCTTAGTATAAGAAATGTTTTTGGTGATTAAGTGATAAATGTTATTTTAGTGGACGTTCACTCTTTTGGGAACACAATATGTCTAAGGAAAATAGAATACTATTGGATTTTATTAGAGGAGTAATGGTAGAATTTTATTTTGGAAGAATCTATGTTTTTATTGTGACCATATAGAGATTTGGGTTATTTATGGAAATTATTAACCTATCTTGGAGAATATGTGATTAGGTTAATTACTTTTAAGTATGATACTTTAAGAGTATTCAATGTTATTTGGAGATAAATATTAAGATAAATAGTGTAATACTAGGTGATCAAATCCTTCTAAATTTCTGGGTTTGAATATTATTTTTGATTACTTTGAAGAATTTTAAGGATAATTGATTATTGAATTGTATTTTTTGAACTTTGGGGTATTACTTTATTTAATTTTAGAGATTAAGAGTAGTATTTTTTATAATGGATTATACTTTTTGGGGATTATCTAATCTTGTACTAACCATTTGGTTTTGGTTAATGTTTAACGACAAGATGAATATATAGTTAATATTTTTTGGTTTAAGTTATTCTCTATAAGTTGATTCTAGCACTTCAAGTGTGACCAAGTCATCTTGAATACTCATAGTTTGTAGAAAATATGAGTTTGTGGTATGTATTTATTAAAGGATGAAACTATACTTGACAAGTAAGTATGTTTCCTTATGTTATTAGTCAAGCTCATAAATAAATTCCCCATCTTTATGAAAAGGATATTAAAATAAAAACATATTCCATTTAATTTTCCTAATGGGAAATAAAATACCATTTAACCCATCACAAGTTTATGGTTTTATGGTTGTTAACATTCTATTGATCATTTTTTCTATCACTCTCCATCATTACTTCATGGCTAGTTTTCTCTTCCATATCCATTTTTTCCTAAATAGGACCCTAGTATTTTTTATCTCGGGTGAACTTTGTACTTCACTTTATTTCTTCTAAAGTGATATTTTTATTGAATCTTTTTCTGATATGGGATTTTCAATAATGTTTCTGAGCCTAATTTTAAAATTGTGAGGATGAAATTTCCAAAAGGGGGAATGATGTAATGACCTAGGTATTTATAAAAAAATAATTTTTATTTTATATTAATATTTATAAATAATATAATAATTTTAAATTAAATTGGATTCTTCTTTTTGATAGCGGACTTGACACACAACAACGAGTTTCACAAAAATTATACATTGCACACAACTTTGAGTTATACTGAAAAATAATACAATATTATTATTATTATTTAAAATTGTAGCTAATGCCTAGCCATTTAAATGATAGGAATGAATAGTATCAACTAAATTTTGAAATATGTTTTACACATGTTTAAATAATGATTCATTGGTTACCAATTCTTTTTAAATGGAAATAAAAACCAATTGAATATAAAGGATGTGTTTTTATGAAAACCCATTTAAAAGAGAATAATTGTGTTTATAAAATAATATCACTCTTTTTGGATTTTTATTTAATGAAAAATATATGTTATATATTCAATGTAATGTTTTAAATTCATCTTATATGTTTTGTTGATATGATATAAGAACAAATTCAACTTTTCAGATAAAAGAAGTATTTCTCTAAAAATGCTGTTTTTCTGCCTTTTGATGGTGAACCCTTTTTAAATTTAGTTTTTGTCACAAATATATGTTATATTTTAAAAAATAAAATTATTCTATAGAATGGAGGCACCAAAATTTACTTTGGTTAAATTTTTGATAATTTTCTGATAAAGTTCATTTGTAATGAATAGTGAAAAATACTGCATTTTAATTCAAAACTGTCTTTTCATCTAATTTATTTATATAGTTATATTTTCATTTTAATTGGGTTTAAAGTATAATTGGATTTTGGTTTTATAATGTAATCCAATTATGGTTATTTTAAGTAATTTCACATTTTAATTGGATATAAACACATGTCAATTTTTTGGTAGTTTTTAATTCTAAAAAACACACCTTTTGGTTTTAACAATGAGAATTAATTATAAATTAATTTTTTCAAATTATGTTTTTATAATTTGGAAAAATAGATTCCATATTTCTAATTATAAGGATAAAATTGTATAAATAGTTACATTTTTGGCATTATGAATAATAACTTCAGTAATTATTTTATTTACCATGGTTAAAGTGTAAATCTGGTTAATAAGGGTAAAAGATAATATTATAATAATATTAAACTACCCTAACACGTTTCCAAAACCTATTGGATGATATATTCCAGACCATGGGTATCATTGGGTAGATTTTAGGACCCCATGGAGCCACTTCAGTGTGAAAATGAAATTTTATAAGAATTAATTTAAAGTAAAGAAACATATAACATAAGCATGTATCTTTTACTAAAATAATTTTTATACAGGTTTATATAATTTATCACTTTGACTCTAAATAGTCATTAGAAAAATAAAAATATTCCCTATATTATGATATTTTATTCATAATTTTTAGATATTAAATAATTAAATTTAATTATGACACAATGATGATGCAGTGATTGCTTCATTAATAAAGGATTCAAGTAAATAATATTATAAATGTTAAAATAAATTTAATTTGGTTATTTTGATGTCATACATAGATTTAATTGATTATATTTACATATTATATTTTATTTAATTACTTTTGTTCAAAGGAATCTAGTTGTTATGAATTTGTAAAAAATTGAAGTATGAATAGTGTCCAAAATTGATATAATTAATAACTTAAAATATAAAATAGTTTATTAAATGATATTAAATTCCTCAAAATATAAGATTCATATACATGGTTAATAAAAGTCCAAATATGTCATAAATGACTTTTTTGTGGGTCTTTTGACATGATATGGTAATTACATCAACCAACAATGTGTAAATAACATGATATCACGATAAGATTATATAGGGTAAAATAAGGGTTAAACCAAAAATATAAGGATAAAAAAATATATTAAAAAACTTATGTAAAAATTATTTTATGATGGGTATTCAAACCAAAATAATCTTATATTATAATCAAATGAATTTTGGACCATTTTTAATCGAAATTGAATTTATAATAAATTAATATTTCTAGACTTTCCTAAAGTGCCCCTCCTCCCTCTTATAAAAGGACACCACCTCTACCTATATAACTGACAAATATAAATCCCCTTGTCTTATCCTAATTCTTCCAAAATAATCTCCCAACATCCCTCACTTTTTCCTAGAAGCCTTACCTTTGGGAAGAAGGTAATTCAAGAAATCCTTTTGCCTCAAATCAAAAGAAGTTATCCAATTTAGAGGTAATGTCTTCTCTCAAGTCCTTTTCTTTTATTTTCCTTATACCCTCCCTATGATAGTATTATTATTTTATTTCATAACAACACCAATATAATAAATATACTATGATTTTTTTATGAGAATTATTGGAACTACACTTACACACACCTCCGTCTAATGGATACAAACATATTGTTTCTGTGTACGACAAACTACTACCTCACGAAATGATGATTGTTAAATTTTCTCCTACCATATCTCATGGTGGCCATTATTATGGAACTGTATTAATATATGATATATATTATATTTATATTTTATCTATGATTATTGTTTTTATTTACAGAATACCTTTATGATTTCCATAACGTGTAAATATGATAATTTCATTTGAGGAAGTGCGGACTACCGCCCCCCTCAAAGTGATATGACTCATTCATGACATACATGGAATGCATGAAGGATGGAGTTAATGATATTATGTAACCTATATAACCTATATATTATATATGAATTATAATATACCTATGTATCATTTATTATGACAGAGAAATGAAAATAGCGTTCATGTGTACATACGATATACCATCTCCATTAATGATGTATTTCATTTCCTATCTCCAAATGTTATGTACTATTATAAATACACAAAAAAACACATATATATATATACTGGATATATATGATATTTAAATCATGAATAATATTATGGAGATAATTGAATTTTGACCACATGGGAAATTTGTAATTATAACAAGTTCATTTTTGACTCAAGTACTGAACATCGAAAAAATGACCAATATGAAGATGAATAATTATATGATTGTTGTAAAAAGGTAATAAGTGATATAAAAGGAATAATAAACATAAAATAGTTTTTGAATAAATTATAAATTAACTTAATTTTATTATCCAGGGAGATAAATAGTGAACAAGACAAGTCAGACTCAAGGTAAGGGAACTTCTTAACCCAATTTACATTTTTTGGGTTAATCTTATACTTCGTAATTATAGAGTTCTATGATTATGTGGGAAATAAATTTTGATATCATATCTTGTATTTAAACTTTTTTGTGTGTAGTTATAGTGAATACACATAATAAATCTATTTTATTTTCAAAATAATCTTTGTAAGTGAACCTTTTACCCTCCTCTTTTAGTAAAAGACTTCTTTTTTGTTATGTATTTTAATTTCCATTTTCTTATGTTGGGATATGTTATTCTATATTCTTATTACTGTACATTTTATGTCCAAGTGATGAGAGACCCTTTCCTATCTCATCAACTCATTTTATGAATTTTTAAGTGACGTTGTTAGGCTGCCAAATATTCATAAGAGAATTTCTAAACTCAATTTCCACTCATTAGGTTTTATGCATACTTCATTGATTATATTATGCCAAGATTATGTGTGAATCATTATTTATTTATTTATTTTTTAATTTCAATTTTTCTTTGTGTTCATATACTTTTACAACACATAACCACTCCATTGATAAATTCTTACGTCCTTTATATAAACTTTTTAAGGGAAATATTAACTCAATCTCCATTCATTGAGTTAAATATTCATGTTATCAGTTTTCTTCTAAGAATATATGTGAATGAACACTGATTATTTTACACTCAATATCCACTTATATTGGGTGTATTTATATTTTTCACACATAATTATTCCATTTATTTATCCTTAATATAATGATACGAACTTATAAGGGACTTCATCTCAATCTCCTTTAATTGAGGCATATTTTGATGTTATACACCACCTTCATTTATACGGTTTATAATTATACCCTTTTTATTTTAAGTTAATTAAAAATTTTTCAAAATGAATCTTTTTCTATGAAGCATTTTACTAAATGATAAATGGAATATTTATTTTTAATATACACAGTGAAAAGGACCTTTCCACTACCAGGAGAATTATTGGACATTCCTCTACAAGTCGTAATGCTTTTAAAAAGAGAAATAAATACCATATTCCTTTTTAGGGTATTTTAGAATTAATTGTTTTTGAGAATGGATTGATTATTTAAATATATTGAATGGATATCTTGTGATTTCAATGTGAAAAATATTATCTTTCCTTTATGCTTGTTTTATGTGTTATGATTATGTTATGGTTCTTAGGTATTATTTACATATACGGGTGGTTCTATGAAAAACCGAGGGTGGGTGAGACCGAGATAGATATCCAATGCATTGGGTAACATGACAGAGATAAACATTAATGTTTCTCCTAAGATATTTAGGGAATATACTGTGATGGGTATTCCAAATGTAACTCCCTATGTAGTTGTGAAAGCTACAATGTAAGTATATTATGGATGCAACAATTTACCTTTATGATTTTTGATTTCAATGTGTTATTCATAAATCTTTTTATTTAATGAGGTATGTTAAAGAGATTATGTTTTATGATTGAAAAGTACGATTTCTTTGATTTGTATGTATTCATGGAATAATGTTTTCTTTCCTTATTTTATATTCCCTAATGAGTTTTTTATTCTCATCCCAAGTTTTTTAATTTTTTTACAAGGTATAAGGATGGGTGAGAGAAAGGAATAATCTAAAAGAATTTTTATCAAGAAAATAATTCTTGTTTTAAATTAAATAGTTTTATTATTGTGAAAAAATTGGATAGAGTAGAAGTGTCTACCTTGTAATATTTGAGATGTAATGTAATAGTTATGACCTAATTCTCAAAAACTTTAAACCTTAAAAGACCCCTAATGTGAATTATTGACTTAACTCAAGATTATGTAATGTTTAAGGCTAGGGCCCTATAGTTGGTATCAGAGGTTCGTTTAGATTACTTTAGAGGTTAGGGTGTTATTTAAGCATAAGTGACATAACCATAACTATTAGCATATTAGAAAGAGTAGTTATTTTGTATAAATTTAATGAGTTTAAGATCACATGAATAAGTATATATTATTGTATACCCTCCTCATAAGACAATATATGATGATTTTACTGATATAATCACCCCAACCTTTTTTTAGAGTAAATGGCTAGATCTAGAATGCACCAAATTAACAATAGATGTGAAGGAAACTATGGTGGTTTTTAGAATAAGCAATCGAATGAAATGGGAGTTGCAATGAGAAACTATTGTGGTTATTCTTAACTAACTATCTGGAGTCATTATTGACCACTTGACCCTTAGTGATTTTTCTAAGGCTTCATATATGCAAGGGACGAATTACTATGTAAGTTCAGGTAATAATCATAAAGGTAAGTATATTAAAAAACCTATGTGTCAAGGATTTGGAAAGAAACACCTAGGAAAATTCTTCAAAGGGACGAGAATATGTTATAGATGTGGTAATGATGGTCCTAAAGAAATAACCTGCCATGGAAAAAGGAAGCATTTAGTTGACTCCAGGAAAGGAAAAGAGGTTCTTTATGAGGGATCAATTTAATGTTTTAAATGTGGTGTGCATGGTTATTACGAAAATAGATGTCCTAAGAATAAGGTTCGAGAATGGGATCAGCAGGACCATACAAATATATGTTTACCAATACCGAATTCCATTCCAATTAAAGATGGGGAAACTGAAAATGAACTTCAAAAGGAAATAAGTATAAAATAATAAGATGGAAAACAAGGATAAAGGATCATGAATAATGTTTGAAGATTAAGATGTCTACATTTTAATAATTTAAGAGTTATGTCAGATCTTTGGATGATGATATGTTTAAATATATTAATGATGGAATTACTTTGGAAGAATTATAATATTTTTAACCCTTAATTTTGGTATATAAAAATTTAAATTGAGGAAGAATTATCTTTTATTTTGTGTATATAGTAATGAAGAACCATTAGGGTTTACATGATCCATAAATTTGAGGCAATTACAGGTTATTACATTTTGGGATGCAAAATATGAGGTATGAGATAATCGTTGATGTTAAAATATGTTATGGTTATATTTTTTTGAAGATTTTATCACATTTTGGGAATGTTTTAAGAATTATATAGTTTTAGGAAAATGAAAACCCATAGGAAGGGTGACAACCCATCATGTCCGTTAAGGCAACAGGAATCAAATCCACAACTGAAGGGAGACAAGGGCGCATCGCCTACCACTGGCCTATGTGAATCCCTTGGTTAGTATAACTCATTATCTTTAGTTTAATTGATTTTATGGATCAAGAATAAGTTGATTTTGGGAACATATGATTTATCGAATGGATATCCTTAGTATGAGAAACTTTTTTGGTGATTAAGTGATAAATGTTATTTTGGAGGATTCCCTCTCTTTTGAGAACACTATATGCCCAAGGAAAATAGAATACTATGGGATTTTAATTGAGGAGTAATGGTTTAATTTTATTTTGGAAGAATATATGTTTTTATTGTGACCATATAGCGATTTGGGTTATTTATAGAAATTATTAACCTATCATGGAGAATATGTGATTAGGTTAATTACTTTGAAGTATGATAATTTAAGATTAGTCAATGTTCTTTGGAGATAAATGTTAAGATTTATCGTGGAATAATAGGTGACCAAATCCTTATGAATTTATGGGTTTCAATATTAGTTTTGATTACTTTGAATAATTTTAAGGAAAATTGTTTATTGAATGGTATTTTTTGAACTGTGGGGTATTGTTTGTTGAATTTTAGAGATTAAGAGTATCATTTTTTATAAAGGATTATAGTTTTTGGGTATTATCTAATATTGTACTAACCGTTTTCGTTTTGGTTAATGTTTAAAGATAGGATGAATAAAGAATTAAAATTTTGTGGTTTAATTGATTCTCTAGAACTTTATTCTAGCGCTTCAGGTGTGACCAAGTCATCTTGAATACTCATTGTTTGGAGAAAAGATGAGTTTGTGGTAGATATTTATTAAAGGATGAAACTCTACTTGAAAAGTAAGTATGGTTCCTTATGTCCTTAGTCAAGATCATAAATAAATTCTTTATATTTATGAAAAGGATATTAAGTTAATTTTTTTTCTGTTTACTTTTCCTAATGTTGAATCAAATACTGTTTAACCCATCACAAGTTTATGGTTTTCTGGTTGTTAACTTTCTCCTGACCATGTTTTCTATCCCTCTCCATCAACACTTTATGGTTATTTTTCCCTTCTATATCCATGTTTTCTTACATAGAATGCTAGAATGTGTTATCTCGGGTGACCTTTATACTTATCTGTATTTCTTTTAAAGTGATAGATTTATTGACTCCTTTTCTGATGTGGGATTTTCAATGAAGTTTCTGGGCCCAATTTTAAAATTGTGAGGACGCAATTTCTAAAAGGAAGGAATGATGTAATAACCCAGGTATATATAGAACAATACTTTTTTCTTTTATATTAATATTTATAAATAAGATAATAATTTTTTGTTAAATGGGATTATTTTTTCGATAGTGTACTCGTCACGCAACAATGGGTTTCTATGAAATCTTACATTGCACACAACTTTGAGTTATACTAAAAAATAATAAAATAATTTTAATTTTATTTTAAATTTTAGCTAACGCCTAGCGGTTATGACAGGAATGAATAGTATCAATTGAATTTTGAAATATGGTTTACACATTTTTAAATAATTATTCATTGGTTACCAATTTCTTTTATAAATGGGCATAAAAAACAACTGAATATAAAAGATGAGTTTATATGAAAACATATTTAAAAGAGAATAATTGTGTTTATAAAATCATATCAATCGTTAGGGATTTTTATTTAATGAAAAATATATGTCATATTTTCAATGTAATGTTTTAAATTCTTCTCATATGTTTTCAAGATATTATATAAGAACAAATTCAATTTTTCAGATAAAAGAATTATTTTTCTAAAAATGCAGTTTTACTGCATTTTGAGGGTGATCCTTTTTTAAATTTAGTTTTTGTCACATATATATGTTCTATTTGAAAAAATAAAATTATTATATTGAATTAGGGAACCAAAATTTACTTTGGTTAAATTTTTGATAATTTTCTGATAAAGTTCATTTTTAAATGAATAGTGGAAAATATTGCATTTTAATTCAAAACTGCATTTTCATATAATTTATTTATATAGTTATATTGTCAATTTAATTGGGTTTAAAGTATAATTATATTATGTTTTTATAATTTAATCCAATTATGTTCATTTTAAGCAATTTTACATTTTAATTGGACATAAACACATGTCAATCTTTTGGTACTTTCTACTTCTTAAAAACACACTTTTTGGTTTTTGACAATAGGAATTAATTTTAAATTAATTTCTACAAATTATGTGTTTTGAATTTGGAAAAATGGATTAAATATTTTGAATCAAAAGGTTAAAATTGTGTAAATAGGTACATTTTATTTTTTTAAATTATGTATAGTAACTTCAGTAATTATTTTATTTACCATGGTTAAAGGGTAAATCTGGTAAATAAGGGTAAAAACTAATATTTTAATAATATTAAACTACCCTAAAACATGTCCTAACTCTATTGGATGATATATTTACGACAATGGGAATCCATGGGTCAATTTTGGGACCCCAGGGATCCACTTGGGTGTGAAAATGACATTTTATAAGAATTAATTTAAAGTAAAGAAAAATATAATATAAAAATGTATCTTTTTCTAAAATAATTTTTATATGGGGTTATATAATTGATATATTTGACTATAAATTGTCATTAGAAAACTAAAAAGATTTCATATATCATGATATTTTATTTATAAGGTTTATATATTAAATAAATAAATTTTATTATGACACAATGATGATGCAATGATTACTTCATTATTAAAGGATTCAAATAAATGATTCTATAAATGTTAAGATAAATGAAATTTTGTTATTTTGATGTCATATAAAGATTTTATGGATGATATTGACATATTATTTTTTATTTAATTCTATTTTTTCTAAGGGATCAGGTTGTTATGAGTTTTTAAAAAAGTCATGTATGAATAGTGTCCAAAATTGACATAATTCATAACTTAAAATATAAAATATTTTATTTAATGATAATAAATTCCTAAAAATATAATATTCATTCACAAGGTTATTAAAACTCCAAATATTTCATAAATGACTTTTTTTTGGGTCGTATGACATGATATGGTAATTACATCAACCCACAATGTGTAAATAACATGATTTCACTATAAAATTAAAAAGGGTAAAATAAAGGCTAAACAAAAAAGATAAGGATAAAAAAAATATTAAAGAATTTTTGTAAAAATTATTTGATGATGTGTATTAAAACCAATATAATCTTATATTCTACTAAAATGAGTTTTGGACCATTTTTAATCAAAATTGAAGTTATTATAAATTGATATTTATTGAATTTCCTAAAGTGCCCCTCCTCCCTCTTATAAAAGGCCACCACCTCTTCCCACATAACTCACAACTCTCAAGCCCCGTGGCTCATTCTGTTTCTACCCAAATAAGCTCCCAATATCCCTCCCTTCCTCTAATAATCCTTACCTTGGGCAGAAGGCACTTCAAGAAAGCCTTTTGGCTCAAATCAAAAGAAGTTACCCAATTTAGAGGTAATGTATTCTCTCAAGTTCTTTTCTTTTATTTTTCTTCTCCACTACCTATGATATTCTTATTATTTTATTTCATAAAAAAAATAGTATCATATTTATACTAGTATGATTTTATGAGAAGTATTGGAACTACACTTACACACACCTCTATCTAATGGATACAAACATACTGTTTCTGTGTATGACAAACTATTGCCTTACAAAATGATGATTGTTCAATTTTCACCTACCACCAATCATGGTGGAAATTATTATAGAAATTTATTTATATATAATATATATTATATTTATATTATCTCTATGATTCTTTATTTTTTATTTACAACATACCTTTATGCTTTCTATAATGTGTAAATACGATAATTTCATTTGAGGTAGTGCGGACTACCGCCCGCCTCAATGTGGTATGACTAGTTCATTCCATACATGGAACATATAAAGGATTTAATTAATGATATTATGTAACATATATAACATATATATTATACATAAATTATAATATACCTATGTATCATTTAGTATGACAATGAAATGAAAGCAATGCTCATGCGTATATATGACCTACCATCTCCGTGAACAGTGAATTTCACTTATTATCTCGAAATGTTATGCACTATTATAAATAAATATATACACTTGATATATATGATATTTAAATAATTAATAATATTCTGGAGTTAATGGAATTTTGACAACATGGAAAATTTATAATTATAATAAGTTCATTTTTGACTCAAGTACCGAACATCGACAAAATGACCGATATGAACTTGAATAATTATATGATTGTTGTATCAAGGTAATAAGTGATATAAAAGGAATAATATACTTGAAAAAGGTTCCGAATAAAGTAGATATTAACTTAATTTTATTATTCAGGGAGATAAATAATGAACAAGACAAATCAGACTCAAGGTAAGATAACTTCTTAACCTAATTTCCATTCTTTCGGTTAATCTTCTACTTCTTGATTATGTCATGCTAGGATTATGTGGGAAGTAAATTTTGATATCCTATATTGTATTTATACTTTATTTGTGTGTAATTATAGTGAATAAACATAATCAATCTATTTTATTTACAAAATAATCTTTATAAGTGAACCTTTCACCCTCCTCTTTTAGTCAAAGACTTATTTTATGTTATGTCTTTTAATTTCTATTTACTTATGTTGGGATATGTTCTTGTATATCCTTATTACTATACATTTTATCTCCAAGTGATGAGATAACCTTTTCTCTCTCATCAACTCATTTTTGGAATTTTTATGCAACGCCATTAGGCTGCCGAATTTTCATAAGGGAATTTCTAAACTCAATTTCTCCTCATTGGGTTTTACACATACTTCATTGATTATATTATGAAAACATTATGTATGAATCACTGTTTATTTATTTATGTTCTAATTTCCACTTCCAATTGTGTAGATATACCTTTGGAACACATAATCACCCCATTTATAAATTCTTACGTCATTTATACAAACTTTGAAAGGGAAATCTTATCTCAATCTCCATTCATTGAGTTAAATATCCATTTCATCGGTTTTGTTTTTACAAGAATATGTGTGAATGACCTATGATTGTTTTAAAATTAATATCCACTTATATGGGGTTTATTTATATTTTTTACACATAATTATGTCATTTATTTATCCTTAATCTAATGATATGATCTTTGTAAGCGACTTCGTCTCAATCTCCTAATATTGAGGCATATTTGGATGTTATACACCAGCTTATTTTATACGGTGTATAATTATACATTTTTTCTTTTAATTTAATTTAATGGGTTTCAAATGGAATCTTTTTGTATGAATCATTTTACAAAATGACAAAAGGAATGTTTATTTTTAATATACGCGGAGACAATGACCTTTCTGCCACCATGAGAATTAGTTGATATTTGGATTCATCTACAAGAAGTAATGTTTTTAAAAAGAAAACTAAATACCATATTCTATTTTAGGGTATTTTGGTATTGATTTTTTTGAGAATGGATTAATTATTTCAATATATTGAACTGTTATCTTGTGATGACAATGTGAAAAATGTTATCTTTCCTTTATAATTGTTTTATGTCTTATGATTATGTTATGGTTCTTGGGAATTGTTTACGTATATGGGTGGTTACATGATAAACCGAGGGTGGGTGAGCCTGAGATATCTCTCCAATGAAGTGGGTAACATGAAAAAGGTAAATTTTAATGTTTCTACTAATATATTTAAGGAATATATGATGATGGGTATTTCAAATGTAACTCCCTATGTAGTTGTGAATGATACAATGTAAGTATGTTATGGATGCCACAAGTTACCTTTATGATTTATGATTTCTATGTGTTATTCATAAATCTTATGATTTCGTGAGGTATGTTAAAGATCTTAAGTTTTATGATTAAATTGTATGATTTCTTTGATTTGTATGTATTCATGGACTAATGTTTTCTTTCCTTTTTTTATATCCCTTACAGAGCTTTTTATGCTCATCCCATGTTTTTGAAATTTTTTTCCCAGCATATAAGGACAGGTAAGATAAAGGAAGAATTAAAAAATATTTTGATCAAGAAAATAATTTTTGTTTTAAATTAAAGAGTTTTATTATTGTGAAAAAAATGGATATATTAGAAGTGTCTACCTTGTAAATTTGAGATGTAATGTAATAGTTTTAACCTAATTATCTAAAACTCTAAACCTAAAAAGATCCTCAATGTGAATTCTTAACTTAACTCAAGATTATTTAATGTTTAAGGTTGAATACATATACATAGTTTAGAATCTATGGATATGCCACTACTCGGAGGATTCAAGGTAGGATTTTGGCTGGCCAACTGCTTTAACTCATTGTTCGTTGATCTATTGAGCGAAGTCCCAACTTCTAAAATAATATCTTGATTTACTCAATGCTTTACTCTAAGATGATAACAAGTTATCTATGGTTATTCCTCACTACCACTATTGTTAAGTCGACCTAATAGTCTAATAATAATTCCCCAGTAATAAGAGGCACCATCATCTTTGGAATGACCAACACCTCAAACACCCGGTTTTGTTCAAACTTGAATGATGGAAGGCTGTTATGACTTAATATTTCCATAGGGTTTTGTGTTTTTCCCTTGACTAATATAACCCATTTCTATTAATATTGTTCATCTATATTGTCGCACTCACAACTGAACATTAATAGAAAAACATGCATCACTTCATTATGCATTTTCTTATTTATTATTTTATGAATTTTCCTACTGTTATAAAATGAATAAAAAAATAAATAAATGCATAAAGGAAAACTACTACCTAACTGGTCTTGAGAATCTAAATGACCCAGAGGCATCATACCTGAGTCAAATTTTGACTCTTGATGCGGCTCACCCCATCCTATATGTACGCTTGTAATCTGGAGTACCACTATGTCTTGGAGGGTACCACATCAAATCTTGAATCATCTTGGTCAATGTACACCGCCACGTCTTGGCGTGGTCCATGTCATACACCATCTTCATCCCAAGTACAAAAAATACTCACACGTAGTCGAGATGGACTAAGGGTATAAATTTACATCAAGTTGAATGGACACACAGACCCTTATACATTTTAAATGAAAATAAAGACGATGCACAGATCGTCATTTAATTAATTACAACCATCACACACAGTTAAATAATTAAATAAATAAATAAACGTATACATATAAAATTTTAGTGATCAAGACCACTAGTAGGGTAAAATAATGCGCGATAAAATTAAATTCCATTAAATAAGTATGAGAGTTATTTAATTAAATTAAATGAATTAATAAATTCAAATAATTTAATTATTTATCAGTCACATAATTAATTTATTTTTATGCCAAAAATAAATTAATAAATTAATTTAATTTAATTCAATAATTAAATTAATTCCACCGGGTATTAAAATTATTATTTTCAATAACAAATAATATATTAATTAATTTAATTTAATTCTATAATTAAATTAATTAATTATATTAATTGAAATTAACATGGGTCTTGAAATCCTGCTCTCATCCATTGTGGGTCATGCTGAACCCGCACAGACCCATAATGGGTCAGGAAAAGCCCGTTATGGACTTATATGGGCTAGGAAGGTCCGCCCAGATCTGTACTTGGTCAGGCAGACCCGACCGGTCTAGTTTTGAGGCAAATCAGGCCCTGTTGAACCCGTCACGGGTTACCTTCACCGAGGGTTCATCGGTTCTTGGAAAGCGGTGCATGGCTACTTCGTCTGACAAGGAGCCGAGGGAAGGGATCAGCTGATGGATTTTGGTAGCCGGACAAGGGAGGTCGACATGGTGTCATCCTGAGGTTGTGGAGGTCCATGCAGTGGCCTGGGAACAGGTCAATAAGGCCGGAGAAGAGGGGGATGATTCCTGGCCACACACAAGAAAAATGTGGTGGTCTCTCGGCCACCATTGGTTACTGAGAATGGGAGGTGCGCCACTGTAGGGTTATGGAATAGGAGGTAGACCATCAGTCAGGATTACGACATGTGTGCTAGTGGTGCGGCCTGAGGAGGTTGGTAGATCTGGAGACGACTAGACATGGAATCAAGGTAGTTAAACTCGCGAGCGGACTCATAGGATCATCCGAGTTTACCGTTTGGATCTTCCCCACTGATTCAACTCATTGCTGGAATCATATTTCTTTACAATTGGTCTGCAAAAGTGTAAACTCGGAGCATACTCGTTGACTTGAGAAAACACACCGCGTCAAATGAGTGAAGATTTTTTTTTTAAAAAAAATCAAAAATCGAATAGGGTGGATTTAATGCAACATCACGCCTTGCATTGCATGCCTACCTAGGGTTTCAGGTTTGTATTTATTCCCCTCCCTCTACCCTCCCTCACACTCTTTTATTTCCACTGCTCTATTTCTTCTGTAGCCTTGCACGACACAAATCAACCGCATCACTGCTCGAAGACTCGTGTCTATCTATCTCGACCTCGCATCACACAAATGAGTGAGCGGTGGCCCTCAACCTTGCATCGCACAAGGGAGGCGATACATTTGATTGAGATTTTTATTTATTCCCTGTAATTATAATTCAATTCCTTATGTAAGCCTTTTTTTATAAATATCCTAGGAGCACACACCTCAAATAGTCATTTGGAATTTCACCCCGAAGGATCCACATGGTGTTTTACCTCCTAACTAAGAGGATTACGTGTGATTTATAAGGCGTGTAGCTGTTTGAAATTAGAATGCATTCTCCCCTAAAATAGTTAGGATTATGAGCATTGATTTTAAGTATTTACCCATTTGAAAACAAATTGAATTTAAAATCTGGTACATATAGTACATTGGTAAGTAAAAGGTTGAGATTGAGTAATACCTCACTGATTCAGTCATCTATTTTGGTGGTTTCATCAATAATTTTAATAGGAATATGATGAGAAAGATATTTCATTTATTAAAGAAGTGGTAAATGTGGTGACGTGTGATTGGAATCCCTCCTTTCAAGAATCCATTCATTTTTTATGTAAGTTCTCCATTGCAATCTCTTAATGATTATTTGGGGTGTTCTAAATTTATTTATTGGTGCTTGATTTTTTTATTTACTACTTATGATTTTAATATGAATCATTGGTCTATTCCTCAACTAATGTGAATGGTTGGCCTGAATTCCGATTTAATTTTTCTGAATTTAATTGTTATTGGAGTGATGTTAATTGGCGATCTCATGTGTATTGATGAATTTTGTTTGGATTGTTTCCTTTTATGATTCATTGAATATTAATTTTGGTTCCAGATAATTTCTTCCTCATCTGTCCAAAAGAAATTTATTTGAAAAAATAGCAGTGGAAATAGGTCTGGTTCTGCTTGGAAATTTGGTTTTGATGTTGAGAAAAATGGGAAAAAGGTGAAGTGAAAGTTCTGTGAAAAATTGTTTTTAGGAGGTATTAATTGATTGAAACACCATTTGGCTCAAACTAATAAATATGTAGCACTATGAGGAAGTGTGTCAGATGAAGCGAAACAATAATGTTCAACTATGATTCTTATAAATATTATCTTGAGTAATAAAAAAAGAAAAGATCATTATGATATTGGGGATGAAATGAATTCTTCTTGTTTAGGGAATGATGACACAACGATCGATTTTTTTTTTGAAAAAATATAGTGAGACTCAGTATTCATTTAATTATTCACAACCAACTATGAATCAGTTTTTTAAAATGGAGTTGTTTGAGGAAACAAATGCCCAAGTAGCTCGGTTTTTTTACACAAGTGCTATACCTCTTAATTGTGCTAGAAATCGAGAGTTTGTGAAGATGTGTGAAATGATTGAAAGGTGTGGAAATGGATATAAACCTCCATCTTATCATGATATAAGAGAGAATCATTTGAAGAATGAAGTTTCTTACACACAAGAGATACTCGAAGAGTATAAGAAACAATTGAAAGAAACTGGTTGTTCTATTATGTTTGATGGATGGACAGATAAGAAGAGATGATCGATTTATAATTTTTTTGGTAAATAGCCCAAAAGGGTCTGTATTTCTTAAATCAATTTATAAATCTGATATATCAAAATCTTCTGATAAAATATTTTTGATGTTAGATGAGAATGTTGATTTTTTTGGAGATGAAAATGTTGTTCAAGTACTTAGTGATAATGATTCAAATTATAATGATGTGGGAGAGATGTTGATGTTAAAAATAAAGCACTTGTATTGGACTCCTTGTGCTGCTCATTTTATTGATTTTATGTTAGAGGATTTGGAGAAAAAATTATATGTTTATAAGGTGACCATTTCTAGGGGAAAAAGGTCACAACATATATCTATTCAAGGACTATGCTCATTCCTTTGCTACATGAATTCACAAAAGGGAGAGATTTGATTAGACCAGGTATCACTCGGTTTGATACATCATACATGACCTTGGGATGCCTTAGTGAGAATAAGGGTGCTCTAATGAATATGTTTACATCACAAAACGGTGGTGTAGTAGGTTTTTAAAAGAGAAAGATGGCAAGAAAGTGCAATTAACCGTGTTAGATACTTCCTTTTGGCATGATATCATGACTTGGTTAAGGGCTGCATTCCCACTCATTAAAGTAATTTTTCTTGTGGATTCTGATGATAAACCATCCATGTGATTCCTTTATGAGGAGATGGACTGAGAAAAGGACAAAATTAAGGACAATTTTAGTAATACTAGGAAAAGGTACATCATTTAAAGAGTTATTTTCTTATTAATATTATGTGGTTTTCATTGAATACCAATCTTTTGTTATCATTTAATATGCAGTTATCTACCTATTTGGGAAATAATTGATGAGAGGTGGGATGTCCAACCCAATAGACCATTGCATTTTTCTGCCTATTATTTAAATCCTCAATTGCACTATAGTTCCAACTTCAGGGCTGGTGCAGTGGTCAAAATTGTCTTATATGATTGCTTGAATAGATTGGAGTCCAACCAGGAGGAGAGAGACCAAATAGATTTGAAGCTAGACCACTTCAAAAATGCGAGAGGCTTGTTGGGTATGGATTTTTCAAAAAGGGTGAGGGATAAAAAGATGCCAACTGATTGGTGGGATTCATATGGGGATGATATTCCTGAGTTGAAAAGATTTGTGATCTGTGTTTTGAGTTTGACTGCTAGTTCTTCGGGATGTGAGCGTAATTGGAGTGCATTTGAGATGGTAAGTTGAGAATGATAATAAATATACTTACATTAATATTTTGAGTTAATGTATTTAACATATTTTTCTCTTGTATTTTTAGGTTTATACAAAGAGGAGAAACCGCTTGCACTAAAACAAGATGAATGATTTGGTTTTCGTTATGTTCAATT
This sequence comes from Viscum album, assembly GCA_963277665.1. Classification (NCBI taxonomy): domain Eukaryota; kingdom Viridiplantae; phylum Streptophyta; class Magnoliopsida; order Santalales; family Viscaceae; genus Viscum; species Viscum album. The sequence goes on from OY728119.1 coordinate 1,948,598,765, forward strand.
TAAAATTGAACGAGAGAAAGAACATAAGAAATAAAAGTAATGAGCCTTCTATTGTTGATGATATTTCCTCCGATGAAGAATGGATAACTGAAGTAGATGATTGTAAAATTTTAGAAAACGATGAGGAAAATGTTGCATTTGATGATTCTAATCCCAATTCAGATGATATGGAAATTCATGATGATATTGGAAATGATTGTGAGAAAGATGGTGATGAGGATGTTGCTCAAAATCTTCAAGCTGATCGTGGTTTTAGTGAGGCTGAAAATGATGATGACAAGGATGATGATCTTTTTGGTGGTGGAAGAATCAAATCTATTCAGGATTTTTATTGACTTGTTTGCTTAATTCTCTAATATCTTTTCTTTTTGGTTTTGAACTTTGTTTCTAAGGACTCTTTAAGAAGTACTATTTATTTTAAATTTTATATTTTTTTGGGTTGTACTGGGAGGATTAAATAAAGTCTGGTATAGTGGTTAGGCTTGTTCTTTAGAATATTTCCTTCTATAAACCTGTATACTTTATGCATTCCTGGAAATATTATTCTGCTATTTCTTTTTTGTTTCAATGTTGACTGCTCTTTTTAGGACCAGTTGAGGCATATTCAATGGGGGTATTTGGGGATGGAAGAGGCAAATATTGCTTCATGCCTAGGTTGGCTATTTCACAGAAGTCTATAATCCTCCTGGTTTGATCAAGGAAGTAGCTGAGCATGTCATATTTTGTGTGGTGTGGCACTATTGAGGATAGGAATGCCACTAGGTAGAATAATACTTCATCATCTGGGGTCACTACTCATGTTCTGTTATTCCAACTGATACCAAGGAGATAATTTCCACAGACCCTGAGCTTCAAGTTTCATCTCTGAAGCATGGACTTGATCGAGGAACTCCATGTATGGTACGTCTGAAATCTCGAGCATGTATGGATGGTAATTAAATGAATACAACAATCTCTTGATAATATGCATTGGTAATCGAAGCACATATTAATCAAGGAATGATTTTTCAGGTTTGTGGAAAAGTCTGAACCTTGTTTATAGAATCTTTGCCTTCAAAATTGAAATATTTAACCACTTTTAGGATGCAACGTGGGCCCACGGGAAAGAATGTACCACTCTTGTTTATCTTGAAAAATCCTTCTTTATAGTCAAATGAACTCTGTGAAGATAGTGATATGATGAGTTGCTCTTGATCCTTGCAAAATACGAGGAAGTCCAGGTAGGATTCTCTAATCCATTTCACCTGCCATTGATCGTGTTTATGTTTTTCATTAAAATCATCGAAAATAAGAACTTTGTTTCTATCTGCATTAGTTAGATGAGTTGCTGGAAAAAGGGGTAGAAGTAGCTATCTATAGTGGGAAGGTCAGTGTCTATACATACAGTTTGGGTGCTTAAAGGAGTCATTTTTTCCCTATATTCTCTTTAATTGATGTAGGTAGGTTGATGTCATTTGTTCTCCTCCAACAAAACCAGCCACAAACCAAGCCTAAACTTAGTTAGCACATCACCAAACCCCAAACTTCCAGCCTGCATCCAACCGAGAAGACAACGAGCAACAAACCGATGAAAAAACCACCAGAAAAAGACAAGCCAACAACATTTCCCAACCAGACCACCACAACCCATCCGAACCATAACCACAACACCCCAACACCAAGAACACTACAAAAGACAGCCCCACCAACACACTACCACAACCAGCCAGCACTTAGAACCTTACCTAGAAAGAAACCACACCGGGACTAGAAGCCTTAACAGCAACACCTCCATGAACCAAGTAGTAGATTGCTACCCCACCAATCCCCACTCCACCAGACATAGGCCACCATACAATCCACCATCCAATGCACCCAAAATAACACAAGAAGCATCCAACACAAGCAAAGGAAAACAATCTGACACCCATTAGTAACCCCTCACGCATTAAAGAACTTGGAATATTCCATCTTCGGACCATCTCATGATTGACCTTGTTATTATGAAATTTCTTACAAGAGGCAAGTCTTGACTGTAATTTTTTTCTATTTGTTTTCTAACATTATTAATGAAAAATTGGAGATGCATGAGGACCAATTTTTATCTTATTTAATTTCTATAATTGATTTTGATGTGGCTGAGTCTAGTTTGTTTACTATAAATTTGGTTGATAACCACGGTAGTTAAAATTGCGAGCTAACTCGTACAATTGTATGAGTTTTCAGATTCAATCATCCCTTCCATTTCAACTCGCTTGTGGATTCGATTTCGGGAAAAATAATCTGCAACAAATTAAACTCGGGATAAACTCATTGATGCATGTAGAATCACCAAATCCAACGAGTGAACTAACAGCTGTATTTAAAATCTAAAATTTTGGGATGATTGAAGCCAACATGACACAAGGCGTGCCTCGCTACCTAGGGTTTCAATTTTTCATTTCTTCCCCTCTACGTTGTGCTTGCCTCGCACCCACCTCTGGTTTTCTCCTCTGCTCCTCTGGCGGTACCTCACATGGTACAAACCAATCACAATCGAACCTAAAACATCTTGCTCGAGCCTGAATCTTCTTCTCTTGCTTTCACCTATGCTTTGGCTGCTTCGCCGACGGTACTTCACTTGTGCTTCGCCTGCTTCGCCGGATCATTGTTGCTTCGCCAAATCATCGCTGATTCACTACTCCTTCACCTCAAGGTGAGTTTTGGTTGAATTCTCAATTCTTTATTTCTCTGTCCGGTTTATTTAATGTGATCTTCCCTATGAATTTATCAAATGTGATCTGGTATGCTGTATGAATTTTATCTGCTGTATGAGTTTTTTTTAATTTTCTGGAAGTCTCAATTTTTTATTTTCTGTATGATTTTTATATTCTCTATATTTTTATTTGTTTTATGAATTTTTTATTTGGTTATGATGGTTTTAATTTGAATTGTTGGCGTGAGCTATGTGAATTGTCGGTCTGAACCATTTGAATTTTTTTATTTTATTTGTTATTAGCATGATGTGAATGAGAGTTTCCGATGATGGTGTTTGATCTGGTTGAAGTATACTTTTACATGTCTATGAGTCGAGTCTACGAGTCATGTTTACTGACCTCAAACAAGTCTGAGTGGAATCTCAAGTTTGACTACCTTGCATGGCAGGGGGTCGAGCTAGGGAGGCGGGACAGCGCCAATATGGCTTCTGCGTGGGGTTGCTGCCTCTGCAGGTGTCCGGTGGGAGGTGGCCTGTTCAGTGAGGCAGTGTGGATGTGGTCCGCTGCATCAACATGAGGTGTCCCACTAGAGCTGGTTCTAGCATAAAGGGAGGAGATCAACGGGCTGGCTGTTGCAGGTGGAGGTCACGGATGACACCAGAATGGATCGGTCCAGCAAACGCAGTGGGGAGGAGGTGGCCTAGGGAGATCTACTTCCTAGTGGAGAGGGTCGGTCCGACGAAACCATGTGGTTGTGATATAGGAGATGACCTCAGGGGGGGACATCGTGACCCCCTTTCTTTTTTTTTTCTTTTTTCTAAGAATCTTCCACCCCACCCACTTTTGGTTTTTATTTTTTTTATTTTTTAACTCAATGTCTCCCCCACCCCAATTATTTTTCATTTTTGTGCCTTTCCACACACAATGTTTTTCTAAAGTCTATCCATTAGGCTTTAAATATAATAATAATAAAATTATTATAATAAAATAATAATTTATTATTATTATATTATAATAATAATAAAATAAATATTATTATAATAATAAAAGTATTATCAAAATTATAAAATCTGTCAAATTATAATTTTCACATTATTGAAACTATTTGAAATGAATTAACACCAATCTAAACTTTATTCGTTCTTCAAGATGAATAAAATTTAATACCTGAGATAAAAACGCAAAATCAATCCAATCCAAAAATTTAAAATGGCCATAACTCAGTCATTCGAAATCAGATTGACGCATGGTTTATACCGTTGTGAGTGATTTAAAACCCTTTTTTAATTTTAATCAAGATTAATTCTTCTAGGCTTAGAAAATCTATGTGATCCCTCTGATAGCAATTGAAGGAACTAGGGCCCGCAGCGGAAGCCGATGAGCGAGGGATTTTAAATTTTTTCATCAACGGGACAACTAAACTTGTCATCACCGACAATCTGAACCCCAGTAAGGGTCAGGGATCTCATGTATATTATATAGAGCACGAAAACAAATTGTAAACATACCCCTTGTGATATGAGGATGTGGTTGACTATAACTTTTTTCCATAAATCATTACTTAAAGGATCCCTTACAGGATCCCTCTAGATCATCAAAACGCACTTCAAAAATCCAAGGGAGCATTGATTGTCGAATTCCGGGTGCTAGCATGGTGATTCGATGATATCTACGATGCCCTGATGATCACCACATCAAGATGGATTCTATGCTTGAGGTAGGTCTTTATTTGATCACTTGTATTGAGACTCTCTCTATAAAGAGGGAGGAGAGAGATGCTCTGATTTTCATTCCATAAATTAATGAATAATCATTGGTGAGAGAGCCTCCTCCTCTATTTATAGTGGAGTTGGTAAATACCGAGTTGGGTTCCCCGACCCCCATTTATTTCAATATCCACTAAATAAATAATTATGATAAACTGAACTACATCAATATTATTTATTATTTTATCACATACCTATAATATATATAAAATATATTACATGATAAAACCGAGCCATTTAACTCGACTCGTTATCCCTCTTAATATTAAACAAACATTGAATATTAAAATAATATTCCTTTGATTAATATTTTCTCATATTTACTTAACTTGTAAATACATTAAATAAATTCAATCCCAATTATTCATAACTTGAATAATAATGAATTTATTTAATTATTAGTGATCGATACCTTAGAAAACACTCAGACCATATGGTGGGGACCACCATGTCCAATATACATATTCAACTAAATAGGGAGGATTCTTGAATACTCTATTCTGTGTGGCCCTTTAGGGCATTATCTTGATAGCAGTGAATAAAATCCACATACCAAGAACAGATTCTAGCAACCCATCATGGCCCCAAATGAGATAAGGATAGTCATCACAATGACTATCAGCCTACGAACACTAATTATGTACTATAATCTCTTAATCTTTAAATATCTCATAATGTAGGACACACAATTGTGTCAAATTCCTTTTCTTTAATATTTTTTGATCTATCCAGATGGATTTACATTTTGACTGATTCGGCTAAAGACTTATGAAGGTAGCACCATCCTGATCAACCAAGCCTGAGATATAAAACTTCCTTAACCCAGAAGTGAAAAATCCTTTCTTGACCATTCAACCAATGTCATACCACCAATGACACACCCAATACAAGATACCTCTCCATGATTTCAATATGATGGTTTTTTCCTTTCATCAAAGTACACAATCAAATGGAACACATTGGTAATGATCTCAAGTCATGAGACAAATTTACATGTCTGTAGATTGGAACAAACAATGACACCCAAAACAAGTAGTGTTGTTATTGATGGGTCTGTCCATATGATCTCACTACTAGAGATAACCAAGTGAGAACTTCATGAGAAGAAGTATCAATGCTTATGATACCCCAACACCTGATAATCAAACATCAACTTTTTCTAATCAGTATGATGTAACTAGACCATAGAACCAATTTAAGATTAACATCATAATATCTCGAGGTTCTCATTATAGTCTGGGATCTTCTATAACCTTTTGATACAATAATTAATCTTGAACATTACCATTATATAGTGGATTCAGAAATACATACATTATAATGGTAAGAAAAAATCATATATATCTAACCATATACATGATATGGTAATTAAAAGACTACATAGTTGGGTCTAGGGAGCCCACTATTTTAATATGGAATCATTACAGAACTATGTTTTCATGTGGGAGAACGTAGGCATATGTCAAGATATGGACATAGAAGAAAAGTGTGAATACTTATAGAGATTGTTTGCGGTAATTGATCACAATAATGTGGGAGATTTAGTGAATGATAATGACCACAAATAAATAAATCATTAAAGGTTGAAATGACCATTAGTTCAATAGAAATGAGGGTATTATGATAAATTTTTTGTTTCAAGATCCTTTTTCCAGAGTTAATGAATTATTTTACTATCTGAGAATTTAAGGAAATATACTTACTTTATTTCTTTCTATTTTATAAGAATGAATTCATCCTTTGGTTGTGATTCAATCAATTTCTACATAATATCTTACTCCATTAGTAGAATATCCAAAAATGAATTTTTTATACTTGAAAAAATAAAATTAACATTTAACTGATTATAAGATCCATAAAAGAGTAACAATATATTCCTATTATCATTAATAAAACCAAAATAGTTAGAAACAATTATTTAACAACACCCAAATTTCAAATTAATTCATTCAATTAATAGTTTAACTTTTGGCTCATCCAAAATATGTCCAACCAAATTTATAATGAAGGTCAATAAATCAATGTTATACTCCCTAGAAAATATAAGGTGGATATTAATGTAACATTACAAATATGTGAATACCTTGATCACCATAAAATCATAATGAAAATTTGGATTTCTTCCAAAAATAATTTCTGAGGTTGTTAAATATATTTCATAGGTCCAGACATTCAGTAAACTCTAATACAGATAAGATAAATTGTAACAACCCATTACCGATATGACATTTATTCCTTTAAACATTTCATGGTTTATCCTTTTCATTGATAGGGTAGGTCTCAGAATGAATTTGTAGGAAGCCTATATTGGTGAATTCATAGATTTATTATACTCTCAACTTTAACCGGCCTTTTTTGTAGGCTGTCAGAGGGTTTCACGCCGTGTAACTAAGTTACACGATGTGTAATAGTCGCTAGGTGCATACCATGAATGGTTCACAAATTTAGATTAACATGGTGTGATTAGTCATTACACATTGTAAGTTAATTAATGGTCCATTTTTAATTCTAAGGAACACATTTTTCAGAGGTTATAAAAATTAAATATTTCACGGTGTGTAATGGGGTTACACGTCGTATAATACCATGAATGCAGTTTTTAAATAGGTAGAAAAACAAATCTCACTATTTTGGTTCCTTACCAATCTCATTTTTCTTGATATAAGGCCTTCTCTAGGTGATCTTGGAGCTCTCTAACCCCTTAGAATCCATTTTTTCGGTGTTTGATCATTGTTGTGATTGCGGTGTGATTCATGGGTAAGAATTCTCCTTTGTTAGTCATTTTTATCTCTTTCTCCTCATTTGGTATTTTAATAGGTCATCCTGAACTTGATGGATATATAATCAATTTTGCTATATCTCATTTCTAGGTTGAGTTCCAAGGTCTTCTACACCTCTTTTCTCATTGATGGGTTTTGTTGTGGGTGTTGTGTTTCGAAAAAAGGTAGGTGGTTTTGACCCATTTAGAAAAATTGATTAACCCTAAATTTCTTAATTTATTTCAATTTTTAATTTAAATTCAATCTCTCAAACTTTATTTCAATTGATTTAGTAAAACATAATTCCAATGAATTGAGAAGTTTTAAATGGTTTTGGCCTGAAAATTGGGAAAACCCACAAGTTCATAGAATGGTGGTGTGTTTATGGGGATTAGTTTATTTAATTTTTTTAATTTAAATTCTATATTTTATGGAAATTATTTCAATTAAATTATTGAATTTAATTGTGGAATTTAATTTTGAAATTTATGGAATTGGTTTTGAATTAATTTCAAACTTATGAAAATTTCTTAATTTTTTTGATAGAAACCTAGTGGTTTTATCTTGTTAAAAGTTATGTTTTTGATTAAAAATATTTTGTTTTTGAATGGAAAATTGGAATTTGAAATGGGGGATTATGATTTAATTTTATTTTAAGTAGTCTTAAAATAAATTTACCATCATTGATTATGTAAGATCACATGAAATCCTTAAGTAGTTTGTGAGTTATTTGGACATAATATATGTTATTACAACATTATAAAACATAAATGTAGTAGGTCACATACCTAATGGGATTGTGAATAGTCACCTTTGTCCATTGTCATAGGGACATGTGTACACACATATTTCTGTGATCACTTAGAGAGTGAAGAGTCATATAGCCTAGAGCATTCATACCTATTTGGAAGATGACCATGTTCCTTGCTTGTTTTATATTTGAGATATAAATATATTCCAATGTTGTGAAACCGATTACATTCCTTTTAGATTTATATAAACTATTTTATATAAATAATTTATTTAAACCATTATTTTATAAATATTCAATCCCTTTTAAATCATTTTTTAAAGTAATTTACATCATTTCAACTGAATAGCATGATTTACTTAAATAATTTTTTTTTAAAATTCCAAACCTATTTTTTTTTAAAATTGAAAGCATTCCTTTGGTTAATCAATTATTAGAATATGATATGTAATCCTTGGTAAGACCCTACTGAAATTTTTATCAAAAACCCAACTTGTTCCTTAGAGTATTTTTAGATTTTCGTCTTCCGGGTATGAGTAGGGGGAAAGGATGTCTTAGAGGTGGATCCAGCTATTGATACATGGACTTGGTGAGTAGTGTCCTTAGGGACTTGGGTTATTTTTCCCAGTTTCAGTACTTGGGTTGTATTACATTGGGCTTGTTTTGGACTTGTTGTGTTCTCGTACATTACTCCCAGTGGAGTTTCTCTTGATATTCATATTGTCTTGTTTCTTTTACTTCTGCATTGTTAGTAGAAAAAATCATTCTCAGTTTCAGTTTGTATGATTCTAAGTGATAGTATATAACCTGTGGGATCAAAAAACCCTTTGAGTTATGTCTAGTCCAACTCAGTTATTGGGTTACCAGAGTACCTAGGTGGATTTGTGACAAAGTGGTATTAGAGGAGATTCATGTTGAGATTATTTTCTTGATTTCAGTATGCATTTATGAAATCTTTTTAGGACATAGGAGGTAGTTAAAAATGAGTTTCTGGCTAGCTCTCACTACAATAAACCTTAAGTCACCAGGGGAGGTTAAGGAATGGAGTCTTATGGATTATGTCTTGTCTTTTGACTATTTTTATTTGGATAGAGTGAAATACAAATCTTTTTGTTCTACTAGTTGGGATCTTGTTTCCCATGTTTCTATATTTGAGTATTATCTAATGTCTTATTTATTGTCTGCTGATGTTGTGTAGCATCATGCCTCTAATAAGACATGAGAATCAGATCTAGGGTGAAACTTTCTGAGCCGTAGTGAGTGAATCCTCTAGTAGACCCAAATATATTTGAGGAAATTTTGCACACTATCCTAGATATAGTAAACAAACCACCTCCATTCCCCATTCATACTCCAACTTTGGGTCCATATGGGGTGTTATTTGAAGTCATTACCAAGTTTTACTTCACCAGAAGCCACCACCTTTTAAAAATATCCACTGATCCTCAACATTATGAGGAATGGTTGGGAAGGATAGAAATTTTTTTGAGTTTATGGAGAAACTGGACGTGATCAAGGTGAAGTGTTCCACCTTCAAGATTTAGGGACCGAGTAGAAGATAGTGGGACATGATGGTGACAGAAATGAAACATGAGGGCTTAGAGTGGAAATACATCAAGGTTATTTTTACTAATAGGTTCTATATAGAGTAAATGGTATTGGACATTGCTGTAGAGTTTTTCAAGATTGAGCATGTTGGTCGAATAATGATTGAGTATTCAAATACTTTTTTTGAGCTGGTGAATTTTTCACCTGAGATTCTATATAATGAGAGGATGAAGGCTTGATGGTTCGAGTTGGGATATCAATTAGATATATTTTCTCAGGTTTTCTTGATAAATCTTACCACTTATGTTGATGTGCTAGATAGGTCGATGATGGTTGAGATGGACCAGACTGGTAAAATAGGGTTAATGAGAGTTACTTTTCCTCCTAATGGAAACATTCCTTCCTTTAAGGGAAATTGTAATCATGGATATTCTCCTGGAATTTATCAATGGTATGGTCCTTACAAACATCCTATAGGGACAAAAATAATTCCTTCGATTTTCTATCATTGTGGAAATCCAGGAAATTATAATAGGGTTTACACTGAGGTGCGCAAGAATTATATCTCTTGCATACGTTCAAGAAACTTATTGAAATACTTCCTTGTATTTTCTACTCTGTGTAGGGAAATAGGAGCATGATCTCCTCCTAAAACTATGGGGAAATCAAATTCTTCACATATAAAAGTTTTCCATCCACATGTACACCTAATAAAGATTAATCACACAGTAGAAGAGACTCCAGATGAAGCAGATATGGGTCCAGCAACTGTGAGAGGTACCATTACTATAGCTACATCCTTAGTGATAGCTCTATTTGATACTGGTGCATCTTATTCATTTATTTTATCCTGTATTATTAATCTTCTAAATATACCCATGGAGATCTTGTCTACTTTAATTGATATTTGAAACCCCTTGGTAAGAAGAGAGAGTAGGGAATCTATAGCCCCGCTTGCGTCTTCTCGCTATTAGATGTCGAGCTAGCTTGAAATTTTATGGTCCTTGAAATGAAACCTCTTGACTTCATATTCAGGATAGATTGGATCATTACTAATAAAACCCATATTGATTGTTACCTTCAACAAGTCTACCTTACTATACCCAGTGGTGTGTCTATTGTCTTTCAAGGATAATGGGACCCAAGATCGATCAGGGTTGGAACTTCATATCCAGATTTGGGGAAGCTAATATCAGTGTTTGATTTTGATCTAGAGTAGGAATGTTTGACCAGTGATCTCCCTCCAATTTTTGTCGAGTTTCTCAATATGTTTATGTTCAATTTCTCTAGGTTGACACCAGTGAGAGAGGTTGAGTTTTCTATTGACTTAATGATTGGTAATAAACTAGTTTCTATTCCCTATTACTATATGGATCCAAATAAAATGAAAGAGCTGAAAACCCAGTTGGATGATCTTCTTGAGAAAGGCTTTATACGCTTGAGTGTGTCACCTTGGTAGGTTCTAGTTCTCTTTGTTAAGAAATTTGATGACTCTCTTCACTTATGTGTTGAATACCAAAAGCTAAATTGAGTTATAGTAATGAACACATATCTATTTCCATATATTAATTATTTGTTTGATCAATTGAAAGGGGAAATGTGGTTTTCAATGATCAACCTTTGATCTGGTTACCATCAGTTGAAGATAAAATAATTAGACAATCTGAAAACCACCTTTTGGATTAGGTATGACCATTATGAGTATGTTACTATCCCCTTAGGTCTAACAAATTCTCCTGAAATTTTCATGGCTTTTATAAACTGTATTTTACATGAGTATGTAGATACCTTTTTTGTAGTCTTTTTAGATGAAATCCTCATTTAATCCAAGTCCATGGAGGATCATATGAATCATCTGAGAATAGTTCTATGTTTCCTAAGAAATAACTAAATTTATTCTAAGATTTAAAAGTGTGATTTCTGGATTTGGGAAGTGAATTTATTAGGGAACATGGTGTCAGAACAAGGAATATAAATTGATCCAAAGAAGGTGAATGTTGTTATGACTTGGGAGTAACCACATATCACCTTTGAGATTTAGAGCTTATTGGGCTTAGCGGGATACTATCATCAGTTTGTGAAGGACTTATCAAAGTTGGATTCTCCAATAAGTTCTCTAACTTGGAAGGGGGATGAGTTTTCTTAGAATGATAAATGTCAGAGTTCATTTGTTTATATGAAACATCTTTTGACAATTTCAATGGTGTTGATTCTTCTAGAGGATGATCAAGGCTATGTGGTATTTTGTGATGCATCGTGTTTAATATTGGGTTTCATTCTTATGAAGGGAGATCATGTAGTGTATTATGGATCTCATCATCTTAGTCCACATGAGAAGAATTATCCTATCCATGACATTGAACTTGAAATTGTGATTCACCTTCTTAAGATTTGGATTTACTAAATTTTTCAAGAAAGGTTTATTATATATTCAGACCACAAAATATTGAGTTATATCTTCTTTCATAAATATCTGAATCTACACCAAGGTGTTGGGTGGAGTACCTTAAATATTTTTTACATTGACATAGCCTATGCCCTGATAAAGGGAATGTCATCACATATTATTTCATCAAGAAACTTCAGACCCAGGCAATGAATGGCTCTTTGGAAGAGTGGAATTTGATGGATCTCTTTGTACATTTTCATATTGGAGTCCATGAATTAGGGGTTGAGGTTTCTTTAGATAGAATTCAGTTATTATCTTCTCTTCCTGAGATGATTCTTCTGAATCAGTATCTTGATGATTAATTTCAAAGCATATATACTCTAATTGTCATGAACCAACCTGGGTCGACCCTAAACCGGTCACCCGAGCCGGCCCGCGACATGGACCGAGGGACGTTTCCGATCCCCACGGGCTGGAAACTAGTGCCGGGAATCAAAATTAAATAGGTGGGAATGATTTTCCACAAAATAAAATAAACTAAGTAGTGGAAAAGAAGTAGAAAAAAAGAAAATAAATAAAGAACAACCAACAATGCTACTAACCTGACTACGACCAAAACTCCACGTGACCCCATGGGTCACTCTCCAATACTACAACCAGTGTTGCTCAAGGAGAACAACTGAAGCTGGAACCTGCAATAGAACTAAAAACAAGAAAACACTATAGGCGTGGGTATTAAAACACAGTAGGTAGGCCCGACTAATTCTATTCCCAATGCACATACCATTAAATAAATAATTCATCAATTCCAAGTTTGCACTAAATTATATAAAATAAGGTTTCTAAACACACATTCATTTCTAAAACATGTAATAGTCCATTTTCCTTTTTAATTTAGAATAAGTTTAATGTTGAAAGAAATAGTTGTATTGCATTTTAAAACATTTTGCGAACAATTTATAAATCCAAACTTTAGTTGTTATTCAGAAGGAAAATCACACACAACACACAATACACACTAAGGGCAATGGAAAAAGTGGCACACAGGGGTCAGTAACTGAACTCGACCTCTCAATCGTCTGCCACATACTAATAAACACTAAAAGAAACATGGGTCGAACCTAGGATATCGTGAACAATACAAATCATAACATACATGTGACTCATCCCAAAAGGATGCTCTAACTCGATGACATCATAACGCCCTAACACCCAGCATAGCCCTACCAGGCCTAACCGAGAGGCCCAATCCCCATAGTAGTAATAACTCAGTATTCCCCTGCTATGGGGCCACTAGCCACTGTGTATTCTAAACTAGTGAGACAATCGTTCTCAAAAGATTCACTCATGATGTCCGATTCCCATGTCAACACAAGCAATAAAAAGGGGGTGTATCCACAATGTAAATTAATCAGTCATGATGCACAAACATCACATACATCTCACGCAATCAACGCACACCAAAGATCACCCCCAAGTGGGTTTTCCAAAATAATCTATTTTATTAAAGTACCAAACGGGCCTTCACCAATTTTAAAGAAAGACCTCATTTCTCAAGAAAACCCAAAACAATTGTTCAAAAGAAATCATTTATCATTAAAACTAGAACTAAATTTCAAATTCCATGAATTATGTTTAAAGGCCAAACATGCATTCTTTCCATACTGGGTGTCCTCTCATCAGGAAAATGTTTCAAGTGTCGTGTATAAAATAAACGTCTCTTTTACACCAAATAATCATTTAGAAATTAATTATCTTATATTATTTCTCATTCATTAAAAATTAATAAAACAACAAGCAATTAATAAATTTTAAATATAAAGGTAAGTGCAGTGGGGGACCGACGTTGTCTCATTGTCCAAACACAAGGGTGCGACATGAATCACGCATGCGTACAAGCAAGTGCAAGTTGATGACAACAATATCACAGGGCTACCTTGCGAACGCGCAATAATAAATGCATAAAACCAAAATCACACAAAGACGGACTTAAAACAAACCAAACAAACAAAAAACGCGAAAGAACCACCTCGACACGTTTTTAAAACACAACTCACACCATCAAAATTATTTATTAGGTCACTTTAAAAATATGCAAAGTGTTAACAAAACCACATGATGCCAAGCCAACGATCCATTTCAAGAAAACACTTAGAGTGCAAAACCAGACAAAAGCGCACGACACGATGAAATATACATTTAAAGCGCGTGCGCCTAAACACATTCTCAAAACCAAACTCGAAGCCTCAAAATTATTTAATAAACCATTTAAAACTTTACGAAACAATTTTGAAAAGCGTATCGTGACTTTAAACACACAAAACCAACTTAAACCCCTTAAAAACACATTTATGATCAAATTCACATCAATGCATAAAAAACACTAATATATATATATATATATATTTTGCAGCACAAAAATAATTTAATAAAATAGTTATGCAATTGATAGAACATTCTCATGGTTCTCAACAAAGTTTTACCACAAAACTACACTCAAATAAGCGAAGCAACTCAACAAATGCTGAAAAAAAACTTTGCACCAAACAAATAATTTAAATAACATGCTAATTTGAATAAATTCGTAAATTGATTCATCAAAAAAATCTAATAGGCAGAATCGCCTACCTCAAATGTGGGCGGACCACCCTAAAATGGTGCGGAACCTCATTCACACCGCGACCGCACCTGCGGGAAGCCAAAACCACCACACGCAATGAAAATTGTACCAACTAAAACCAGATTAACCCCTGAACAACGAACCCTAACAAAATTTAACATCTAAAACAATGAAAACTTCCACGGGGGGGGGGGGGGGGGTTGCGGATCGGCTGTATGAAGGGAACGATGGCTGGAGGGCTGCTGGCTGGAGGTCGCTGGAACAGGGAAGGGGGCGCCGTAACGGCGCCGGACAGTATAGGTGGGTCGTGTGGGGGTGTGGGAGCAGGGCGCCGGAGGCCAGGTCGGCGGAGGAGGTGGCCGGCGGGCAGGCGGGTTTGCCCGAGGTCGGGAGGCCGGGAGTCATGCAGAGTCCGGGGGTCGCGCGGAGGCCGGGGTTGCGCGGAGGCCAGGAGGATGCCGGTGTGGGAGCGGGGGACGCCAGGGGTCGTTTGGGCAGGCGGGGAGCGATGAAGGCCGGGGCGAGCAGGCGGGGAGTGGTGGAGTGTCCAATTCTCCGAAGTAGGGAGTAGGGTAGCCAGGGTTCGCCGATGGCTATAGCAGGAGGGACTGCGAGGGGCGTCAGGTCAGGCGTACTGTGCTGCACAGAAGAGGAAAATGAGGGGGGGGGGGGTGTCGCGGCCCTCCCCTAGGGTTTCAACCCCCTTTTTTCTAAAAAACTATTTCTCATAATAATAATAATAATAATAACTAATAATAATAATAATAACAATAATAATAATACTATAATAATAATACTATAATAATATTAATAATCTTAATAATAATAATAGTAGCACATGAATAAAAATAATAAATACAACGAGATGAAGATTAATAAAAATAAAAAAATAAAAAAAAAATATAATGTCAATTACACCATATTATCAAAAATAATAAAAATAATAAAGAAGGGAAAAAAATGCCCGACACCTGGGCTGACTGCGCGGCGACCGCCAACCACGCAGCAGCCGCGCACAAGTCCAAAACTCAGTAAAGGAATTAAATGATAGAAAATTTTAATCCAGGGCTCAGCCCGAGCCTCGGTGCGAATGATAAGAACCAAGAAATAATAAAAATAAAATAAATAGAAAGGGAGGTTGCGACAAATCTCCCAACCACAGACACTTTCTACCTCCAGAAAGTCTCCCAGCCGAACGATGGACCAAACAAGAATCAATGCCCAAATAAAACTAGAAGAAACCACCACATAAGATACTGGGAGAACACGAGAGGGTTATCCCTACCACAAGAACTCAACTATTGTGGAAATTTTAACACTCAAACATACCACCTCGGGAAAGGGGGGGGGGGGGTGACGCGGGAACTCCCAACTGATCCCGACTAACCTCTATAGCACGAATGAAACAAAACCTCTACCAAAACTTGGAACACTCGACTCAGACCAAAGAAAGCCCAAAAAATAGAGAAAAAACCTCCAAATAGAACTTAACCCAAGAAGTAAACTCGATCCTTACCACAAACGTCGATCCTTCCATAGGCACTTACACCTCCAAATGAACACAGTCAAATTTAGATTAACCCATACAAGGTCCAAACACACTCTTAAAGAAAAATGTACGATTCAGAGAATCATAATTCAAACAAACCAGACTATTTGGATTACAACGAACACTTCCATCCCAACTTCACGATGAAAAAATGGACCTACAACAACACCCAAAACTTTAACAGTAGAAGAATGAGAATAGAAGGACTTTAAATGTTTTGTTGGAAACACAGAACACCAAAACCCTAACTAAGGCTTCACACCCCCTGTAAACTCTTGACTGCGTGTGAGCTTCACCTCGAGACCTGTGGCTGGGGCTCTGATGGCTGAAGCATCTCCTGCCTCACAGTCAGGAACTGTCATTCTTTGATCACAACGTCCTATTCATGCGATGCTTCCGACAAAACTTTTCCAGATGATCCCGGCAACTACAATGATGGCTCTTCCTCGGTGGGGTGTGACATGACAACTCGTATGCCCTAAACATCCATACTGACGGTACACCATTAGATGACCCGACTAACTGAATGTTAGAGCCACTACAAGGAACTCTTTAGAAACAAATTTACCTAACACACTCTACCCATTAGATGAGGGACCTTCACGAGAAACTGGATACGGTGGATTTCCAACCATTTGCGCTCTAGAGACCAACTCAACTAAGAACACATCATGCACCAACCTCTCAAAAGTTATGCTCCCAAAAAAGGAGGACTCAGTCCTTGATCTCTAGACGAAGACCCCTGATGAAGGGAGAAGTCTTCATCCAGTCCTGTGACACTACCCCCGGAAAAAAAGACACATGATCCTTGAAATGTTCAACATACTCTTTCACCGTCTACTGGCCATGTTGAACACGCATGAGCTCTTTCGTTTTCTTCGTCTTCACCTACAAAAATATAAACCATTGAATGAAGACATCCTTAAAGACATAACAAATCATCCCAAATTACAGTAATGGTGGGGCGAACAACTCTTACTCGTCCAGAGATGGACCTATGAACAGACCTAAAACAGCATGCATTCTAATAGTTTTGGGAGTTCCCAATATCCTGAAGATGCGCTCGACCTCTTCAAGACACTCCACTGCCTCTAACAGACTCCAATCACCATGAAGGAAAGACAATGTCCAAGAAAGACAAAAAACTAGGCATGACTCATAAAAAAATCTGGGGACCTTTCTGGGCGGCATTTCTGAACAAGATATATAACACCAAGCCAAAACCAATATCAATCGAAGAAACATCAAAGAAAGCGGCTTCATCCAAAAAAACCAGCTCAAAAGAAACAAACAACCGCAAACACAACCCAAAATTACCTGTTCAAAATTCTCGTTTCATTTTAGATTCCAAAACCACCCCTTTTTATATTTCAAAACCGCTTTATTTCAATACCACTTTCCAAATATCAAATCCACTTTTCAGACCAAAATCACTTTCCAAAACCATTTTTCTCTTTAAAATCCAATTTAAAAAACAAGGTCAAGCCTTTAATTTAAAACACACCTAGGTAATCCCATGAACCATTTCACATGTCTTCATCCACTTTCATTAATACACACCAACACACACTTTCCATGCATCCTCTCACATGTGAAAACGTTCATAAGGAGTACCTGAGGTTTCACCCCAAACCATTCTCGACCAATTTCCAAAAAAACACCAGTTTTCCCAAACCAAAAGCTTTCAGTTTTAAAACAAATTTAATAAATTTAAAGTCATTTAAAAGAAATCAGTCCCATTTTCAAAAACCCTTTTTCATTTCCAAAAAAGAACTTACACCAACTAGAAAAAAACGACACTCAACTTGCATCAAACCACCAGAGTGAGGGACTAGCGGTCACACTTAACCTGGATACATGGTAGTGTGCCATGCCCCAAGTAAGCATCAACAAATAAGAGGAATTAAAACTGTGTACCCAGACTCCACATGGGTCACTACTTCATGTGAGATCATGATGTAACATCGGCTTACCTCTGTTGTCATCCCTCAATCCGAAACAAACCAGAACGAAACAAGGACTCAATTCCCAGACTATCCCTAGCGACTCGAGATGCGTAACGGGCGAGGGTTCGTAACTTCCTTCCCGTACCTATCTCTCGAGTCCCGACACACCTAATCTCCATCTACCAGACACCCCAAGTAACAAGGGCCTCTTATGATACCATTTTTTCACGAACCAACCCGGGTCGACCCTGAACCGGTCACCCAAGTCGGCCCGCGACATGGCCCGAGGGGTGTTCCTGATCCCCACGGGCTGACAACTAGTGTCGGGCATCAAAAGTAAACAGGTGGGAAAAATTTGGCCCCAAAAAAAATAAAATAAGAAGCAGAAAAGAAATATAACAAAAGCAAATAAATAAATAACAACCAACAACGCTACTAACCTAACTACGACCAAAACTCCATGTGACCCCGTTCGTCACTCTCCAATACCACAACCAACATTTCTCAAGGCAAACAAATGAAGATGGAACCTAAAATATAACTAAAAACAAGAAAAAACTCTAGGTGTGAGTATTAAAACTCAGTAGGTAGGCCCGACTAATTCTATTCCCAATGCACATACCATTAAACAAAGAATTCATCAATTCCAGGTTTGCACTAGATTATATAAAATATGGTTTCCACACACACGTCCATTTTTAAAAAAAGTAACATTCCATTGACCTTTTTAATTTAGAATAAGTTTAATGTTTAAAGAAATAGGTGCATTTCATTTTAGAACATTTTGCGAACAATTTATAAATCCAAACTTTAGTTGTTAGTCAAAAGGAAAATCACACACAACACACAACACACACTAAGGGAAATAGATAAAGTGGCATACAGGGGTTAGCAACTGAACTCGACCTCTCAATCATCTGCCACATACAAATAAACACTAAAAGAAACATGGGTTGAACCTAGGAGATCGTGAACAATCCAGAACATACCATACATGTGACTCATCCCAAAATCATTCTCTAACTCGAGGACGTCATAACGCCCTAACACCAAACATAGCCCTACTTGGCCTATCCGAGGGGCCTAATCCCCATAGTAGCAATAACTCAGAATTCCCCTGCTATGGGGCCACTAGCCAGTGCATAGTCTAAACTAGTGCGGAAATCATTCTCAAAAGATTAACTCACTATTCTAGATTCCAAGGTCAACACAAGAAATAAAAAGGGGGTGCGTCCACAATGTAAATTAATCAGTCAAGATGCACAAACATCACATATAGCTCACACAATCAACGCACACCAAAGATCATCCCCGAATGGGTTTTCCAAAATAATATATTTTATTAAAGTACCAAACGGGCCTTCACCAATTTTAAAGAAAGACCTCATTTCTCGAGAAAACCCAAAACACTTGTTCAAAAGAGATCATTTATCTTTAAAACTATAACTGAATTTCAAATTCTGTGAATTATGTTTAAAGGCCAAATGAGAAATCTTTCAATACTGGGTGTCCGCTCTTCAGGAAAATGTTTCAAGTGTCATGTATAAAATAAATGGATCTTTTACACCAAATAATCATTTAGAAATTAATTATCTTATATTATTTCTCATTCATTAAAAATTAATAAAACAACAAGAAAATAATAAATTATAAATCTAAAGGTAAGTGCAGTGGGGACCTACCTCGGCTTTCTATCCAAACACAAGGGCGCGACATGCCTTGTACATGCGTACAAGCAAGCGCAAACTGATGACAGCAATATCATGGGGCTACCTTGCGAATGCTCTGCAATAAACGCATAAACCCAAAATTGCACAAAGACTGACTTAAAACAAACTAAACAAAAAAACAACACAAAAGAACCACCTTGACATGTTTTTGAAACACAACTCACACCATCAACATTATTTATTAGGTCACTTTAAAAATCCTCAAAGTGTTAACAAAACAACACGACGCCAAGCCAACGACCCATTTCAAGAAAACACTTAGAGTGCAAAACTAGACAAAAGCGCATGACATGATGAAATATACATTTAAATTGCATGCGCCTATACACATTTCAAAACCAAACTTGAAGCCTCAAAATTAATTAATAAACCATTTAAAACATTATGAAACAATTTTGAAAAGCATATTATGACTTTAAACACACAAAACCAACTTAAACCCCTTAAAAAATACTTTTATGACCACATTCACATCAACGCATAACAAACACTAAAAAATATATATATCTATCTATATATATTTTTCAGCACAAAAATCATTTAATAAAACAGTTAGACAATTGATAGAACATTCTCATGGTGCGCAACAATGCTTTACCACAAAACTACACTCAAATAAGCGAAGCAACTTAACAAATGCTGAAAAAAGACTTTTCACCAAACAAATAATTTAAATAACATGCTAATTTAAATAAACATGTAAATTAATTCATCAACAAATCTAATAGGCAGAATCACCTACCTCAAACATGGAAAGACCACCAAAAAATGGTGTGGAACCTCATTCGCACCGCGACCGCACCTACGGGAAGTCAAAACCACCATACGCAATGAAAATCATACCAACTAAAACCATATTAACCCCTGAACAACAAACCCTAACAAAATTTAACATCTAAAACAACAAAAAACTACCACGGGGGGGGGGGGGGGGGTTGTTATAGATCAACTATCTGAATGGAACGACAGCCAGAGGGCTGCTGGCTGGAGGCGGGGCTCGCAGGAGCTCGGTCGGAGGTCGCTGGAACAGGGCATGGGGTGCCGGAATGACACCAGACAGTAGAGGCGAGTCATGTGGGGGTGCGGGAGTAGGGCGCTAGAGGCTGGGTCGCTGGAGGAGGTGGCCGGCAGGCAGGCGGGGTCGCTGGAGGTTGGGAGGCAGAGAGTTGCGTGGAGTCTGGGCGTCACGCAGAGGCTGAGAGGAGGCCGGTGCGGGAGCGGGGGACGCCGAGGGTCGTGCGGGCAGGTGGGGAGCGGTGAAGGTCGGGGAGAGCAGGTGGGGAGCGATGGAGTGTCCGATTCTCCGGAGCAGGGAGCAGGGTGGCTGGGGTTCGCCGGTGGTTGTAGTAGGAGGGACTGCGAGAGGCATTGGGTCAGGCGTGCTGCACCGCACAGAAGAGGAAAACGAGGGGGGGGGGGGTGTCGTGGCCCTCCCCTAGGGTTTCAACCCCCTTTTTTCTAAAAAAAATATTTATCATAATAATAATAATAATAATAATAACTAATAATAATAATAATAATAATAATAATAATAATAAACATAATAACAATAATAATAATACTATAATAATATTAATAATCTAAATAATAATAATAGTAGCACATGAATAAAAATAATAAATACAACGAGATGAAGATTAATAAAAATATATATATATATATAATGTCAATAACATCATATTATCAAAAATAATAAAAACAATAAAGAATGGAAAAAAATGCCCGACACCTGGGCTGACTGCATGGCGACCGCCAACCAGGCGGCGGCCGCACATGGGTCCAAAACACAGTAAATGCGTTAAATGACAACAAATTTTAATCCGGGGCTCAGCCTGGGCCTCAGCGCGAATTCTTAGAACCAAGAAATAATAAAAATAAAAGAAATAGAAAGGGAGATTGTGACACTAATTATTTTGGGGATATAGTCACCTATTGGTAGTTCTCTAAATAGGGTGTTCTATGTTATTGAAATTGCTAAGTTGTGTTGTTAGGCTATGATGGGGGACTGTCATAATTCCCAGTGGGTTGTGCACCCAAAAACCACTAAGATGTTCTATGATATGTAGTGGTAGTTGTGGTGGACTGGTATGAGACAAGGAATTACTAAGTTTGTTTCTCAATATTATACATGCCAGTAGGTGAAGGCCGAGCACCATAAACCTTCAGGTTTACTTCATCCACTTAAAGTCCCTACATGTAAGTGGGATGAAATCTCTATAGAATTTTAAGTTGGGTTTCCTCATATCCAGAGAAAGAAGAATGTGTTATGGGTTTTAATCGATAGGGTGACCAAGTCATCTCACTTCATACCCATTTATGATACATCCATATTTGAGGAGTTAGGAAATATATATGTGAAAGAGATTGTTTTTTTTCCTAGAGTTCCATCTGCTATTGTTTTTGATAGGGATCCCCGGTTTACTTCTCTATTTTAGAGAGGCCTTCAAGAGGTACTGGGATCTAAGGTCTATTTGAGAATTCCCTACCATCCGTATTTTGATGTCCAGACATAGAGATTTATACATATTCTTGAAGATATGCTTTGTTCTTGTGTTCTCAAATTTAGTGGGGCTTGGGATGACCATTTGGGAATGGTCGAGTTTTCTTATAAAAACAGTTACAAGTCCAAGATTAGAATGGAACAATTTGAGGCCTTGTATGGCTATCCTTTTAAGTCATCATTGTGTTGGTCAGAGATTGGTGAATGTTCCTTGGTTGTACCAAGTTTGGTGCATTAGATGAAACAAATATTCAGTTAATTCATCAAATAATGTTGAAGGCACATAGTTGATATAAGTCTTATGCTGATCATCACCGAATACCTTTGTAATTCTTAGTTTGTGACTTGGGGTTCATGAAAGTTTCACCTTGGTTGGGTAATCAATGGTTTTGGAGGCAAGGGAATATTTATCCTCATTTGGTGGGATCGTTCTAAGTTTTTGAGCAGGTGGGGAAATTTTCATACTGTTTAGAACTTCCACTAAAGAATAAATTGATACATAATGTATTCCATGTGTCACAGGTAAGAAAGTACCTCTCTAATCCATCTCAAATTTTAAGATGGAGTTATATTAATATTGAACCTAATTTATCTATGACTAAGCGGCCAGTCGGGATAGTTAATTATGAGAACGAGGTTCTTCATGGGAGGACTATATCATTAGATCATGTTCTATGGAAGTATGGTTCTAATAATCATGAGATGAGGGAAAATAAGGCACTAAAAATATAGTATTGACCTTATCTTTTTTCCATGGAAGATTCTTCATAGGATTTCTGGGGATAGAAAAATTTTATAGTGGGGAGGTTGTAACATCCTGTTTCCGATCTGATAGGTATGCCTTTAACCTTTTCATGGTTTTCCATTTTCATAAATAGGGTAGGGATGAGAATGAATTTGGAGTATACCTATAATGGTGAAGTCATAGATTTTTTGGACTCTTTGATTTAACCTGCCTTTTCTGCATTCTGTCGGAGGGTTACATACCATGTAAATAGGTTATACAATATGTAATAGTCGCTAGGTGCATACCGTGAAGGGTTCACACCATTAATGTCACACGACATGGTGAGTAATTATAGTTCATAAGGGAATTAATGATCAATTTTTAATTAGAAATAAGGTATTTTCATATGGTTATAGAAATTAAATATTTCACGATGTGTAATGGGGATACACGTCGTGTAATACTGCTACTATAATTTTTAAATAGGTAGCACAACTAATATATCTCTTTTGATTCATTCCTAGTCTCATTTCTCTCAACCAAAGTCCTTCCCTAGATGATTTTAGAACTCTCCAACCCCTTTTTATCCATTCGTTTGGGGTTCAATCATTACTGTGCTTGCGGTGTGATTCCTGGGTAAGTGTTCTCATTTGTTCTTCATCATTCTCTCTTTCTCCTCATTTGGTATTTCAATAGTTCATTCGGAAATAGATGGATCTATAATATTTGTTTCTATATCTCATTTCAAGTTTGAGTTTTGAGGCCTCCTACACCTCTATTCTCATTGAAAGGTTTTGTTGCGGGTGTTGTGTTTTGAAAAATGTAGGTGGTTCTGTCCCATTTGGAAAAATTGATTAACCTTTAATTGCTTGATTTATTTCAATTTTTTATTTAAATTAAATTTCTCAAACTTTATTTCAATTTATTTAGTAAAACATAATTGCATTGAATTGGGAGTTTTGAAATGGTTTTGTCATGTAAATTGGGGAAACCCCCTAAGTCCATTTAACTGGGGTGTATTTATAAGAATTGGTTGAATTAAATTATTTAATTTAAATTTTATATTTAAAGGAAACTATTTCAATTAAATCGTCTAATTTAATTATTAAAATTAATTTTGAAATTAATGGAATTTGTTTTGAATTGATTTCAAAATAGTGAAAATATTTTGAAAAGTTTTGATAGAAACCATGTAGTTTTATCTTGTTAAAAAGTCATTATTTTATTAAAACATGTTTTGGTTTTGAATGGAAAATGGACATTTGAAATGGGGGAATTTTATTTAAATATATTTTAAGTAATCTTAAAATAAATTTCACATTATTGATTGTGTAAGATAACATTCAAGACTTAGATAGTTTGTGAGTTATTTGGACACATTATATTCTATTAAAATATTCTAAATCATAAATGTAGAAAGTCACATCGCTGATGGGATGGCGATGAGTTGGCTTTGGCCAGTTTTAGAGGGAAGTGTATGTTGTCATGATCACTTAGAGAGTGCAGAGTAGTATATCCTGGAATAGTGGTACCTATTTGTAAGATGACCATATTGCTCACTTTTTTTATACTTGAGATATAAATATATGACAATTTTTTTAAACTTATTACATGCCTTCTGAATTTAGAAATATTATTTTATATAAATTTTTTATTTAATTCAATTTTTTAGAAATATTCCATCACTTGTATAGACTTTGATTAAAGTATTTTACATCATTTGAACTGAATAGCCTGATTTTTTGGAATATGATTTAAAATGAAAAACCTATTATTTAAAATTTAAAGCATTCCTTTTCTTAATTTATTATTGAAATTTGATATTGAATCCTTGGAGAGAACCAACTGGGATTTTTATCCCACACCCTACTTGTGTCTTCGGGTGTTTGTAGATTATCTCTATCTAGTTTTGAGCAGGGGGAAATGATCTATTGGAGGTGGACCCAACTATTGAACCGTGGAGTTGGTGAGATATGTCCTTAGGGATTTGGATTGTTTTTCCCTATATTAGTACTTGGTTTGCATTACTTTGGGAATGTTTATTCCTTATTGTATTCTAGTACATTACTCCCAGAAGAATTTATATTGATAAGAATACTATCTCGTATCATTTAATTTTGTATTGTTAATGGAAGAAAATAATTCCCACTTTCAGTTTGTATGATTCTAAGTGCTAGTCGCTGACCCATGGAGATCAGAAATTCCCTTCAGGAATGTCAGGGCCTACTCGATTATTGGGCTACCAGGGTACCCGACCTGGTTCGTGACATAAACCATCATGTCACTAAAAAAATTCATTATCACCAATACTAACCCCAAAAATATATCTTTATAAATATTTTTTCAACATATAGAATATTTTAAGGGTTATCTTTCTTTAATAATGTGTTTTCAAGAGGTTCAAGTAGTCACTGAATCACTTTTCTTTTTCACCAGCTCCATTCAACATATGATCTCAAATCCTTTAATAAATATTATTTTAGTAAAACCATTATACAATTCATAAATATTATAACAATAATATCATTGATTAAAATAATCCTATAAAATAATTATTGAATCCAAACAGTAGAACTTTAATCCTTCCACTTCATCTATAGTAACACCATAATCTTGACCATGTAACCTTAGATTATTTTGAGGTATATTACCTTGATGATTGGGGAATTAATTTTCATAGTTCCTCATATACTTATGTTTTAATAATTAAACATTGGAAATTCATTTTTTATCTTGTAATAATGATAATAGTAGGATTTCTATTCACCCTTTAAAAAAACTTCCATTCCCATCAAGAAAGATACGAAGTGTTTATTTTCACAATTATCAATGTGGGAAAATACTTTTTTCCATTCTGTAACTTATCTATTATTTTTTATCATATGTCATCTTCTTCTATTGATTCCCTTTAAATCCATAATAATTAGATAATTATTTCTCTAACATTATATCACATGACACTATGTCCATATATGATGAGGATGTTTGAGATACTGGTTCCCTTTGAAATATTGTCTTAAGAACATCAAGGAAATAATCATTCTTACTCTTTGGGTTACATACATTAATATGGTTCTCATTCCTTCTGATAGGCACCACTTATAAACATTGGCATACACTATAATAGATTATAAAAATATGAAACATAATGTATAATCCCAAAACTTGTGAAACACTTAACATAAATTGATAAATTTATACATAGATAATTTCTAAATCATAAACATGGTTTCTTTGGATACCATTATTTTCAAAATCTTTATAATGGTTTTTAAAGAAAATGTGATTTATTTTAATTATATCTCTTGGGAGTATCAAACCATGTTTCTAGTGAGGCCAATTGTTTCCACCAAGTGATTATTGATTCAAGATAAATAGACCATTTTCAAAGTTATTACACCTAGGTACGTCTATGTCAGAATCAAATATATATGTGGTATCTAGACAACTATGTATTTTCTTGAAAAAACCACATAATATCATCCCTACTAAAACTTTAGGATTTTATTCTATACTTATCCTCAAATTATATCACAGGTTTATGTTTTCTAATATATGTTTTCCTAAATATAGTTTCCTAAGTTTCTACTAAACTTCCTCAGATACCAACTATAGTGACACCGACCCCACTAGCCCAAAGCTAGTGCCTAATTTTCTACATTAGAATAAGATACAGTGAATTGTATCCCAAAGTAATGAATAGTTTATTAGTCTTGTTGAAATATATATATACTTGAAATTATCATTATAATTGAAATCATAAAATACACAATGTGTTTTCTTTTATAATTAATTATTCCTTAGAGTGTATCCTTTCATATCAATCAAAAAATACTTGGTATCTTGTAAAGAATAAAACATAAGAAATGGGTAAGATCAGATACTCTATATGGGTAAGAGTACAATGGGATCTTTGAATAAATATGGAATAATAAATCTATAAAGGTAAAAAACAAAAACACATTCCATTTAATCAATAACTTTATCATAATATGGATGAAAAAAATAATGATCAAATAATTCCAAATAAATAATCCCATGATCTTGAAAACATAACCTTGGATGTTTTAAATTATTTATTAATCACATGGAATATTAATAACTTAATTCATAATAATGGAATGGATAATGTTGGATATTTGAAACATAACATCAATGACCAGGGTTGAGACTTCTTAATAAATGGGTAAGGCCACATAAAAAAAACTAGTTTGTCTCATGAGACCTACCGATGCATCAAGGGGATATTTATAACTTATACCCACCCATCACTTACTAAGAAAAATTCATTCCTCATATGAATGGTTTGAAACATAATCAATATAAATATTCATTTTGAAAAACTATCATAGTAAATGTTAACAATTACTCTAATTAATAAACATAATCATAAATCATCTAGAAAAAATATAAATGGAATGAAACTAGTACATACCTAGTAAAAATTATCATAAACCATCCAAAGAAATAATACGAATGTTATATTTACAACACATCCGAATTGGATCAGAAGTACAACAAAGTCTTGATGTCAATTATGAATATGAATACCATTAAAAGATATTTAAAACATTTTTGAGGAAACTATCATTTCCATTTTGAAAATCAAATTTTATGGAAAAAATTTCACAAAATTTTTTATAAGAATTTTCTTTGAAGATAAACATGAATGTTTCTAGAATACGTTTTAAAAAATTAAGTGTTTATTATGGCTGAAAATTTTGTACCATTTGTACACTTTAAAACAATGATTCCTTTCACGTTTTTGGTAAAATATGAAGGGAACTATTTTAAAAATGAAATGAAGATTCGTTTATATTTTTTTTGTAAAAAATAAAAATGGGTAAAAAATTATTTAATTAATAATTGGTAAAATTTTGAAAATGTAATTGATTTTTTTATAAAACATGGGTTTTGATGAAAAATGATTTCTGACTGAAGAGAGATATAAAACTATATTTTATTAAAAAAATTATCAATCATTTTAAGTACCAAATAGTGAAAAATTGTACTATTACATGAAAACGTTCATTAAAAACTAGAGTATAAGAAAATATATTGATTTTAATATAGAAATATAAAATAATTCCCCTAAGGTATAATTAAATAAAAACAATTACAAATAATGACGAGATTGTGAAATAAACCCTTTCCACTTTGGTAAATTTTGAATCATAATCCCCATGAATGAAATAAACTCAAATAAAACATTAAATAACATGAATATAAACAGATTCATGATATGAAATATCAAAATTTCCATTATATAAAACAATCAATGGATTAAGTGGTGAATATAGCGTATGTCTTGTGGAAGTAAAACTGGTATGAGAAACCCTTACCTCATGTTTGATTTCTTTCATGCATATTAATAACTTCAATATAATGGTTTTAATCATGTTAATAATTTATAAAATAACGATACTCATATTTATAATGTCTTATGTAATCCTCTTATAACATTTTACAACCCATTTTGCAAAAATATTTCATTTTTTATTGCTTCGGGTATTAATTTACTTGTTTTCTCATGCGTGTTATGTCATGAAAGTTATGATTTGTGTAAATAGGAGATAAATCCATCATCTAAAAAATGATATTGATGTTAAAAATATCATATTTAATCATTATTTACATTATTATAACTATTATTTAATGTTTTTCATGGAAAATGAGTTGCATCAATACGTGGAGATGGTAGGTCGTACATATGAACGATAGAGGACATTATTCCCTTAACGGGTGAAAGGGTAAGTAATTGGGTGATATATTAATTTATAATAATAAATATCATATCATATATATTAAATATATTCCTTAATGTTTTCTTTATTACATTCCATGTAAATTGTAGTTGAAAAACGAATCACATCACTTGACGATGCGGTAGTCTGTTGTACACATGAACAACGTAATCATATTTGAAATAGAATGGAACGTAAGAAGGTATATATGATATTAAAATTATATAAGCATAATATTATCATAAATATCATATAAATTTATCAAATATATCATTATATTCAACCTTTAATGGTGGTGATGGAAAATGAATAACATCAGTTCGTGAGTCGGTAGTTCATTACACACATGAATGATGATTTCATATCCCATTTGATAGAAGAGGAGAATTATTTAGGTTGTGAAATTAACATAATTAAATAAAATTATATTCAAATATATTGAGGATATTTTATTAACATTTTATAATAATAATTAAATGAGTTGTAGTAAGAAATAAAATAAAATGCTCGGATAGGGACGTTACCTCTTCGTCAAATAACTTCTTTTGGTTTATAAAAAAAGGCATAATAGATTATATTTATGACCAAAATAAGGATTATAGATTGATATTATGTATTTAATAAATTTATTTGGGTATTTATTTTCTTAACCAATGTTTTTTGGTAGTGTGAGGGGGATAATAGAGGGGGTGGCCTTTTATAAGTGAGGCGAGTGCCACACATACAATTTTTTAAAATTAAAGATTATAAAAACATTTTTCACATGAAAAAAATGATAAAATAAATGAATTATAAAACCTAAAATATATTAGTTATAAATATGGACATACAATAGTTTGTTTAAAAAAATTGGGCCATTTTTAACCCTTACCGTTTTAGTTTAACCCCCAGGTAACCCAACTTTTCATTAACCATGGTACATATATTTTTTTGTTTTTAGTATTCATTAGGGTAAAAAATTAAGTTTACATTATTATATAATATAAATTATTATTATTATTTAAAATATGGAATACATTTTTCTAAATTCTATTAATATAATTGGAATACTTTAATTTAAAATTAATCCTGCAGACGTGATGAGAAAGTGAGTTTTCAGAGAAAAAATGTTCCAAAGTTTACAAAGTTTTTATATCATAAATCAAAATGAAATTGATTCCAATGAAATTAATTAGATTAATAGATATATATAATTTTACTAATTTTAATTTTAAAACAATCTTAAAACTTTTTTTTATATTTTTAATATCTTTAAAAGAAATGATAATTCTCAATAAAAACTAGTATTTTTACTATTCATAAAAAAATTAATTTCATAAAATTATCAAAAATTAACACAAAGAAATTTTATTCATGTACATTTAAAAAATAAATATATTTTATAAAAATAAATTTTCTAAAATTTTTAAATATTAATTTTAAATTATATGATTAAGGTGTGACTAAACCATATATTAGAAAAAATACAGTTTTTCAGAAAACATTACTTTATCTTTCAAATGGTTCTTATTTCACATAAAATAAATAGAAAAATATTGAATTTATTTTATACATTTGTATACAATAGAGTTATCATAATTTATTTATTATTATTCATACCCTCCAACTTAATGGCTTGGTTATAATGATCATGTTTAAATAATAATATTTTAATACAGTGACATGTTTCATTCAATCCCAATATTGTGTACATTGCAAGCTATCGAAGAGGTTAAATTTATTTATGTAACACCCCAACCCTAGTTACCTAGAGTTAGTGCATTATTACATAACATTGGCATGATCACAAAAGATCAAGTCTCGAAATACTGATTAGTTTAGTATCATTGGAAACACTAGATACATTCATAAGTCTTACATTACATCATAAAGTGAAAAACTAAAACTACATAGTCTCCATAGTCCACACTCATATCCCCTCATACTATCCCTACATTTCATTCATAAAATACTTCTTCACATCCTGGGAAAAATAAAACATAGAAAGGGGCGAGCTCAGATTCTCATTAAGGATAACAATATAGCAGAAACTTTCATAAATAAGAGTAAACATTTAAGGCAATGTATAACTAAAAAAATCCTTTTAAACTTGACCTTTAGCATAATATGGAAAAAATAAAATGAAATAATTCCATTTACTTATTCACATAGATATTATACTATTCAAATAATCACATGCAATATCAATAACCACTTTCATAATGATGGAATGCATAATTCCAGACTATCATAACCACATAGTCAAGGCCTTGTTCCATGACTACAAATAATATTTTGTCAATGCCTTGTGCCAAGACACTAGTTTGTCTCATGAGACCTACTGATGCATCGAGGAGCTATAGTGGGCTCCACCTGTCACTTACTAAGTCCAATGCATTCCTCATATGAACAGGTTTAAACATAACATAAACATTCGTATTAAAACTAGCATACTAAATGTCAATACTTTCTCCATAAACCATGAATGGTATAAAAATAACACATCTAAATTCAAACATATCACAAAACCTTCAATACAATATGAAAGTTTTGTATCATAATAAATCAACTTTAAATAAGCTTAAAATCCATCAAAGGATGTTGACATAGATGAAATCAAAACTATTTGAGAGAAATATCTCTTTTTTGGAAATCATTTAAAAGTCACAAAATTATAAAAGAAAACATTTACTTCGAAAATATTCTTATAAGCTTTTAGGGGAAGCTTAGATGATTTTATAATGGCAGAAAATAGCCGCACCTGCCGTATAAGTTAAAAAAGACATTCTTACCTTAATTTTGTCGAAAAGGTTAAAAGTACCTTGTTTGGAAAATGACGAAAAGATTCTTTTAAAACCATTTTATAAAATTTCAAACAAGGGTATAGATGACTTTAACACATAGTCTAGTAAATAGTAAAAACTTTTTGTAATACATTTTTAAGAAACATGGATGTGGATGATAAAGAGGACCCAGTAGACAATTTTGTATAAACAACCTCGGATAGTGAAGAGATTGTGAAATAAACCCTTACCTTGTACTTTTCCATGGTCGATGGTAGGTTAAACTCCTGTATAATGGTGAAATAATTGTTATTAAATTATACAAGAATCATATACATTAATATGATATCATATATAATCTTTTAACATTGCTTTGTTAATAATATCTTAGTATTATCGTCGTTTCGGGTGTCAACTTACTCATTTTCTTTAATATGTTTTGTTACATAAGTCGTGTTAGTTATGTATAGGTTGTATATTATTCATATATATAATGATATCGAGTCCTTAAACACTATTTTTAATCATAAAATGAAAAATATTCTTGAATTGATATGATGGGGAATGAATCTCATCACGTTCGTGGAGATGGTAGTTCGTACGTACACACAAGCAACAATATCATTCTTTTGATATTAAAATAATATATAATTGGATGGTATATCATATATATAGAATAATTATAATTCTATATTTATTATTTATTTAAATTACACATCATTACCATACCCATCCAAATAATAATGTTTTGACTAACAATTGCACCACGACGTGGAGATGGTAAGCCGTACGTACACACGTATGGTGACATGTTATTCAAAGTGTGGATAGAATAATTAATTTTGTTGTACCATATTTATAATAATATAACATTATATAGAAGATACTGAAGTTATTATTTTAGAATGGATATAACAAAGAAATAAGAAGTGGAAGAATAAAAGAACTTGAAAGAGGGTGGAGAAATCATTACCTCTTCTTTGGGTTCTTTCTTTTGATTTGATCAAAAGGGATCTTTAGGTTGGCTTTATGATCAAACTAAGGCCTCTAGGTTGATGTTATGGAAGTTGGGAGGATATTTGGGCAGGGTTTGGCCAAGCCAAATGGCTTTGAATGTGTGAATTAGAGAGAAGGGGGAGTGCCCTTTTATAAGAGGGGTGATGGACACCTTAGAAAAAACTTAAAATATTATTTTATAATAAATTCATATTCGGTCTATAATTGCTAAAAATTGATTTATTTCAAGGATAACGTGGTAATGGGTCGAAATACACTCAACCAATAGGTTTTAGACTGGTTTGGGTCACTATATTAATCTTATCATTTATATTTAACCCTTAGTTAAATAGTTTGACATTTACCATGTCTCTTTGTATTTTTATATTATATGGTTAATAAACTTACTATATACTTCCAATAGAACCCCAAGTGGTTCATTAATGATAAAAATATCATTATATAAGTCTTTTGGCTGAACCTTATATTTTTACGAATATAATATCAATTAATAATATAATATTTTTTTAAAAACTCTTTTATGTCAATTTTGACACTATTTGGAATTTTATATTTTTAAAAATCATAAAAAAATTATTAATTCAAAAAAAGTTAATTAAATAAATCCTAACAAGTCATATTATCTTATAAAATTATTATAATTCATAATAAGTCTCGAATTAAATTTATTTGGGTATTTATAATATCAATTATCTTAATGTTTCATTAATACAGTAATTACTGCATCATCATTGTGTCATAACTAAAATAAATTATTTAATGTCTAAAAATTATAAATAAAATACCATTATGTATGAAATGTTTTTATATTCATAATTAATATTTATAATCAAATTTATCTTATACATAACCCTATATTAAAAATGTTTTAGTTATTAAACTTTGATTTTAACTCTTTTAACTCTTCTTTGAATTAAATAATAATAAATGTCCTAATCTAATAAAAGTGGACCTAAATGATAATATTTTATTCCTAAGGTTTTTTTTGGTTGAGATAAACTTTTCCAATAGAATTAAGAAATGTGTTAGGGTAATATTAATATCATTTGTACGCTTAATTACCCTATTAACTTTTAACCGTGGTAAATAAAAGTAAAAAGTTACTATTCAACAAAAAATATTTTCATCTCATTGAACCACATTTTACTTACTGATATCAACCAAATCTCTATGATTTTTAAAATTCCACTCACATAAGAGGTAAAATTATTTTTTATGAAAATTTTCAAAAGCTCATAAAAGGTGGGTAAAAGACGGTAAAAAGTTCAATAAACTTTGTATATCTAAAATTAATATAAAATGACTCCAATGAATTAAATTGAACTTATATATGTATCATGTATCTATTTTGACCTAAAATATATTTAAATAAAATAAAAAATTATTTAAATAAAAATCCGGTTTTAACCAATAACTCAGTGTTTGTAACTATTCATCAAAAATTGAAAGTTTTCAGAAAAATACCAAAAATTCACCCTAATATAATTTTGATATTCCAAATCCAAAAATTACGTCTATTTTACCAAATTAAAAACATATAATTTGCATTAATTAATTTAAAATTAATTCCCGCTGTCAAAACCAAAAAGCGGGTTTTTAAGAAATAATAACTATCAAAAGATTGACACTTGTTTATGTGCAATTTCAGAGTGAAATTACTCCCAATGAAAAAATATTTAATTAAATAGTAAAAATATATTCTAATTATACTTTAAAACTACTAAGATGTATAATTTAACACTATAAATTATTTTTATTAAAAAAGTTGTTTTTAGTTAAAATTTAGTATTTTTCACTATTCACCCAAATAAGAAAGTTATCAGAAAAAAATAAAAAATTCATCGAAACTAAATTTTTATGTCCTGATTATAAAGAATAAGTTTTTTTGTCAAATTGATTATATAAAAGTTTCAAATATTGAATTTAAGAAGGGTTCACCATTAAAAGGCGGTAAAAGTTCATTTTTTTGAAAAATAATTCTTTTATCTAAAAAATGAATTAGTTCTTACATTATGTCTAATAAACTCATAATATGGATTCTAAAATTATAAGGATTATATAAAGTTCAAAATTCTGTTAACACTATTCATTACCGCTTTTTAACGACTAGTTTGGTAAGTCGTGATGCCCTTGAACTCGGTGTTGTGTGTAGTGCAAGTTATTGAATTACTTTGAATAAATAACGTACTATGAAATCTTGGGGTGTTACAATTTAAAATTAAATATATCATAACATATTTGGGTGCTTCATTCCCCTATATGATTGGTGTTGTGTTTCATATATACTATCGAACATGATGATCATATTTTAAAAATCTTAGGGTGTTACCATTAAATTATACCCAAAAATGAACATTTAATATCATGATTTATGGACACTAATATAAAAATCGTTAAATTAAAAATATGAGATATTTTATAAAAAAACAAGTATTAAAATCAAACATTTCATATATTATGTCAAAATTTCACATACTTAAATATATCACATTTTATTTAATTCATTGATCATCATAAACAACTTGTTTTGGAATAGACTAATTAATTTACAAATAATCCCTTAATATAAACGTTTTATATTCAAATTTATAAACTTTTTATAAATGAATATAAACAATTATATATTTTACCTTATACTAATTTTATAAATGCATTAATTTTTTTTGAAAATTTTTAGAAATATCATTTTCATTAAAATTATGCTTGAAATGGAATGTACCATGTCATAATGAAAATTGACAAGGTCCAATTAAAATTCCCTAAACCATGACAATTTTGGTAGCCATTATGGTTTAAGAAAGGTGGTCTAGCCATGCTGTTTTGGGATCTATGTCCATTTAAGTTAAATTTATTTGGGTGGGACTTCAAAATATAAAAATGTATTATTAACCTTCACTACAATGTGGTCATTCACCATAGTCCTCCCATACCATAGAGATGAAACCTAGTGACCATGTCATGTAAAAGTAATTTATGATACTATATTTTGATTTAATTTCTCATATTTCCCATAACAATCATTTCATATGTCCTACAACATGGTGTTATAACTTTTATAATCACTATTCCAATTTTTCACTATACAATATCATGGTCTCTAAAAATCAAGAATTTTAACACCTGTTTTGAACGTTCTAGAATGTGAACCAGGAAAAACATATTTCCCAATTTCACGAATCACTAAAAGTTAAATCCAAACATTGATATAAATGTATTTTATAACACTGATGGGTTTTATAGGGATATTTGACATCTAAAATCCCACATAAGAATAACTCAAAAACACCAGTAAACACAAAAACCATATATATATTTGAAATGAAAAATAAAGTAAAGAAAAATGTGTACCTTTCACTCTAATGACATGTAATTTCCATGTTAAAATAGTAATTTTATCATGGTCACTTAGAAGAAAGAAAATGCTTTCTCTCTCTAGGGTATCTATTGATCATGGAAATCTTCTAAAGTTTGGTAAGGATCTCCCTCATATCTAAAATCTACAACAATATTTTCTTAAATGTTAGAGAGAAATGTGAGCTGGTGAGAATAAAATATGAGGGGTTGTAACCATCATTTCAATATAATATAATTCCACATAAATTATACTTTGTGAGATTATTTATATGTAAATCATAGGATACGTTTAGGATTCCAAAACATTTTTCTGTTAAATGAAACATTTGTTGTAAAAGTGGGTTCCCTAGACCCAAATATATCAGTAATTTTGATTACCATATCGTTTATATATTTATTTATACATGATGTACCCTTACCATTATAGTGTATAGATTTCTACATCCACTATTTAAATGGTAATGTCCATAGATTAATCTTTATATCAAAAGGTTATAGTAGATCCCATGATATAATGAGAAGCTTGATATACTATGAAATTAATATTAAATTAATGTATTATTGTCTTGATACATTATACTAACTGGAAACAGTTGATGTTTGACTATCAGGTGTTGGGGGCTCATAATAATTGAAATATATTCTCACGATGTTCGATATTGGTTATCTATAGTAGTGAGATCCTGAGGAAAGATCCACCAATAGGAACACCACATGTGTCAAGTGTCATTGCTTGTTCCTATATACGAACATCTATATTGGTCTCCTAACTTGAGATCATTATCAATGTGTACCTTTTTATTACGTACTTTGATGTAAGAAAAAAACCATGATAATGAAATCATGGTGATGTATACTATGTTGGGTGTGTTATTAGTGGTACAGAATTGGTTGAATGATCAAGATAGGATTTTTCACTACCAGTTTGAGGTATTAATATCTCAAGCCAGGTTGATCAGGATGTTAGTACCTTCATAACACAATGGCCTTGATAGTTGAGGGTAAATATTTTCCATTATATCCACAAATAATAAATAAATAAATCATGATGACACAAGTGTGAATCCTGATTTATGGTATATTTAAACGAAAAAGAGATTATATTATACTGTGATAGTTCGTAGGTTGGTTATCATTACTATGACTATTCATTATCTCTTTTAGGGACTTGATGGGTTGCTAGACTCCCCTCATGGTCTGTGAATACTATTCACTGCTATCAATATCAAGGCTTAGAGGGTCACACAAAATAGTGCATTCAAGAATATACCATATTCTAGTGAATAGGTATATTGGAAAAGGTGTTCCCCACCACAGGTCTCAGTGTTTTCCAAGTTATCGATCACTGATGAATAAATACACTCATTATTATTCAAGAAAAAAAATAATTCAGTTTAATTTAGATATTAAATGTATTCATGTGCTATTTAGTGAATATGAGGAATAATATTATTCGAATGAATATTATTTTAATATTCCAGGTTCATTTAATATTATCAAATATTATGTGTCAAGTTAATGATTTAGTTTTACCATGAAATATATTTAATATATTTTTTGGGTTTTTAAATTTTCATATACAATAAGAAGAGAATTCCATTACCTTGAAAAAGGGTAAAATAATATTTCCAGAGATTATTTTGAAGAAAATGATCAAAGGATGGGATTTTGCGGATGAGGGCTTGGTCCAGTGAAGTAAAAATGCTATGCGGACTGACATTCTGCATGGAATTCCACCACTCAGTGAGGTTTCCTATAAAATGTTGGAACCTAGAAATAAAAAAACTTTTTTCAAGGTTGGATGATGATTTTCACCCCACCAAAAAACCACCCCTTGTGAACAATAAATCATTGGTGGGAGAGGGCGTTCTTTTCCATACCCAAAAAATGAAATAGTTCACAAGACTAGGAAATCTTGCTAAGCTCTCACAAATGGAGACCCCACTGACTATCATGACTAGACAACCCAGTAGTTAGTTTCACCACTCCTCTATAGAAATCTAAGAGGGGGATCTGAGATAAGGATGAATGAAAAGTTGAGGGAAGGTGATGGAGAAATAATTATCGACAGTAAAATCACCCGACCATCCTCATACCCAAAATAATTTGTGGATGAAACCTTATTCATATTGAAGAAACCAAGTGTGGAAAACCCTTTGAAAAGGATGCCATGTAGAGACAATATCATTTGAAACATGAGGTATCATTTTCTTACCCCACAATCGAATAAATTACTTCATGGATGCCCCATTGCAGGAAACCCTTTGTGGGAATCCTTCATGGACTCCCTTTATGGGAAACCCTTAGAGGGAAATCCTTTATGGATTACCTTTTTATATGGTCATTTGTGGGCAACTACTTTGCAGATGGTCCTTTGTGACCATCTCTTTCATAATGATACTATGCGGCCAGATCCTTCGCAACCATCCCTATGCTGAAAACACTTTGTGGTTTCTAGTCCATACCACGATGGCTACAACCCCATACCCCCACTCCAAATTTTTGTTGGTATTTTATCCCGCCCATTCGGGCTTGTCCCTTCATTACCATCATAGACCCCATGAAAAATATAGAGTCACACTATGGACGTTTCTGAGGTAGTTAGAGCACATTTTGGGTTGTTCCTTATACAAACCTAACATCCACACCATATAATACCATGAGTTGAAACATTCCACATTAACCTCTTGAAGTCCAATCATCTGACTCCTATGTTAGTTTGAACCATAAAGGGGAAATCTTATGTAAACCCCACCCCATACATTGCTATGGATCCCCGTCCTAGTTGTCCTGACCACATCACATTAAACTCTATGGAAATAATCTTAACCACATGATGTTAAAATATACTGAACTCATCCCTGCAACTTGGAATTAAAATATGATTCCATCTTCCTCACCAAATTATGTTAATTTTTGATGACACAATCCTCACTACATGGCTTCAAAATTTAGTATACCCTATATGAAAAGTATAAAATGAATTCTGTGACAAAAATGAGATTCCTTATGTGATATGATTAACATGTATCATGTTATAATCATGATACGACCATCAAACAACCAAAAGGGAATCCATCCAAGAGTAATCCTCTAGTCATTCACGTGGGAGGTATAACTCTTTATCCTATTCACCTCAGCTAGTCATAACCAAATAGATCCCCAAATGTAACTATCCTAGATATGAAAATAAATCAGGATAAAAGCACATTAAAATCTATCTCTCTCTTTCTCCCTTTGATCTTCAACCCTTATCCTTCAGCAGATAGAGTGGATCATGAGATATTCATACCCACTACTTCCTCTTGTTTCTCAAACCAAGCATGACTCACATGGTCTTAGAAGTTAGTGGATATCACATGATTACAATCCAAATGGTCTTTCCCCATTGATGTAATCCCTAACCTCTATTCATATGGGCCTCTTATATGGTATAATCCCCACCCATACCCACTCAAATGGACATTATATATAGTTTTAAGCTCCATCCTCAATTCAACTTGGCATCCCGCATGTGTAATCCCCAACCACATTATCCTTTGGACCGCCTATGAGGTGTCTGGACTAACTTACTGATCTATATAGGCTTTGATTCCTAACTAACTAGGATATATAGGAAGCCTCCTTAAGGTCTAAACCCAACTCCCAAATTCAACCTAATATTCTAAGGGCTACATTCCTAGTAGGTTCATATCCACATGGGAGACAAAATCTTTTATGGGTTACTTGGTCCTCCTCATCATGAGTGTCACACCAAAAATTTACTAGGAACCATTCATCTCAACATCCTTTCCCCATGACGTAAAATAGCATGGTTCGGTCCTTGTATCACAAACTTAAAATGTGATGTGTCCTATTTAGTGGCATCAAACTATGTGGGATCTGATTCCTTTAATGTGGATATGTAGGAATCCCATTATATGGGTTGAATCCAGACATCAAAACAACTTTCGTATACCTAGATAATAAAATACTCCATAGTGCCTCACCATGTGACCTAAAACCAGTTTCTTCCTAATAAATTACCAAATATACTTTGATCCATCCACAAAGGGGCAATATTTATGGAGAACCTCAGATACATAAAAATATCTCTATCAATAGATAACCTCGAATAAATACAACTAATCTTGAAACCAAGCTTGTTATTAATTGATCATTACCTTAGGGTGACCCATGAGTATATACTTGGAAATAAAAAAAGGATTCAAGAACATATCTTAAATCTATAAGAGTGTCTCAGAATAGGAAACAGTTCCCCCAAAAAGGGTTTGATGAGCCCAAATTCTCATCCCCTAGAAAAATGTTAATTCTTTAGTGTTGTTGGACAAGTTACCCAATGGACACCTAAATTTTAAAAGTAGGTCCATGAGTCAACAAATATGCAAGAGACGTTGGGAATTCTAGGATCCACAAACCAAACCCACTGGAGACCATTCATAGAATATGTACCCAACATTAGAAATTTCACACAATTCAAACCCTTGGAATCAATCATTGGGCAAAAAAAAAATTTCATTAAAAAAATATATTATAGGTGTGAGATAAAATAAAAATAATATTTAGGACACATTTTAGTTCTTAATAATTATTTATTTAGTGGATTTTTAACAAACGGGGGTTGGGGTACCCTTTATAGGTATTTGACAATCCAATATTTGAAGGAGGAGAGAGGCTCTCACACGTTGATTAATCATGAAGAGTTCTATAGAGCCTCTCTCTCCTCCCTTCTCTAGAGAGAGGAACTCTAGATCCATGTGATCAGATCAAGTTCTCTCTCATGAATTGTACTGATGTTGATGTGGTGATCACTGAGGTATCAAAGGCATCATTGTATCTCCAAGCTAGCATATAGAATTTGACGATTGATGATCCTGTGGATTTTTAAAGCATGTGTAGATGATCTAGAGTGATTATACTTTGGATCCTTCAAAATGATATTCCCAATGAAAAATATATGTTGAGCGTGCCTTCAAATCAATTTTTTTTAATTTTATATTTGTGATCTATTTAATTTATGTGAGATCCTGGACAATAGTGGGTCTCCGATCATCAAAGAAGACGATTATCATCATCTGAATAATGAAAAAATTTTAAATTCCCCATACCATTAGCTTCCACTGCTACCCCAGTACCATAAATTAGTACCAAACTGATCATGTGAATCTCCTAAGCCAGGAAAATTAAATTAGCTTCAAATTTAAGTAAAGGGTTTTATTTTGGTCCCAACAAAATAAATCACACATTGATCAAACATCGAACGGTCAAGTTATGAACACATGATGTTTTTGATATGAATCATTTGAGGTTTGATTTTTTATAATAAATTCTAAGCATATATTCTCTTTGTTTTA
This sequence comes from Viscum album, assembly GCA_963277665.1. Classification (NCBI taxonomy): domain Eukaryota; kingdom Viridiplantae; phylum Streptophyta; class Magnoliopsida; order Santalales; family Viscaceae; genus Viscum; species Viscum album. Next base: position 1,948,639,956 of record OY728119.1, read on the forward strand.
TCAAGTTTATGTTTATTGGTTAGCTCTTTTTTCTTCAAAAATCATTATTTGGAACAATTTTCGGCTTGGGAATGGATACACCAATAATTTGGATTATTATTATAATAATAATAATTATTATTTTATTATAAAAACTATTATAAAAATATATATGATTGTGGAAATTCTACAGTAGTGGTGTCATGTGGTGTGAAAATATCTACAAACAGAAACAATAATGACTTTACCACTAAATACAAAACAAACAAATAATAATAATAAATGTAAATAAAGGGAATACCACCCCAGAGAAAGAGGTAAAAGGTCCCTTTTAGGTCTTCTTCTACATGGTGGGGCCTCCTTTTTAAATTCACCCTCCATCACTGTACCCCACAGCTAGCTTCACCTAAGCAGGTCTGGTCACTCCCTCCCTCACCAACAACCCCTTCTGCTCAGACCTCCTCCAATGAAAGGATTTGGTGAACCCAACACTAGAGGTCCTCTTTGTGGGTGTATCCCTCGAGGATGCTCCTACATGTCTATTGGTGCACCACCATATTCCAACACCGCCCTCCTCCTATAGTTTCAATTTGCCACCCTAGTTCTCCCAACCTCATTTTTGCCACCCTATTGAAGTAGAGACTGTTATGGTCTTCCTCTATTTCCCCTTGCCTATGGCTCCATTGGGAGCACCGAATCCTAACACTGATTCCAAATTACACCTCTATTATCCATCCTCCTCATTGTTTCCCCCCATAGAAGCCGACTAGACTACCCATTTGACACCACAACTCCCACTGTAGGTGCGAGATACTGGATGAGGGTGAGCTGCATCATGAGTCAAGCTATAAATCAGGTATGATATTCCTACGTCTTGTTTAATCCATTTATTTTAAATGGATCAAATTGTTTTAGATTCTAAAGACCAGTTGGGTAGCTTATTACCTTTTTGCATTTGTTTTTTATTTTATGCATTTATATAATAGTAAGAAAATAATTAATATAATAAACAAGAAAAATTAATGAAGAAGTGATGAATGTTTTTCTATTAATGTTATGTTTTGAGTTCGGAAAAATATATGAAAAAGATTAATTTAAATGGATAACATTCGTTGAGAAAAAACATAACACACTCAAATAAATATTATGTCACAAATACCTTCCACAGTTTGAATTTGAACACATCCAGGTGTTCATGGTTCTCGGTCAACCATAGTTGAGGGTGTCTCCTAATACTATAGAGTTATTATTAGAATGATAGGTTTACCTAAATAATTTTTATAGTAAGGATTATCCACATCTAACTTTTTATAAATTTAGAGGAAAAACATTGAGAGAATAAAATTTATGATTCTGAGAAGATGGATCTTCACTCAGCATGTCAAGGAACTGTCAGTTAATGTGGTTGACCTATATAAATCCTACCCTTAACTATCCAAGTAGCAGTGGATCCATATCTCATAGACTATTAGGGAATGTTTTGGGATCCTTTCAACTAGAATAGTCAAGAGAGATAGTATTTTGATTCTAGTAAATAGGGTTCCCATAATTAGATAAAATAGTGGGAGACATTTTATGATATAATTATTTAATAATGTATAATTCGAAAATCAAGATAAAATTAAAATATTTTATTTTTTATTTTTTTATAAAATGGAAATTAATAACATAAAATACACTATGATAATCATGGAAAATATTTAATGTCCAAACAAGCATGAATTTCTAAGTTTAGTATAGGTTCTTTCACAAAATACTACGATATTGGAAATTTAAGGTGTTGTTGTCTTTAATACCTATTAATCCACCTCAAGAAGATGGGTTGTTAAAAATGATTATAGGAGACACATGTATGAATAATATTATGGATATTTTATAATTCTATCATCAACATCAAATGTTTGTGGTTTTTACAACATCGAGACATAGATGATTGCACATGTAGTCTCATCTCCAAGATGTTTGTGAGGATAAAGCCAATCGATATATGAATTCATGATATTACAGTAGTTATGTATAATTATAAAATGTGGACCAAAGTCTTTCAATACAACCCACTCTTACATCTTTTGACCCATTTATTCCAGTTTCGTTTAAGATTACAAAACAAACCGGATGGTGTAAATGCCACATTAACTTTTATGTAAAACTCTCCAAGAAATGAGAATATATAATACAGATCAATCATTAATTATTATGGTGAATAAATTTAAAGACAAGGTGATGAGTCTAATGATAATACTGACATGAAATTAACCTTCAAAACATCCTTCAAATAAATATGAAATATATAGGAGTTCATTTTCTTTTTATATCATCAAATAAATCTATGTAATTTTTATCACAATGAACTTAATTAAAGAATAAATTTATCCCTTCTTCTTTAGTGTACATTAATCAATTAAAACAAATGATTCTAACATAAATCCTAGCTATTATTTACAATATTATTATTATATATGTGTATTAAAATAAAATAACAAAGTAATTATAGAAACATTACAATAAGTAAGTTTTATTCTCCGAGAGGCTAAGAAAGGGTGGTACCTATGTTAGTGGTGTCAAGTACATGACTTCTAATCAGAAATTAATTGAATCTATTTGAAAACGTTTTTGAGTATAACCAAAAAATATATCTCATGTGTCCTTTTTCCACAAGGATACATTATTACAATTTAGGAATGAATGTTTTTTTGGTGTTTCATACTCAATAAATAGTTCAGTGGTACATGAATCATAGGTAATTATTGATGAATATACAATGTAATAATTCGATAACCAATTGTGAAAAGTTAATTCATTGTCAAGTAATACTAAAAATAGATGTCCAGAATATGTTCATTATGGTATTCAGACTCTATAGAGATAAACAAATTAGTTATTATCGATGTACATGTTTTTTAGTTTGGATAAAGAAACCTTTAGAAATAATGGTACGCTAAAAATATTTCAGAGTTAGTTCAGAAAGATATTGTGAACTATTCCATGAGTAAGATAGTGTAAAATATACTTTATAATGTTCTATTAAGTAATTATGTAATATGAAAATGAAGCATGATATATTCATGGTCAGAAGATATGAGATGCTTCTGGCTGGTCTGCCAAAGAATATCATGACCAAGTAATCATCGATCATTATAATGTTGCGTGGAGTAATTCCTAAATCCTCATTACCTTGTCTAAATCATTAAAATGATGTTTATAAGTAGGATTTATTATGTGTTTTACATGTTAACATTGATCAATAAAATTTATCATGGTTCAATTCTTAATTTCACATATTATTTATCAGAGTCAAGATGTAAGTAGTATCAATGTTTCCACTTATAGAAACATCCATTATATTTCAAGAAGTGATTTTAAAATAACAGTTATGTCCCATGACCATATTAAAATTATAATGAATAATTAATATAATATGATTCATAGTATGATTAAAATCCATTATTTTTTAAGGACACGTGTTTAGATCAAAATATTTTGTTAGGATATAAAAAACATTCATCATACAAAACATAATGTGCTTCTAATGTAATAATACTTAAAGTTTCATAGGATATTACATAAATAAATATGATAGAACTTTTTTTGTTAAGTAATAACCGAAATTTATATAAAAGGGTGCACATCTCTATATGAGATAGTGGGTTCTAGATTCACTTGGGTTCAGTCAAGGCCAGGGATGCACATGTAATTGGCATAGGAATTAGTTCCACAAGTGCATGTGGAACATTAATGTTCTAGAGACACATACTACATAGAAATGTTAAAAACATAGTGGTGATTTTTCATTCACCATGGTTGATGATACTTTATTCATGGAGAATAATCATTCTGATAATTCTTTATAATTACTGACTAAGATGTCAATTTTTGAATGTATACAAAAGGGATATACTCATGGTTTTCATCTCTTGGAATTTTTTACTCAAGGATGTGAGGTCACATAGAGAAAAATATCCACACATCAGAGATGTAGAAGACTCAACCATTAAAGTTGTGACTCACTAGAAACATAATCTTAATCACATGAGTGCTAACAAGGATAGTTATCTAGTTGGCTCTAGTGCAAGTGGATGTTTTGTAAGAGTGGGTGCCCTAGACCTAAATTTATCAGTATATTTGACTACCATATCATGTATACAATTTTTTATACATGATGTACCCTTACCATTATAGTGAAATAATTTCTACATACACTATTGAAAGGGTAATTTCCATACATTTATTTCCATATCAAAAGGTTATATAATATCCTAGGCTATAATAAGAACCTCGATATACTATGGAATTATTATTAAATAAAATTTTTATGGTGTAGATACATCATACTAAATGGAAAAAGTTTATATTTGACTTTTAGGTGTCGAAGTCTCAAAAGTAATGCGACTTCTTCTCATGAATTTAATGCTTTGGGAACTTTAGTGGTGAGATCATGAGGAAAAACTCGATAATAGGAACATCACATGTTTTAGGTGTCCTTAGTTTCTCCTATCTATGAACATGTGTATTATTCTCCTGAATTGAGATCATTCTCAATGTGTACCTTTTGATTGTATACATTGATGTAAGGAAAATCCAAGATAATGAAATCATGGTGAAGTAGCATGTGTTGGGTGCGTCATTATTGGTATGACATTGGTTGAATGGACAAGACAAAATTTGTTTCTCCCTGGTTGTGTAAGAAATATCTCGGGTCAATTTGATCTGTATGGTAGTACCTTTATAATACCATGTCCATGATAGTCAAGGGAAAATCCATCCAGTTATATTAGAAAATAATAAATCAAGAAAGGGTGATGACACAAGTATTTATCCTGCTTTATAATACATTTAAATACAAAGAGATTAAATTACATAGTTTGTGTTCATAGGTTGGTTTTTGTTTCTATGACTATTCATTGTCTCTTTATGGACCTTGATGGGTTGCTAAACTCTACACTTGGTCTGTAAATACTATTCACTTCTATTGATATAAGGTTCTAGAGGGTCACACACAATAACATTTTGAAGAATTTTCCCTATTCTCATGAATGGGTACATTGGACATGTTGGGCCCCACCACAGGGCTTGAGTGTTCTCCAAGTCAACGATCATCAATGAATAAATAAATTCATTATTATTAAAGTAAATAATAATTGAGTTGAATTAATTTATTAAATGTATTCATAATTTATTTTTTGAATATGAGGAATAATACTATTCGAACAAATATTGTTTTAATATTACAGGTTCATTTAATATTAGTGGGAATAATGAGTCAAGTTAATGACTCAGTTTTATAACATAATATATTTAATATAAATTAAAAGTACGTGATAAAATATAAATAATATTTATGATGCCATTTATTTCATCATAATTATTTATTTAGTGGTCGTTTAATAAATGGGGGTTGGGGAACCCTTTTGAGTATTTGAGAATCCGCCATTTAAAAAAGGATAACAGATATCACAAGACGATTATTCAGGGAGAGTTATTCATAGTCTATCTTTCCTCTCCTGATTTATAGAAAGAGAAACTACGGATCCAAGTGATCAGACCAAGTTCTCCCTCATGCATTTCAAGCATGCCGATGTGGTGATCTTCGGGGCGTTAAAGGTGTCGTCAGATCTCTATGCTAGCACCCAGAATTCTAAAATTGTTGTGCATATGGATTTTTGAATATTTTTTGGATGATCTAGAGGGATTATTATTTGGATCATTAATGCAATGATCATCGGTGACAAGATTATGTCGAGCATTCCTTTAGATCAGAAAAATCTATGTTTTTTATTTTATTTTTTGTGCTCTGTTTAATTTACGAGAGATCCTCAAACTGTACCGGGTCACATATCATCAGAGAAGACAACTATTTTCATCCCGAGGATTTAGAAATTTTAAAATCCCTATCCCACCAACTTCCACTTCTACCCTAGTTCCTTCAAAATTTTAAACGTTATAACTATTTTTAACTTACAACTCATTATTTTGATTCATTTTTTATAATATCTGAAGAAATGTATCAATCATTCAAACTAATGTATGTTATTATCACACAATAATTAAACCAATTTATATATTGATATAGGAGAAGGAACTCAGGACACATAATACCACATATCATGTAGGCTTGTAGGTATAGCACTATGGCACACTCACACTCATCATGCCATAGTGTATCCCAAGGTAGGCCACAACATGTTCTAAACCACCATTTCATGGTGGTTCCTTTAGTCCACAATTTCATTTGATATAACCCAAATATTTTTATGATCATACTATTACTAAAAATTAATAAAAATGTGTAACTATATATTTATATATTGAATAAGTAATCTTAGAGTTGGAATCTGGATTCTTATGATTTAATAAAAAAATTAGTTTCATCATGAATAAAGATTAAACATATATATCAAAAGGTTTAGTGGAATATTATTTATATTTTTAGTATTATATATAACTATAATGTTATTTATTATAAATGTAATCTTATTCTTTCAGTAAGATAATACTAGGTTTTTGAACAAATTTTTAATGAAGGATTTAGGAGAGATAAAATAATTTTTTCATATAATAATTTATATTAATTGATACAAAAAATATTCTAAATCAAAGTTAAGTAACAAAAATTATTGAAATTAATGGAATGTTTATGATGGATAAATTTAAAAGAGGATTCATGATGATCGCACATAACATGGATTTTATGAAGGCTCAATGACCCTAATGGAATTAATAAAAGAAAACATGTGAATTTTTCTATTCTTTGGTTATAAATATCACATACACTATGTTATTCACATATAATGATGTCTCAAATGCACTAAGATTTATTAGAAGATATCAATTAGATCCAACTAAAATTTACTATATCATTGTCAATAATTCCTTTAAGAACTTGATAATTATTAATAAAATGTTCTTATCCTATGAAGGAGTAGAAGCTCTCATTATAATATTTTAAAGTGATTCCAGTTTCAAATATGAATAAATAGTTATAATTTATAGTTTGGATATGTATTCTATCTACATAGAGGTGTTTCAAGTTATATGAGTTTCAATAAATCAACAATTTCAGGCATTACAATATAAGATTAGTATATTATAACATCAGACGTTACAAAATAAATTATTTAGATTAAAAATTTTATCATTGAACTTGAGGTAGACCTAATGCTTATAGATCTCATTAAAAACATGTTTGATATCAATGAAGTTATCCAAACACATAATTTATAAATATCATCTCATTATAGAGATAATTGAGAGGGGTGATATCAATATATGAAAAATATCGATGAAAGAAAATATTATAATTCTTCTAATAAAGTTACTATCATAATAAAATTATAATGAATATATTAGATTTATTTATTAGAGATACGTGGGAAATTGGATTTAATATATGTGTGAGATATTGGTTTGTGAACTAAAATCATTTTTCAAATGATGATTTTTCAAAGGGGAATATGTTTCTTTGTATTTATTTATTATTAATTACTTTTTTTATTCTTATTCACTTATTAAATGTTATAAATTTGATATGAGACATGTAATGATGTTAAACCCAAGTAGTATATTAGATACATATTATATTATCACTACTCACAAGTTATCATGTTGATAATGGAATGTTATATTTTTCTAAGGCCTATATCTGTAAGGGGTTTTATATAGATATTGATTAATCATGTTGTATACGTTAGAAATTTTTATACCATATTAACAAACTTATAGAACATTGTATAGATTATAATACATGACTTTGATGTTTCTCAAGTGAATAATGATTGTTGTTCCTTGGTTTCTATGTTATATCATTCATGTCTTTCCATTCTCCAATGTAATTATAGTATCTAGTTAAACAAAGTTTTGTTAGGTGTTTCATGGGATAATCATTATATAGGGATAAATGGACTATGAACACTTATATAACAAGTGTTGATATCATGGAATTCGATTGACTGAGACCAAGAAAGTTTATTTTCATAACTAGATTAATACATGGGATGTGTTAATTTATTTCATCATCCTACTTAAAGGATTAAGAAATACATGAGTCGATAAGAAACATAGTAAACATTATTCATGTCACATGACCATAATCATGTCCTTGATAAAAGGAATATTTTCATGTAGAAATATAAATGATATGATAATTTAAAAAATTAATTAATTTATTATTAATAATTATAAATTTAATTCATAATTAATACAATAAAATAAATGGATGTAAATGGTCATGAAATAAAATTCAATAATGGTTTTTTCTCTAGAGTGTTTGTGAATAATTATATCAATTATCAACTTAATTATTGTTAAATGTTAAATTTAATATAAATTAGATGAATTATATTATTTACTAAAATTTAATCATATTTTTCATTAGATAATTAAATATATTTGAGCATTATCTCTCTCTCTCTCTCCCACATGCATACACTTGCACACATATTTATGTGAACATATTAAATTAAACAAATCAAGTGATATCCTATAAATTTTTTCTATTTAAATGTACATTTTAAAATGATAAAAATAAGATAAAATAGGGTTTTCACCTCTCCCTTAATTCAGTTGTCACAAAATTCAACAGTAGGTGAGGGTATTTCAACCATTTACTTTAATAATGTTTTCTTTTCATTTTCTTGTAAAAAGTGAGAAAATAATTATTATAATAGATTTTTAAACCTATAAAAGGAATAATATATTAAAAATAAACCTTCCATAGAAATGGCCATAACCATATGACCCCATCACTCTCTTATAATACTTTGGTTTCATTCACAAGAAACCAAAGTAAATTACCTTTTGAGATGACTTATTAGGCTAATGACTATCCACATATGGAAATACATGTCATTTTGATGTTATTTATCCTAAAATACACACAAATTGGGAGGGTTCCTATGAGGTCATCCATCCTAACACTAACATCATCTAAGAAATCATAACTATATATTTAGTATCATGAAACCTCATTAAATTAAAGATTCAACTCGTTAACATGGATAGTATTAAGAACTCTTTTAACTCTCTATTTTTAGGGGTGTTACACTCTCTAATATCCTTATTTTTCTCACACCACACTATAAAACTATGTATTTCCATTAAAATTTAAGTGAGATATTTTATATAATACTATTTTTTATGAATTGACCCCTCCAATTCATGAACATGACTATTCGACCCAATGGGACTCTTTTAATACCATGGTTAACTTCATATCCTCCCATAGGATATTTCCTTCTCAGTTCAATTACCAAGCTAATGAATATACCTAGAGGCTAATAAATATTATTCTAGTGTGATTTCACCCAATCACACACACTTTTAGATATTATTTGAATGGTTAATCATCTAAAAACTACTCTAATCCAAGCACAATAAACTATGGATTAATTATTTGATAGGGTCTCAAAAATAGTAGTGAACCATGTTGACATGGGTTATACCGATTAGTATTTATTTTTTTATTTTCCTAGGGTGTTTTATAATTTAGGAATTATTATTAAATAAGTTATAACGAAAATAAATTTCATTAAGAACTATTTTTCACTTAATAATGTTCAGTATTATTGAAGAAGTTGTAAATAAAAATTTATATTATAACTTTTATAATTATTTTTCTTGTTTTCATCATTATTTATATATCTATGTAGTCATTGGTGAATTTTTTATCTTGATTTTCATTAATTTTAGTTTTTGAAAAATCTTTTAATTACAATAACATATACTTTTTGAGTCTACTATTAATGACCTGATAAGATTTTTTCTATCTTCTAAAAATATACTCAACTAAATAATAAATTACCATTATTTTTATTAGTATTATTATTTCACTAAGAGAAATTTCCACCACTCTTATCAAGATAAAAATTGTTTAATGTGTCACATCCTGAAAAAATTTTATCGAGTAAACTTTTTATCTTACAATAATATTGGGATTTTTCATTATAATGACTCTCATTTAAACCTTGTTCCAATTTCCTTCTTGTTTTCATATATATAGAACTTGTTTGGTTTGAATTTTTGATAATACATGTCATCATGGGTTATAAAAATTAGAGTAATTGTGAACCATTTTTATGGGGAGTGTTCATGGGGAAAAATGGAAAATTCTCATGTAATATGATCTTTGATAATTTTTTTAACCACTAAATTGGTATCATAGGTAGGCCTATTTTTATTTATTTACCAAAAATCCACATAGATTAGTTTATTTAATGTATTAATCCTATTTTTGGGTTTTGGGGGACCCCATGTGGGCCGATCTATGGATTATGGGGAGGAATTTGGTGTTTTGGCCCTTGGGGGGGGGGGGTCTCCACTTGGTAAAACTAATGTACTTGGTGTGTGGTTCATAGAACACATGCCATGTGTGAATTGATATTCAAGGAATATGAAATTTTTGGGAATACATGTCATAGATGGGGGGTAGATGTTGTGTAGTGGAGACTCGAGGTGTGTTTAGGAAACATGGTCATGTAGGGTACATGACTACCCCCACATGGGATTCATACAAGAAAGAAACATGGCCATTGGCCATGTATTGTGGTTACAAATAGATGTTATTTAAATGTTGAAATGATTCAGAGGGACTACTAAGGATCCCCTTATGTGATGGTTTATGAAAAAGTGATTAGTGGATTCCATATTCAGTTTTTGATAATTCCAATGTGTCAATGTGTCTTTTGGATGCCCTTGTGGGCTATTTGGTACTCATGAATGTGATGTTTCCCTTGAAGGCTAGTTGAGGTTTTCTTATAGTGGAATTTCCCCTGAGGTATGGATTGTGTTGAGGAGATCGAAAAAGGTCCTTCTTTTGAGGTGGTCATAAAGAGCATTGTGGTTCCCTTGTTAGTAATATTTTATTTTGGGTTACCCTTTGTTTGAATACATTATTGAGGATAATTTGGATGCCAATGAGGTCCATTTTTTATGTTTTTTCAGTGGGCATGTCCTGTACTTTTTGAATGATCTTGAGGAACACCTCATATGGTTTCCTACTCTTATTGTGGATTTTTAGCCATTAGATATGTTTATGTGGGTGAGGCCTAATATCTTGGGTGAATTAGGGGAGTCCCACGGTAGATGTTACATTATGTTTTGACCCCATGGATTGTGAGAGGCATGAGTTTTGTTTTGGCCCTAAGGTGGGTCTTAGAGAGCATATGATGACTATTTGTTAGATTCTAAGATCTGGGGTGCTAAGAGGACCCTTTCTTTATTGGAAAAGAGTATATTGGTGATTTTAGTTTTTCTTTTTGGTTGTTTTATTTGACTGGTATATCAAACCACATTCGTTTGTCCATTAGTCCTGATGTTTGAGGTAGTTTCTACTCAGAAATTTAGTTTAAGAAGGATTCCTTTGGGATATCATAGATCAGGTGTTGGCCCTAACTTTTAATATGGTTATGTCCTCCATTTTCTAATTTTTGATAGATGAGACTAGGGAGATAAAGGGATAATTGGATGAGTGTTCTCCCTCTAGTTGAGTTTATTCCCTTGATATATGATTTTTTAGCTCCAAATATTATAGAACTCCCATTTTGGTTTATGGAGCCTTGTGTAGTGCATCTATTGGGTCTATGTCAATGGATTTCATAAGTAAGGGTATCTGAAGGGTTGATGGTGGATCCCACATTTTTCTATTGGACATTTGGGACATGAATGGTCTCTAACATATGGAGGGGAGGTTATTTTTCTATTTTTGATGGTTCTAGTAGATTCCTAGAGCCTGGTAGATAATATTTTTCATGTGGATGCCTATGGTTAGTCCTTGGGATCTGATATTTGTGTCTTTTCATTTAAACGTCTTTGATATTCTTTTTAGATCTTGAAGATTTTCTGGTTTTCATGTGGTTGTGTGAGATATTTTCTATAAATCCTTTGGTGGGGGGAGATTTACCTTGGGTGTTAGGATAGAACCCACAAGTGGTGTAGTAGACCATTATTATCATACATGGATATTACGTCATTTTAGATGAATATTTGGTACATTATAAAGATACATTCATGAGTAAAGTAATAGTTTAGTGTCTTTGGAAACATGGAAAAAAAATATTCTATCCTGGAGAAATATCTTCAACATATCCCATAGAGATCTCCACCTTTAATAGTTTTACCTAAAACCATTATTAATAACTAAGGGAAAGGACATATAATAAAGGGGTGAGCTTAGATTCTTAGCAAGGGTAATTAAACGAAATGAGTAAGCATAACCTGAAAAAAGGGTATGTAACTTGAGCATAACATTTTAAGATCATACAATTCATATTAGAGATCATAATAAAGATTTTATGTTTATAAGACATAGATCATAATGGAATTAAGAGAATAATTCAAAAAAAAATAACATATAAATAAGACATGGAATTTTTATCATGCACATAAGAATAGAAAATTTTATGTCAAGGAAACCAACCAAGACCTTTATAACATGTTAGGCTTGGGATAAGACCCATGTACATTTTTTGAGATTGGGATAACAACCCATGTACCCTCTTACTTTTTGTTTAGATCTACAACCCATTACACTCTTGATTTATGTCTTAGCCTATAACCCATGTACCCTCTTACTTTTAGTCTTGGTCTAAAACCCATGTACCTTATGGTTTTCAATCTTGGGCTACAACCTGTGTACCCTCCTACTTTTAGGCTTGGGATATAAACCATGTAACATCTTGTTTTCGAGATTGGGAAAGAAACCATGTACCCTCTTACGTTTAGGATTGGGATACTAACCTTGTACCTTCTTTTTGGGCTTGGTCTATAACCCATGTACCCTTTGAGCTCAAATACAACTTTTCATTACCCAATACATCAGAAGGAGATATTGGTCCACCCATATCATAATAAAATTATCCAAACATGTGCTAAAAGATATTAAAACATTAATCATATCATGAACCATAAAAATATATAGGTTTTATAAACATAAAATCAAATCCCATAAAAGGAAATTGGTATCATTAACATTTCATCACATCATAACCTATGAAAAGAGATAGGTTTCATAATCACTTCATGCAATCATAACCCATGAAAAGAAGTGGGTTTCAAAAGCATAAAACATGTGGCCATAAAATAGGTGTCTTAAGAATCATTACATAAAAACATAAACCATTCAACAATTAATATCATTAGAACCTTTTGATGATTTCCTAGAAGGTTATGAGTAACATCAAAAGATGTTATCTTAGATGGAAAATAACTTGGAAATATTTTTCGAAAAAATTTCATGAGGTAAATATCCTTTCTTCTTTAAAAAGTCTCTTTAAAGAAACATTATGAAAACTATTTTCATTAAAAACTTATAAAAAAAGCTTGAAAACCTTTGTAACACCATTTTCCTTAAAACTTTTAAAAGAATCCTAAAAAACTTTTGAAAACCATTTTCCTTACAAAGTTATAAAAGAAACTTTAAAACCATTTCAAAACCATTTCCTAGAAAATATATTTTAAACAATTATTAAAAACTATCCTTTTAAATATGAAAATAAGCCATCAAATAATTTTTTGCAGGTAAATCCATATATGTTGTATGAGGTAAAAAGAAAATTTCATTTTCATTGTAAAAATGTTATAAAAATGCTTCATTCAGAATGATACAAGATGATTCCTCTTAAAAAATGGTAAAAGTAAAAAAATTCAGTAAAATATCGTTTAAATATTTTTAGAGAATAGTAGAATAATCTTGGAAACCCATTTTAGAAAACATGGTTTTAATGGAATATAGATTAATGACCGAAGAGAGGGTAATGTAATGTTTTCTTAAAAACGCATTATTAATTATCTTATGAACCAAAGATTAGATAAAATAGTTCCAATAAATTAATATATCATTAATAACCAAAGGAAAACAATTCATTAATGTTCTTGAGAGTCGGGTTATAATATTTCATTAATGTAAGCATAAACATAAACAATCTTGAAAAGAGATGAGATTATTTCAATAAAATATTATCACTTGGTAACATGGGATCATACTCTCCATATAAAAAATGAAAATTACATGAAGCATAAAATACCATGAAAATAAGGTTATTTTTTATATATAATGTAAAATTTATGTATATACACATCAAAACGTATTTAGGTGCATAACAAAACATGAGTCTCAAAGAAGAAAAATTGAGACAAAACTATTTTACTGAGCTGGTGACTTTTTAAACATAAACCCCATGAAATAAAGTTCATCTAATGGATATGTAAATACCCATAAATTTAATCATATGAAAAATTTAATACAACCATGGGCAGTATACACACCACAAAAAAGGAATGGGTGGTGAATAAAACATGTACCTCCCAGAAATAAAAAGTGAGATAAAACCCCTTACCTTGTGTATTGACTCCTATCGTACTCATAAAAATGTCCAGAATAATAAATATAATTTTATTATTAATCTATCACAGAACCATATTCTTATATCTAATATCCTATATGGTTTTATTATGATTTTATACTACCAACTTGTTAACAATTCCATGTTAAGGTTATGCTTCGGGTAATATTCGATTTGTTTTTCGCATGTGTCTTAATTTATTATATATTATGTCCTTATAATTATATAATGATTTCCAGAATTTAAACCATGATGTAAATTTTATTTATATTCAGTATATTTTTATTATAATTATATATATAATATATAAGTATGAAATGAAATACAACATTCATAAAGACAGTAAGCCATACATATGTATGAACATTGTTTTCATTTTTATAAACGTATTGCAAGAGAAACTAAAGTATATGTATATATATAATATATAATTAATTTAATATTATAATGTTATATATATTATATAATTCACTAAACCCAACCTTAATAAATTCCATTTAGTGTGTGAATGTATCACATTTCCTTGAGGGGGTGGCAGTCCACACTTCCTCAAACAAAATTATTGTATTTACACCAAATGTAAAGTAAAAAATATGAGCTTTAAAGGGATTATAGAAATGTAAATACATAATAAATATAATATATAGCATATATAAATATAGTTTCCATCATAATTTCCACTATGAAAGGTTGTAAAAAAATAAACAATCATCATTTAGTGAGGCGGTAGTTCGTTGTACATGTAAATAGTATGTTCATTACACATTCGATGGAGGTATGTGTAAGTTTACGTTGAATACTTAGTATAAAAAAATCCATGTATATTTATTACTATTTTTTATTCAAACATGGAATAAATATAGTTTAGGGGACGAGAAGGGAAATAAAAGAAAGGAGCTTGTGAGAAAGCGTTACCTCTTAATCGGGTAACTCTTTTGGGTTTTTGCCAAAAGATTATTTCGAAGAATTTAAACCAAAAGGGAGGCTTAAATAAGAAATTTAGAGATGTTGGAAACTTTATTCGGAATATATTTTCTTAACCTAATTGGTTTGAGAGGTGTGAAGAAGAGGGATAGGGGGTGGCCTTTTATAGGGAAGGAGGAGTGTCACTCTTGTAAATATTTGAAGAGAGAATTACACCCACATTTTCTATGTTGTCAGTGGATCCAATAATGATAAAAAGTATATCAAAGGGATTATAGGGTAAAATTATGTCTGGAAACTGATTTTGGACAAGTGTATAGGTTGTTTTGGGCCTTAAGGTTATTGTTTAGTCCCTTATTATTCTCAATTTAACCTTAATCGATGTAGTTAATTTTAATCACTTTCACTAATATTTTTGGTCAAAAAATAAGTTGAAATTATTATAAATTATAAATTATTCTTATTAAAAATATGTAATCCATTTTTAAAAATTATAATCACATATTTGAAAGAAATAAATTTAAAATTAATCCCGCAATCGGGTCGACAATGCATATTTTTAAAGTAAAAACATTGAAAAGTTTTCTATGTTTTTATATCCAATTTCAATGTCAAATTGATATCAATGACATAAATATTATTCATTTATAAAAATATTATCTAATTAAAATTTTATACCAGTTTAAAATATAATTTTACCATATAAATAAGTTAGATGAAAAGCTGTTTTGAACTAAAATCCTATATTTTTAAGTAATCAATAAAAAAATGAAACCTTACAGAAAAATATCAAAAAACTATAATTACCTAATTTTTATGTTTATACTTAAAATATAATCTTTATTCTGACATATTATGTCTATAAAATTTCCAAAATTGGGATTTAAAATGGGGTTTCCATTAAAAGGCGGTAAAACTGCATTTATAAAAATATTTGTTTTTAAGAATAAAATTGTGTTTTTTATTTATAATAAGTCAATAAAATATACTAAATGAATATAAAAAATATTTTATTGAATATATAACATATTTATTACATTTATATCACTTATTAATTGTAGTTAATTTAATTTATTAGGGTAAAATATCTTTGTGATCATAAAATACTAATTTTACCTTTTTATTCAATTGGATTTCATATTCATTTATAATTAATTAGTATCCTATGAATTCATATTATATATTGTAAACCATATATTTTCATAAATTATTTAATACTATTCATAACCTCTAATTTGATATATTGTTTATATCTTATTATATTAAATAATCATATTTTAATAATATATTATTGTTTGGTAAACCTCATTCTTGCATGTTATGTAAGACATCAAAGAAAGTCATTTTTTAATATAATTCAAGCTAAAATTAGGGTTTCATGTAGATCAATATAATTTTTATATTGCATTTAATGCACGATTAACTTTTTTTTGTGTATAATTCAAGCCAAACATAGTGTTTTAATATAAAATAAACTATCTTCAGTGTTGTATGGAATAATAAGTATCAAAAAGATTTAATTAATTAGAAAAAAAATTAATCCAAAAAATCTCAGAGTGTTACATTGTACTCCCTTAAAATTAATTTCTCCCTCAAAATTATTTTGGATTATCAAAGGTTTAATACTTGAAAGTTTCAGTCATAGAAACCCACATCATAAAAATAAATATTAAAACATCCCTAAAAAGGTAATGTTAGAACCATAATGGTTACACAAAGTAACATATAACTAGGTTTCCATATAGGGTAACATAAGTGGGAAGTGAAAACATGGGCATGGAAGAAAAATCTAACTATCATGTTCTGATGGATAGTGATAGAGAACAAGGTCATGATAAAGTTAACAATCAGAAAGCAATAAATCTAAGATGAACTATGGGACAATATAATTCATCAGAAACATAGGTACTGGGATAATATATTTGGTTTCAAGATCCTTTTTTTTAAAGTTGATGAATTTTCATGAAAAGATATACTTTCAAGATTTCAAGAAAACATCTCCCTTTGTTGTTTGTTGATCCACATCACCTCTTTCACTAAAAATGTTACCTTTTCATTACTGAAGTACTAATAGATCATGAGATCCATGATATGAAATACCATTTTTCATCAGTTTTCATTAACACAAAGTTGTTTGAACATGCTATCCAATATGCATAAATCCTTATATGGATAGAAAATTTTTAATCTTTCTAACTGCATCTGAGGTTTAACATAAAATTTCCATAAATGGTTAACTTTATAACCCTTAAGAAAGATGAAAATTCAAATAATTGAAAATAATTTCACAAAATCATCTTAACATGGATCCCCTATATAACATGATGTACCACTTGGTTGTCACATTACAAACATGTGAATACACTCATCGTATATTCCCTTTAAATATGGTAACATGTTTAATTACCATAAATCCTTCTACAAAACATGAATGCTTCCTTATTCCAATGATTAATGGATATATATTTTATATAAATGAAGTTTTAAACTTCATCCTTGATGACATAGAACACTTTGTCAATAATCAGTTCTGGGGTAATCCATACCATCCAATTTACTTATTCATATTTATCATGCCTTTATCCAAACATAATTATCTCAATGTCAGGCATTAATTAATGGTTTCCTTCCCTTAATCAAAATATCCCCTTTATATGAAATCAATTTTCTATGTCTTCATCACCATTCAAAATGTCATTTTCAAACCTAAATGAAAACTTATATGGATAATACTTATATATTTCATGATTCATATAACATAATCTCAGAATTCTAAAACATAAATACTTCATTCCTCCAACATTATTCTTAAATAATTACTCACATTTCATCAAATTATTCCTTAATACCTCTTTCCTAGAATATGAAATATGAATCATGTCTTAAGGTTACTCAAACTCAATATAATCATGTTTTTTAAGTTTAATGTAAAAATTACTGGAAGAACATCACATACCTTTTGCATGTTGTTGGTGGTCTCATTATCTTCAGAAGTATAACCAAGGATTGTACCACATTCTTGATTATATTTATGAGATTTCCAATTGGAAAATATATTCGTATAATGAACATACTCGACACATCTAAAAAAATTAATTTTACCCATATTCCTTTTTGTTCTCGCTATTTACTAAAACCAGAAAGCACTGTGTGAGAAACTTTTATCATATTGGGATACCATATAATTGTGAAAAAAGTACTTATAGGGTTCCTAAATCCTGGATCCTACATCTTTAATTTATGACACTTAAGGGATATCCTAGGTTGTTCATATTCATACTATATTTAAATAATTTATGATGGTTCATAAGGAGTTTGTGAATTTCCAAATCATATCCCCTGAGAGTTTCAAACCAGGTGTGCATCAAGACCCATTGTCATATACTAGATTACCCTAAGTTAGGCTCGAAACATCTTGTCATAGTTTTTATCCCTAGGTACATCTATTCTAGATACAAATCCACTTGTAGTATCCATACATGGATTTATTTCCTAGAAACCACTCATTCTATCCTTTACCAAAATTATAAGAAATTTTACTAAATGTTGATCCATCCTTATAATTATCCTCAGAGACATTTGAAGACATGTCCATAGAAATATACCTAGGGTTATCAGTAATGTTTTCTCATCCTTGTTTCCAAAGGTTGAATAAATGTTTCCTTTAATACCAACTATAGAGACCTTGGCTTAACATCCATGGATATTACATCATTTTATATGAATATTCAGTACATTATAAAATTATATTCATAAGGACCATAATAGTTTAGTTTCTTTGAAAAAATGGAAGCAAAATATTCTATCCTAGTAAAATATCATCAACATATCACACATAGATATAAACCTTTATTATTTCTACTTAAAACATCTCTCCATAACCTAGGAAAAGGAAACATAAGAAAGGGGTGAGATTATATGATCAATAAGGGAAAATAAAGTAAATGCGTAAGCATAACATGAAAAAAGGTTATGAAAATTGAGAATAACATTTAAAGATCATACAATGAATATTATAGATTGAAATAAATATTGTAATTTCATAAGACAAATATCATTAGAGAAATAATAGAATAAATCATGAAAGCATAACATAGGAATAAGACAAGGAATTTTCAACATGCACATATGAATAGAAAATCTTTTGTCAAGGATACCTACAAAGAATTTTAAAACTTGTAATTCTTGGGATATAAAACATGTAACTACTTTTGGATTGGGATATAGACTTGTGTACCCTCTTAATTTTATGCTTGGGCTACAACCCATGTACCTTCTTGTTTTAGATATTGGGCTACAAACTATGTACCCTCTTACTTTTTTTGTCTTGGGATACAACTGATGTACCTTCTTGTTTTTAGGCATTGGTTAAAACCTATCACTACTAGAAAACTAACATATTCCAATGGTTTGGAACTGTTGGTATATGCCTCCAAACTGTTGGTATATCCTATACCAACGGTTTGGAGAACCGTGGCCAAGTAAGCCGTTGGGATAGGTCTATACCAACAGTTTTCCCAAAACTGTTGGTATAGACCTATCCCAACGGTTTTGGAAACCGTTGGTATAATTAATATGAAAATATTTACCAATGGTTGTGTAACCGTTGGTATATGTATTTCAAAAAAAACATTCGCTGGGATTTGATCCCAACACCCCTAGTTTATTATTGAACGACTTAACCACTAACCTAACATTACTTTTGTGTATATAATTAAATAAATATATATATGTATTCTCATAATTATATTAAATTTTGATTTATATAATGTTCTGCGTAAGAAGAAATAATAAAAAATCAAAGGATCTATACCAACGGTTGTCAAAACCGTTGGTATAGACCTATACCAACGGTTTTGACAACCGTTGGAATAGATTTTGAGCCTGGATTTGATTCTGGGGGAAGGTTGATTCATGGGTGACCTTTCCCAATGGTTTGCCAAAACCGTTGGGAAATGTCCCCACAATGTGGGTTTTCCCAACGGTTTGGCCAAAACCGTTGGGAAAGGTCCCCACAATGTGGGCTTTCCCAACGGTTTGCCCAAACTGTTGGGAAAGGTGGCCTCAAAGTGGGATTTCCCAACGGTTTGGCCAAACCGTTGGGAAAGGGAACCTATACCAACGGTTTTTATGAACCGTTTGTATAGAAGCGTTGGGAAAGGTCAGATTTCCAGTAGTGTATGTACCCTATTACTTTTAGGCTTGGGCTATAACCCATGTACCTTCTTGTTTTCAGGCTTGGGTTACAACCCGTGTACACTCTTTCTTTTAGGCTTGGTCTACTACCCATGTACCTTCATGTTTTTGGGATTGGGATATAACTCATGTGTTATTTGAGATCATATACAACCTATCATTACCCAATGCATTAGATATAGATATAGGTCCCACATATCCCATAATAAAATCATCCAAAAAATTTCTATAAGATAATAAAACGTTCATTGTATCATGAACCATAAAAATAGATAGGCTTTATAAACATAAAATCACATCCCATGAATTAAAATGGGTATCATTAACATTTAATCACATCATAACCTATGAAAATATATTAGTTTCAAAATCAATTAATGAAAGAATACCCCTTGAAAAGAATCATTTTTTAAAATCATAAAACCTGTGGAAGTGAAATGGGTGTCTTAAGAATCATTCCATCAAAAAAAACCATTCAAGAAAGAATATTAATGGAACCTTTGTATCATTTCCTATAAGGTAATGAGTAATATTAATGAATATAATCCAAGATGAAAAATCACTTGGATGAATATTTAGAAAACATTTCTTGAGGTAAATATCCTTTCCTCTTTGAAAAAGTCTCTTTAAAACATAATACCTTTTGAAAACCATTTTCTTTAAAAACATATAAAAGATGCTTGAAAAACTTTTGAAAACCATTTTCCTTAAAAACATATAAGATAATCTTGAAAAAAATTTGAAAACCATTTCCTTGAAAATATATTTTTTAAAAAATTATTAAAAAATAACATTTTAAACATAAAAATAAATCTTTAAAGAATTGATGGAGGGTAAATCCATTCATGTCATTTGAGGTAAAAAAGAACCTTCCCTTTTCATGGTAAAAAGTTTGAAAAATGCCTCGTTCAGAAAGAGAAAAGAAGATTACTTTGAAAAAATTGGTAAAAGACAAAAAGGGTTGAAAATGTATTTTAAATATTTTAGTAGAATATTAGAATATTCTTATGAAACCTTTTTAGAAAACATGATTTTTAAGGAACATAGATTTCTGACCGAAGAGAGTGTTAAGTTAGGTTTCCATAAAAACACTTTATTAACTATCTAATGTAACAAAGAGTATAAAAACGGTACAAATGTATGAATATATCATTAATAACCAGGGGATAAGAAAATTCATGAATGTTTTTGAGATATGGGTTATAGTATTTCATCAAATGAATCATAAACATAAACAATATTGAAAAGCGATGAGATTATTTCAATAAACTCTTATCACTTGGTAATTTGGGATCATACTATCCATGTTAGAAAAGGAAATTACATGAATCTTTTAATACAACTAAAATAGGTATATCCATGATATATCATGAAAAATGGATTTATATACACCTAAAAATGAATTTAGGTGTATAAAAAACATGACTCTCAAAAAAGGAAAATTGAAACAAAACTATTTTACCGAGTTAGTAAATTTTGATAATTAAAACCCATGGAATAAAGTTAATATAATTGATATGTGTATACTAATAAATTTAACTATAGGAAACATTTAATACATCCATGGTAAGTAGACAAACCAAAAAATGGGTGTTTAATAAAATATGTATGTCACAGAATTAAAAAAGTGATATGAATCCCCTAACCTTGTGTCTTGACTCTTATCGTACTTGTACAAAACTCTTGTATAATAAATATAATTTTATTATTAATATATAAAAAACCATTTTATTGTATCTAATACCTTATATGTTTTGATTATGACTTTATATCACCCTCTTCTTAACAATTCCATGTTAAGGTCGCGCTTCAGGTAATATTCGCTTTATTTTTCGCATGTGTCTTAATTCATTATATATTTGGTCCTTATACTTATATCAAGATTTAGAGAATTTAAAACATGATATAAATATTATTTATATTCATTATATTTGTATTATAATAATCAATATAATATATAATTTTGAAATGGAATACACCGTTCATGGAGAAGGTAAGCCATACGTATGCATGAACGTTGTTTCCATTTTTGTTGTCATCTTGATAGAATGAAAGAAAATGGAATATATGTATATATGTGTATAATATAATTATAAAATAATTACAATGTTTTATATATCATAAAAGTTCACCAAACCCATCCTTAATACATTCCATGTATTGTGTGAAGATGTCACATCACTTTGAGGGGGCGATAGTCCACACTTCCTCAAATGAAATTATCTTATTTACACCAAATGGAAAGTAAAAAAGATATGTGTTGTAAAAGGAATATAAAATCTTAAATACATAAAAAATATAATATATAACATATATAAAAAGATATTCCATCATAATTTCCACCATGATAGGTGGTAAATGAAAAATAAAAACCATCATTTAGTGAGGTGGTAGTTCTTCATACAAATAAACAGTATGTTCGTTACCCATTAGATGGAGATTTGTGTAAGTGTATGTTTAACCCTTATCATAACAACATACTAGTATATTGAGGGTACTGTTTTTGTAATAAAATAATTGAATAATGTGAGGGGATGGGTGGAGAAGCAAAATAAAATAAAGGAGTTTGAGAGAATCGTTACTACTTAATTGGGTAACTCCTTTTGGTTTGTGCCATAAGTCTTCCTTGTAAGACTTTATTCTCAAAGGGAGGCTTAAATAAAGGAGGGATGGATGCTGGGAAGTGTATTTAGAAGATATTGGACAAACCTAAGTGGTTTGAGTAGTGTGATGAAAAGGGAGAGGTGGTGGCCTTTTATTGGGAAGGAGGAGTGGAACTCTTGCAAATATTTGAAGTGGGAATTCCACCCACATTTTTTCATGATAAATATGGAATACATACTTCTTATTACATAACATTACATATAATTTTAAAAATAAAGGATCATTTAATGTTTAGTGTCTTGGAAAAAAGTTACATAAGACATGAAAACATAAAACATTCTTCTATTCCACTTGAAAGGAGTATTCAAGGTTCATCATAAGTACATGCATTGCATCTCATAATATGTGGACATACATTAATAGAGAGGGTGAGCAGAAGTCCCAGTAAGGGAAAAAAGTGAAATAATTTATATGTGATCATGATAAATATTAATAATAAATTGAAGAATATCAATTTGGAATAAAAAAGAGAACATGAGGAATATAATAAATAAATTAACTTGAATTATAACTTGTAAATGTGGATAAAAAATTCAATTGAGTCATTCATAAGCATATCACCATGGTTTATCAGCGAGGTCTTATAAAAATTACAAATGATATTCACCATGGTATTATAAAACATTTCATCTCTTGAGATTAAATTACTTACCCAATGCATTGGAGTTCTATCAGGGTGCACCCTTCATATGTGTTAATTAATGTGATCCACATAGATCATAATAAAACATATCATAAATAACCCGAATGGAATAAAAGAAATGGGATTCATTTAAGAAAAATGATGTTTTAAAAGTTCTTCAAAACAAGATTCTTTTTCCATTTTAAACCCACAAAAAAGGAAGGCAGGTTTCATGAATGTTAATCCTATAATTAAAATTGATAATTTTGAAATCTATGTTAATACCCCTATAGAATATAATGTTTTGGGTATTCACAATGAAACTAAATGAATTTCCTGATAAAAATAGAGAAAATTTGAGATGAAAAACCAACAACAAAATGGGTATGAAACATGGTTTTAGAAAACATTAAAAAGGGAGAGGAAAAGGGTCTCCCATTCATAAATGACTCCTAATATAGTAAAGGAATAGAATAAAATAGACATAAGAACATGGTATGGAAATTTAAAATAAATACCACATTAAAAGGAAGCATGAAAGGAAAAGATAAGTTGAGAGATGCCTTACCTTGAAGAGTGGCTCCTTAAACTCAAGGATCAGGACCTTTGGGGTATTTAAGAAACCTTGGGAGGTAATAATTTTAGATTTTTGTTGAGGATTATTTTTGGAATGAAAGGAAACAAATGAATGGTTGGGTATTTATAGCAAGAGTGAGGAAGTTTTTTATAAATTTCTAAGGACACATTAATAGTGGTATTTGAAAAACCATTGGCTTGACCATGGTATTTTCTCTTGGTATTTCCCACTTGGGAAATATATTATCATATTTTAATCCTCAATAGTCAACCATCATTATTACATCATTATGATGTTATTAAACATACTAAAAACACAAAACTCTATTTTTACTATTAACTAAAAACAAAATATTTTATAAAATTCTCAAAAATTAACACTAACCTGATATCGATATTATAAATTAAAAAATGACAATTATTTTATCATAATAAATCTTTAAATATGATAAATTTAATAATTAATTATAAAAATACTTATTTATTATAAATAATAGCGCACACAAAATGCATAGTAAAATTTCGACACTTAAAAAAATAAATTTATTTTATATTTTTTAATTAAATTAATGAATTTTTATAATACTATTTTGTTATAATAAACATTATTAATAAAACCTCAGTTTAATATAATAATTTCTATCTCTAATAAAAGTATAATTTTTACCTGAAAAATCAATTTATCAAATTCCATTTGAATTTTTAAGTAAAACTATTCTTAAAATGAAAATGATGAAATAAAAATTTTATTAAAACAAAGGGATTACCATTTAAGTGACTAAGACCTTGACACATAACCCCTTATAACACCGATATATGATCTAAGGGAAATGTGTTCATTGGTGATAAACTCTTCAGGTGGATTGGATAACATCGTCTGAGTGGTAATATACATTAACATGAACTTCTCCCATAAGTGATTTCATTAATTATTTACATGTTGAAGCTCATATTGGGATTGGTCAAGAGAAAAGCCCAAAGACACTACCTACCTCCCAAGTTCCGAAAAATGTGCTTCATACAACATAACTCTACTGGATAAATCCATCGACTCTTCTTTCTCCAGTAATTAAACATTATCATTTATATTTATAAACTATAATCATAATGTCAAGAGTATTGTTTACAATGGTCATATTGACCAATGGATATATTTGACCAATGGTCATAATTGACCAATGGTCATAATTAACCAACAATCACAATTGAACAACGATTATAATTGACCAACAATCATATAACGGTCGAAACCCCAAGGCCCCATTGCAATTATACTCTCTTCATTATTGAAGGTATATAGTTTTTTGAGTAAAAAATAATATAATACACATTTTAAGGAAACAATTATCATTCAAAAAGTTTGGTTCATTACATTCTTCCCCCCTTAAGAAAATTTTTCCCCAAAACATCAACCCATTCTCTCACTTGGGAAAAGGTGAGGGTACTTCTGCCTCATTGTTTCTTCCGGTTCCCACTTGGTTTCTTAGTATTTGGGGTTCCTCCACAAAACTTTAATGAGGTGGGTATTATTGTTCTATAGAACTTTGTATTTATAGTCCAAGATCTCCACTGGATACTCCTCATAAGAGAGATCATGTCCTAGTTATAACACCTCTGGATTCTATACGTGCGAAGGTTTAGGTATGTAGTTTATCAAGAGAGATACGTGGAAAACATAATGAACTTGAGATAGATTTGGTGGAAGTGATAGTTGATAGGACACTACTCCTATATGAATAAGGATTTCACATGAGATAATGTACTTGGGGATATGCTTCCCTTTTGTCCCAAATCGCAGGACTCTCTTCCATGGTGAAATTTGAAGGTAGGCTTTGTCGCCCACATTAAAACCCAAGTCCCTTCGACATTTTTCGACATAGATATTTTACCGACTCTCTGCATCTTTAATTTATTATTGGGAGGAATAAACCTTGTCTACCATCTCTTTCACAAGATCAGGCCCATATATATTTCTCTCACCAGCTTTATCCCAATAATTAAAATTTCTACATAGCTTCCCATATAGAGAATCATGGGGAGCCATTTGAATACTTGAATAGAAGCATTTATTGTATGAGAACTCAATGAATGGGAGATGTTGATCACATCCACCTTTAAATTTCATTGACCATGTTCTTAGTATTACCTAGAGTGTCTGAATAGTCCTTTTATATTAGCCAGTAGTTTAAGGTTTATTGGCCACACTGAAATTCAATTCAGCACACAGAGCATGTTGAAGACTTCTCCAAAATTTTGATGTGAACTTGGATCAAGATCAGATATGATATAAATTAGAACTCCATTCAATCTTACCACTTATTTTACATATATATCGGTGAGTTAGTCAATAGATAAATCTTCCCTAATTGATATAACATGGGTAGTCTTGGTTAAAAAATCCACTATAAACCATATCACATTGTTTCGTTTGGATTTTTCTGAGAGATTAGTGAAATAATCTATAGTGATATTGTCCCACTTTAATCCTTATATGGGTAGTGGTTGTAACACCCCTTCAGAAATTTTTCGCTCCTCCTTCACTTTTTGAAACACCAGGATCCTTGTAGTGTAGTATAAAATCTCCCTTTTTAATTTATCCCATCAATAATAATTATGAAGGTCTCTATACATTTTAGTGCTTCCATGATGTAGAGATAATATAGAGCAATGAGATTCATCCATCGACTCTTTCTTTATTTCTAGAATAGATAGAACACATATCCTTGTATGAAATTTTAGTACAACTTCTTGATCAATATCGAACTCAGGAACCTTATCATCCATCAAATCCTCAAACTTCTTCTACAAAAAAGTATCATATATTTGGGATTTATTGATCTAATCTAGTAATGATGGTTGAGAAATAATTTGGGATAGGGTGGATGATATCCCTTCCCTTAAAATTCCAATTTCCAATTTTACTAGTTATTTAATGAAATGATCTCTTTGAATCCTCATCATTCCCAGTACAACAGGGTATTTCTTACTTAATTCATCAGAAACTTTTTTTACTCTTCAGAGATGATAATTAATTGAACAATCATAGTCTTTAAGAAGTTACAACCATCTCCACCGTCTCATTTTCAATTCCTTTTGCTTGAAAATATACTTAAAACATTGATGGTCTATGTATATATCACATTTATTCCCATCAAAACAGTGCCTCCATATCTTTAGAGAAAAAACAACCACATATAAGTCAAGCACATTCATAGGATAGTTCTTCTAAAGAGGCTTAAATTATTGATATTCATAAGCAATCACCTAATCATATTGTATGAGGACACACCCAAAAACATTCAGAGATGCATCACTAAAAAATAATGAATCCTTCTATGATAGACGGTAGAGATAACACATGTTAAATAACCAGTATCTTCTTTAGCTCTTGGAAACTTTTCTTAAAATCCTTTGTCCAAATGAACTTAACCCCTTTTCAAGTTAACTTGGTTAGTGGATTAGAAATACATGAAAAGTTTTTCCCAAACCTCCTATTCTATCCTCTTAATCCAAGGAAAATATGAATCTCAGTTATTATTGTAGGATGAGGCCACTCCTCCACAAACATTGTATTTTTAGGGTCAATTGAGATTCCTTCACTAGTTATAATGTTCCCCATGAATGAAAATTTTTGTAACCAAAGCGCACACTTTCTGAACATTCCAAATAACCTATCCTTCCTCATATTTTTTAGTATTACCCTTAGATGATCCTAATCATCCTTGCAACTTTTCGAATATATCATAATATCATCAATAAAAACTACTATACAGTTATCTAGGTATTCCTTAAAGACTTTATTCATGAAATCCATAAAAATAGATGGATCATTAGTCAATCAGAAGGGAATAACAAAAAACTCACAATGCCCATATCTTCATTAGAATGATGTCTTTTAAATGTCTTTATTCTTCACCCTCAATTGATGATAACCAGAATGAAGATCAATAGTGGAGAAGAATTGATTCCCATAAAGCTGGTAAAATAAATCATCATTTCTTGGAAGTGGGTAATTTTTTATCTTTGTGATCCCCATAAGTTATCTATAATAAATTCATACCCACATTGATCCATACTTATTATTCACAAAGAGAACATGTTCTCCCCAAGGAGACACACTTGGTCAGATAAAACCCCTCTTGAAAAGATCTTGGAGTTATTTCTTTAATTACTACTACTCCATATTATCTATTCTATAGGGGGTATTTGATACCATATTAGAACCAGAAAAGAGTTGAATGGAGAAATCTACCTATTTTTCTAGGGGAGGTATATACAACTCATCAAGAAATGTGTTAATGTATTCTTGAATGATGGGAACATTTTATATTTTTATACTTTCATCCCCTTCTTCATCTTCACCAATCGAATCCATAAAGAAGGCTACGTGTGGTGATTATAGACAAAACTCTGGTTGAGATATATCATCTTGGAAAAAACTATAGGTTTTCAATTCAAGACTACTAAGATTTATTTACTTCTATATTTGATATTAGGATTATACTTTTAGAGTTAGTCCATCCCTAGTATAATGTTAAATTCCAACATGGGAATGACTACTAGATTTGCGATGAGATTACAATCACCAAAGTGAAAACAAGAGTTTCTAAATAATATTAATTCTTGGATAATCCCTCTAGGTGTCTTGACTAATAACTCTACTTCCAGCAGTTTAGGAATTGATTCTATATTCTTTTCAAACTTGGAGGAAACAAAGGAATGCGTAGAACCAGAATAAAAAAAAGTTCTTTTTAGCTTTGAGAGAAAAATAAGAGCACCTACCACCAGATCATTTGGAGCTTCAACCTTAGCTATCATGATAGAAAAATAAAAACATTCCCCCTTATCCTATACTGAGGTTGATGGTGATTCCCATCCACTGTCCTCAGATTTGGATAGTGATTGGAAAAGTGAACAAGCTTCCCACAATTGAAGCATTGTACTTTAGGTAGGGAATGCACCATATTACCTTTCTCGTTTGTGTTGAGAAGTTGATGCTTCACTTCACTATGACAATTTCGAGGGATATGGACATCTCTTCCACACTTATAACACTTATCACTCTCGAGTAGGAAGTTACATATGCTTCTTCTCACATTTATTACATGAGGAATGTTTTAATTTCCTTCCTCCTCTTCCTTGATCAAATATCCTCCATAGGTTTAACTCTAGAGATCTCTTCTTATAATTCAATTTCTGAGACCACTACATATCACTGAACTATAGTTTGACCTTCATATCACTCTGTATGATTTCCTCATAGTTTTCATAGTCTCAATCAACTAAATTCTTTAGTATATTAGGGCTTAGTCCACTGATGAATCTATAAAAATCCCCATTAGGATCCATGACAAAGTTAGTGGAATAATGGGAAAGTATTTTGAAGTTCATCTCCTAACTACAAACAAATTTATTCTCATTCTTCTTAAGTTCTAGTAATTCCTTCTCATTTTTTGTTCTCATTGAATGAGGGAAATACTTATTAAAGAAGATTACCCTTAAATCTTCCCACTCTATATATTCAATCTCACATCTTGGCCACATGTTTCTAATTATTTCCCACCACCAATCAGCTTCTCTATACAAATGGTACACAACCATAGTGACTTTCTCTTGGTATGAACCAAAATGTATAGAAAAGATCTTTTCTATATATCATATTCAATGTTCCTCAATCAATGGGTTAGTAGATCCACTGAATGTTGGTGGTCGTCGATACATAAATAACTCAACGTAAAGTTATTACCTTCATGGTGAAACTAGTATCTCAGCATGATTCAAGTTATTGACCATAACATGAGTTATTTGATTCATCATTCTCATGAAGTTTTATATTTCAACAAATATTAGAGGGCCGTTAGCACATGGTTTGTTGCACTCACCATTTACCCGAATCCTCCTATATCCTGTCATTTTTTCTAAAAGAATAAAACCATAGTGATAAACATGTTTAATAATCTTATAATTCCAAAGGAACTTTTATTTCATATAACATAATTCTTAAACAAGTTATTCATTAGAAATAATTAAATTTCCTATAAATCCTTCCTAATGATTCATAAAAATATTGTGATTAAAAAAACATATCACATGGGAGTGTCAAACTAGGAGTGAAGAAAGGCATGTTGTTAAGAACTAGTTTCAGTTTGAGTCTAGATCAAAGTGGTGTTTTTTAGGTTTTACCCCTAGATACATCTATTCTAGAGCCACATCCACATGTTTGAATCTAGACAAGGATTTTTTTTGTTTGGAAACCACTTACTTAATATTTCACCAAAATAATAGGATGTTTTTCTATATTTAATCTTTTTTATAAGATAATTACTAATGCTTTAAAATCATAATTTCCATAAATAAATAAACCATCCTTTGATATCAACTTTGGAATCCCACCTTTTTATGACATTACTGTACAAAGAATTTTAAAAGCAGATGATCTTTTAAAATTTAGTGTCTTGGAAAATGGTACAAAATCATGAAAACTTAAAAAAATTACTCTATTATAATTGAAAGGATTTTTCAAGGTTTATCATAAGTACATTTATTACATCTCACATCCGGGGGACATACATCAATGGAAAGGGTGAGAAGAAGGCCCAGTAAGCAAAAACAAGTCAAATAATTTTCATGTGATCTTGAGAAATATTGATAAGAACATGAAAAATATCAATATGGTATGAAAAATTGAACATGAGGAATATCATAAATAAAATAACATTAATTTAAAATTGTAATATGTGGCTAAAATATTTACTTGAGTCATTCATAATCATATCACCAAGGTTTATCACTGAGTTTATATAAAACATACAATGGTTTTTCACCAAGGTATCGTAAAACTGGTCATCTCTAAAGATTAAATTCTATACCCAATGAATTATATTACTATCAGGGTGCACCTATAAAATGTATTAATTAATGAGAGACACATATATCATAATTAAAAATCTCATAAATAACTTTTGGATAATAAAAAAATGGGTTTCATTTCAAATAATGGTGTTTTAGAACGTGCTTAAAAATAATATCCTTTTGTCATTTTAAACCCACATAGATGGAAGGCGGGTTTCATGTATGTTAATATCAGAATTAAAATATATCATTTTTAAATATATGTGAACTCCAATGTAGAAGATATAGGTTTGGGTATTCATAATGAAAATAAAATAATTTCTTAATAAAAAGAGATAATTTTTTAGATGAAAATCCGACAGCATAACGGGTATGAAACATGGTTTCATAAAACATTAAAAAGATAGGGGACATGGTTATACAATTAATAAATGAATATTAATATAGTAAATCCATATAATAAAATGGATATAATAATATGGTAGTAAATTTGAACTACATACCACATAAAAAGGAAACATGAAAGGAAAAGAGAAGTTGAGAGTTCCCTAACCTTGAAGAGTGACTCAAAAATCTCAATGATTGGGACCTTGGGGGATTGAATCTACCTTGGAAGGATTCCTTGGGAGATAATAATATCATATCTTTGTTGAGGATTATTTTTAAATAAAATCAAATGATGTAATGGGTGGGTATATATAGAAACATTGAGGGAGTTTTTTATTAATTTTTTAGGACACCTCAGTAGTTATATTTGAAAAACCATGGGCTTTCCCATGGTATTTTCCCATGGTATTGGCCGCTTGGGACACCTATTATCATATTTTAATCATAAAGACTTTACCAACATTATTACACCATTATAATGTTATTAAAAATTCCGAAAACATAAAACATTATTTTTACTATTCATTGAAAAGGAAAATATTTTAAAAAATTATCATAAATTCAACCTAACCTAATATAAATATTCTAAATTAAAAAAATAAATTTATTTTATCATAATAACTTTCTAAATATTATAAATTTATCTTTTAACATTAAAAATAATTATTTATTAAAAATAATAGCGGTTATAAAATCGTAGTAAAATTTTAGAAACTTAAGAAAATAAAATAATTTTATCATTTGTAATTAAATTAAATCATTTTTATAAAACTATTTAGTTATAATAAACATTATTAAAAAAAACCTATTTTAAATATAGTAATTTATATCTCTCATATAAGTACAATTATTACCTAAAAAATTAATTTATCAAATTTCATTTCAATTTTTAAGAAAAAATATTCTTAAAAATAAAAATGATGAAATAAAAATTTTATTAAAAAAAGGGATTACAATTTAAGTGAATAAGACCTTGACAAATAACACATTATAAAACCTTCATATTACCTAAGGGTATGGTTTGTGATGGTGATGGACTCTTTGGGTGGCTTGTATAACATCGCCCGAGTGGTAATCTCCACTAACTTGAACTTCTCTCGTATGTGATTTAGTTCAAGCTTAACATGTTGAAGCTCAGATTGGGATTAGTGAAAATTAAATCCCAAAGACTCTACCTATATCCCATGTTCTAAAACATTGGATTCATATGGCATGAATCTACCGGATGATCCCATCGAGTCTTCTTTCTGCATTAATTAACCATTATCATTTCTATTTATAAAAAATAATCACAACGTCAAGAGTATTATTTCCAATGTTCATATTGACCAAAGGTCATATAAAAGTCGAAACCCAAATTTCACATTTCAATTATACTCACTTTATTATTTAATGGATATATTTTTGTTGAGTACAAAATAATATAACACACATTTTGAGGAAACAATTATCAATAAAAAAGTTTAGGTCGTTACATTGCACGTGGATCCAATAATAATCAAAAGTTTAGAAAATGGAGGATAGGGTCTAAATATGTCTATAAAATGTATTTTTGACAAGTGTATAGGTATTTTTGGGCATTAAGGTTATGGTTTTGTCCCTTATTAAGCTTCATTTAACCCTAATTAATGTAATTAATTTTAATAACTTTCACTAATATTTATATTCAAAACATAAGTTGGCCTTATTAGAAATTAGAAATTATTATGATTACAAATAAGGAATCTATTTTCCAATTTCTATTCACATATTTGGCATAAATTAAATTAAAATTTATCATGTAGTTGGGTTGACAATGCGGGTTTCTAAAGTAAAAAAAATCAAAAGTTTTCTAAGTTTTTATATCCAATTTAAATAAAAAATTTATCTAAATGACCTACATATTATAATTTTATAAAAATATTATCTAATTAAACTTTGAAAACAATATAAAATATAATTTATCCTTATAAATAAATTATATAAAAAAATAAGTTTGAAATAAAATTCCATATTTTTAACTATTCATTAATAAAATTAAACCTTAAAGAAAAATAACAAAAAATTATCCTTACCTAATTTTTATAATTATATTTGAAAGATGGTGTTTTAATGATATATTAGTTCAATACAATTTCCAAAATTTGGATTTAAAATGGGTTATCCATTAAAAGGAGGTAAAACTACATTTATAAAAATATATATGTTTTTAAGCATAAAATTTGATTTATTCTCTATATTATTTCTATAAATCTATTGGATGAATATAAAAAATAGTTGATTGAATATATAAAATATATATTACATTAATGTCACTCAATAATTTTATTTTATTAAAATTATTAGTTCAATATATATTTATAGCCGTAAAATAATAATATTACATTTTTTTATTCAGTCGGATTTTATATTCATTTATAATTAATTAGTAACCTATGAATTCATATTATATTGTATAAACCATAAATTTTTATAAATTAGTTAATACTATTCATAACCACCAATTTAACATCTAGGTTATATATTATTATTTTAAATAATCATATTTAAATAATATATTATTGTTCGGTATACCTCGATCTTGCATGTTATGAAAGCGACTGATGAAAGTCATTGTTACATATAATTCAAGATAACCTCAGTGTTCCGTGTAGAGAAAGATAAAGTTTATGTTGTGTGTATTCCATGATTAAAATGGTATTTCATATAACTCAAGATAAACATAGTTGTTTAATATAAAATAAACCATCTTCAATGTTTCATGAAATGCTAAATATAAAAAAGTTTAAATTAATTTGAAAAACAATAATACAAAAAATCTATGGGTGTTATAGGTTGATGTTTTATTTGTTTTATATTCCATATTTTTATGTATTTATTTTTATTCCAGTTATTATTAGTTTTTGGTTAGGATGGAAATATAATGTGTTCATTCACTTATTATGACAATATATTATAGGTTCACTATTATTGGTGGCCTACTAAGATTTATTTCTCACCCCTGTACATGATCCTTGGTGTGTGTGCTAATTTGATGTATGCTTAAAAGTTGGATCACCGGTTGTTCCATGGATAGGGAAGCAGGCTTGTGTTTCTTTATCAAGTAGTGCCTCCCATGTGGAGTCTCCAGATCATGCTAGTGCAACTTGAGTATTGTGGATAATGGGTATGTGGTTTGTCTTGGTATTGGAAGTAGAGCATTTTTTATTTTATTCTGTGTTTTTGGTTAGCCTAGCCAGTGACCTTTCGTTGTATGTTTATCATGATTTGATTCTATATGACTTTATGTAGAATTCCATTTATTATAACATTCTTTTGTTTCAATATATTTATTAAGTGTACTTTGATTTTTCTCCTCATGCCAGTTTTGGTTATTTTCACTATTTTTACACTCTAACTAGATGTTATAGTCTCCCCACTATATCTTTTAGACCCTCGTAGCTAATCAATATCCTTTGGAGTTCAGGAGGCATGCTTTATGCCTTTTTGTGATCCAAATTGGGAGACATGTCAGGTCTAACCAGGACGGTTCATTACAAATTGGTATTATAACCCTTTTGGTTTTATTATTTGGGGAGTTAGTAGAATGTTTTTCTAGTCATGAGTCAAAAATTATGTTCGAAATTGTACTGGTGTGCGGAAAACACCATTTCTGATAGGAAGTCCATGTTTCCAGGGAATGGGTTTACTATTATTGGGTTACATATATATAGTTTCGTGATTTTACATAGCACGATGCACATGAGTTTTTGTATTTATGGTTTATTATGGTTTTTGGATATTATCCCATGGGAAAGAGGAAAGTGTTCATGAATCATTATAGGATTATAGGATTCCCATGACATATTTCTATATATGGTGTTTTACTAATGATGGAGGTTAATTTGTTTAACTTAGCTGCAACTACTCATGAAATGTTTAATCATATAACTACTTTGTGGTATTATATACAAATGAACCACATGTATATATTTTCTTTGGGGTGATAGGTCATGTAGATCTTATGGCAAGATGCACTCCATTGATGGAGATGTACACCCTTTAATAAGGGATTCATGGAGACACTAATACTTCGGTATTGGGTTCTATGTTCCCTATTGGTGGATTTATGAGGGTTGGGATGACTGAGAGATCTTTATATTGGGTCCAATTTTCATATAGGTGGTGGATCCATGGAGTTCCAATTTATTTTTTATTAGGAGGGAGAGGTTCTTTCCACATGATTTTTTTCGAGTTGTTTGGTGGGGCTTGTGTTCCTATTATTACCAATGTCTTGGGTGGGAGTGGATATTATTCCTTAGTGGGTCCATTGATTTCTAATATCACTTGGACTTGGTTATGAATGATTATTCCTTGTGTATGAGAAGTGTATTTCTATGATTTCTCATTATCACATGGTTGGAATGAGAGGGAAGGTTGTTTTGGACTCCTGGGCCTTCTTATTTTGGTTGTACTTTGAGTATCATAGTAGAATCATTGTTATATTCTTATGGTTTTGTATATACACATAAGTGGAGGGTGTTTATGTTTTTGATATTGGAATGAGGTATATTCCTTGGGTTTTGAATGGTAGTGTCGAAGGTGCTCTGGTTTTTTGGCACTGACATGCATTAGGAGCATGTTCAGTGGTTTTAGGCACATTATCTTAGTTCTGTTAGGACATAGTCCAAGTGGGCATGAGTCATGTAGCTAGTTTATGAGTGGTTTAAGTAATGCCTTGTGGCGAGGAGTAGACCATAGGATATAGGATGTTTTGAATCTCATTTTCAATGGTTTTTTCAGAACAGAGGTTATGGGTTTTGTACTAGAACTCAAGTGTGAGTGGTTTTACAACGTTTATCCATAGCATGGGCAATGGGTTGATGATAAGGGCACTCTTGTGTTGGGGAGAATAATATAGGTCTTTGTTTAATTTCCCACAAATTGGGAGAGAGATGTGGACATTGTAAACTAGTCATCAAGTAGTCGAGATAGAATTGTTTGCGCCAGTTCTTGGGGAGAGCATGGTTTTAGGTTTTCCACTAAGGCTTCTTGGTGGTGAGTAGAATTTATGGTGGGGATTTTGTGACAATCCACGCTATCATGGGTTAGGAAAATCATGTAAAAGTTTATCTTTTTTGTTCTCATGAGTATTCATGGGAAAATAGTAAATTATCCTATAAGTTGATCTATAATATTTTTTTTTGACCACTCCATTAGTTTCAGAATATCTTGTTTATCCTAGGGAGGGATTATAGTGGAAATCTGATCTATTCTAATTTTCATGAAATAGTTAATATTTTATTAATTAAATATTAATTTATTCCAACGTTTTGGTTTGGTGATATATTTTAAATGGAGTTTTGTATTTTTATTTCATCTCCAAGATTGATTTTTGAATGGGGGGTCTTTCATTGGAGAGGTATAACCTTGTCTCAGGTGTTGGGGTCATTCTTGATCCTCTTTTCTTTTCTTTTTCTTTTCTTTTCATTCTTTATTTTTAGTTTTTATTCCTTTTTCTTTTTCCCCATTTTTATTTTCCACTTTTACCCTTTGGATTCCCATGTATTCCACTTGGGGGCATGATGTTTCATGGTCAAGAGAGGGAGAGTGATAGAATATGGAGATGGAAAGGGAGAAGGAACTCTCTGGGGTTTATCTGAGGATTGGATCAGAGTGTGGTGGTTTTGAGTGGCAGATTTAGCATGAAATTTTTGTAGTTTCCACCTAGAGGTAGTCCATTTTTTTGTGTTTTGCATAAAACCCCACAACATAGTTGTTTTATAGTGTTAATTACATTTTTTATGAACCCCATGTGTGGAAATTTGAATATTTTAGGGAATAATTAAGAATTTTGGACTATTTTGGGGGTTGTCCATTCAGGAAAACCCATGTACATAGTGTGTGATTCATAGAAACCACATGGAATGTTCTTTATAATAAGGGAAGATAAATATTTTGGGACAACATGTCATGTAATAGGGGTATATTCTATATAGTGGTGACTCACAGTATGCGAAGGGAACATGGCCGTGTAGAGTACATGGCCATAACCTGTGTGAGGTACATGGATAATGACCATGTAATCTGATTTTAGAGACCCTTAATGGGGGTATATGTCCATGAACACGTATTAGAACCCAATGTGGTGTATATTCCATGTATGGGGTGGTACACGCCATGTAGTATGGTGGTTTACATTCCAATTTCAACTAAATTACATGAGATGGTGCCTTATTAGGGTATATGCCATGTACTAGGAGGCACACATTGAGTAATTTGGAAAAGTATATGCTGAGTGGTCTGAAGCACATGGCTAGAAAGGACCTCTACGGGTACACATCATGTGCCTAAAGTACACATCATTTAGTTTTCCCTACCTTGTATTATTTTTCTTTTTTCCCTTGGTGTTTGAATGGGACTTGTGAGTAGTCTATTCTAATAATTTTCCAACATAGATAGTGATAGTTAAATCCTTTTAGAATTTAGAGAATTTCTAGACAGTGTTTTAGTATAAGTTTGTTTTGTAAGGAGGATTTCTTTTAGTTTTGGATTCAGAATCCGCTAGTGGTTTGGGTTGTGATCTGTGAGGCCTTGGTGAGGGATGTGAGCTTATTGATCAGTATGGATCATGTGTGCCATGGAGATCTATATGAGGTTATTTGGATAGATTCCAGAAGATGGGGTTGAGTGGTATCTCTCATGAGATCTCATTTTTCCCCTATGTTTTGGGATTGGTTTCTCAAGGTTAGAGCATTCAAGATTTAGATCTTGGGTTTGAGGAGATCATAACATTTTCATACTTTCGACTGAGTTGATGTTGTGGGATGCTGATTATGAGTGGGTGCAATTGATATGTTGATATGAGTTTGACAGACACATGATGTAACCACCCAAGATTTTATAGTACAAATCTTATCAAATTTAACATTTTATATAGTTAATTCTTTACATAACACCAAGTTTAAATCATAATATACAATTAACTATGAACATTGGAATAGTAATGTGACCATTAAGAATAGTAATATGACCAATAGAATAGTAACATCACCACTAAAAGTGTGAATAAAATTTAGGTATATTATAAATGAAAATATAGTATATTTATATCATGGAATAAGTAAATACATATTTTAAAATGATAAACAAAGTGAAGTTATTTTTTTGAAACCTAAATGATTATTCAAAATTTTATAATGATTAAAAATAAAATTTATTTTCATAAAATATATTCATAAATTAATATTTTTGTCCTATAATTTTAATATAATTTTA
Source organism: Viscum album (assembly GCA_963277665.1). Classification (NCBI taxonomy): domain Eukaryota; kingdom Viridiplantae; phylum Streptophyta; class Magnoliopsida; order Santalales; family Viscaceae; genus Viscum; species Viscum album. Next base: position 1,948,678,725 of record OY728119.1, read on the forward strand.
GGATACTTTAATTAATTTTTCAAAGTGTCATAAAAACAATTATAATATTAAAATCGATATTTTTTCAATAAATAATTATTTAATTTTAAAATTAAATTTCTCATATTTATAATTTTTTCTTAAAAAATGAGATCTTTTTTTGATTCTAAATATCAAAAAATGGTAATTTTTTTATTTTTCTAAAATAGTTGAATTTTGTGAATAGTGAAATACAATAATTTATGGTATTTAACAAATACATGAATTATTGTCTCATAAATGATGTATGACTAATGTAGGCCCATAATATCAAACTACCATTCATTATTTTAATATATTTATTGATAATTATCAAACCATTCATATTATTTATCCAAATAATAAACAAATGATTAAAATAAAAAAAACAACCCTCTCCTCCACTATAAATACCACCCCTCACCACCTCTTCTCTTCATACCTATTAAGCCCATAATATTTTTAAATTTCTTCCCAATACTCTTCCAAATAGTCTTCAACAGGTTCAAGAGTTTCTGGTCATAACAAAATAACAAAACCAGTTTCCCTAAGGATGTTCTCAAGGAGAATAATTCAAGAGGTAAAATCCTCTTTCACTTTTTTTATTTTCTTTTCACTTTCATTTACTTTCTTATAATATCCTGAAATACTATTTAAAAACATGAATGATAACTCCTGTATAATTATATATACTAAAATTTTATTATTATTTAGAAAATACACCATCAAGTCTCTTATCCTCTTTCCTTTATTCAAAAAATGGAAACATCGTCTCTGGGGTGCCGATTTATCGCCTTCATGGATGACATGTTTCTGTTTTTCAATTTACCTTTAAGGATGGACATAAAACCATTTTTATGGTTAAAACATATTATAATATATTTATTATTCGTATTTAATGTTTTGGAACTAGTGTATATACATAATATTAATTACCTATACAAAACTAGTTTGCAATGATCAAAAAACACAAAAATAATCTAAAAAATTATCACTACCATCTAATTTAATGATTAACCCTCACCCAAAATAACAAAACGACTTATATAACCATTTAATATTTTATATTATCATTAATAAAAAATAATTTCAATTCTAGATAATTATTCCCATTTTAAAAGATCTTTAATACATGTATTAAAGTGAACCAATCATGGAAATCAAGTAAAATAACACTACTGAATGATGAAATTAAATCTTATAATTCATCAAAAAGGAAATAAATGAACATAATAAGTTAATAATAAATCAAATAAAAGTTTTATAGGTTCTAAAATATTTTATTATTGAATATAATATCATTATCTAGGATTTTATGTACAATTGAATAATTCTTTCATACATAAGGCAAGGGATTCACCTTGAACCTCCATTTTTCATTAAGGTTATGATTTCTCTCTCTTAAAACCAAAGTAATTATTAATTATTTTTATATAATTATTCTAAATTCTATTTATATGTTCAAAAATACTATATCTAGATCATTTCACCTTTTTCGATGGGGAAATAAATGTTTTACAGGGTTCCCTTTTCAATTCCTCCCAATAAGCAATCCCAGTTAAAAGCTACTTCCCAATTTCTTACCCATTTTCAAGAATACTCCATAATTTTTTTAAGAAAAAATATTTTTCAGAAATCAATATTTTTCTAATTAAAAATTATCTTATATATTTTCTAGTTTTATGCAAACAATTAATCATTGGTGTTCTTTAAATACTCTTTTACATTTTCCCTTAAACCATACTAAAGTGACCCATTTCAAAAGATTCTTAAAAACACTTTGTAAAAGTTTTCACTTTATTTGTACATCATTTATGCCTCAAAAATATTTTCATTTTCCTTCCATTATATTTTTACATATAAACATATTTATAATCTAATTTTATGAAAAATACAAATGATTTTTCTAAAAGAACTCTTCTTTGCAAAGTAAGAAAGGGCATTTCTCTCAAAAATCCCTCAATGATTTTATTAGGTTATTTTTTTCTATTTCAACAGTCTATGTTGAATCATATTCTTAATTTGGATTTATATTTTATGATATAATTTAACATATTTTATTAAATGGTTTATGATTATTTTGACTATGGTTGTTCTACCTTGACACCATTTATCATATTTCTCAGAATGGTTAGTGATTATGTTTATTATTTGTGGAATGTTATTTTCATTTCATATGTATTGGTTGTTTATGTTTCACCCCATTCATAAGAGGAATTCATTTTAATTAGTAAGTGATAAAAGGGACCTCTATATTCCCTCAATTCATTGGTTTGTCTCATGAGATAAAAAAAATATGGGCTTGGGTGAGGCCTGTACATTTATTTTAATATATGGATTTGGACAAAAACATAACTGTTTACTTTAAAATTTATTAGTTTAAGAATCAATGATATGCTTCATATGATCAGAATTATTCATTCCCTCATTATGATATTAATAATTTACAATCCATCTTATTATTTGACTAGTAGAATATCCATGGTTAAGTTTCTTTCTCATGTGATTATTAGTAGTGTTATTTAATAATCTTTTATTAATTTCATATTACGCTCAAGATTATGTTTAATGGAATATGTTTTTAGTTATTCACCATACCTAATTATTTATGTTAGATTATGTTTTATTTATTACCCTTACTGAGCATATGATCTCACCCATTTAATATTTTTTATTTATCCCCGAGATGAGAATATGTGTATTATGATTGAATTGTAGGGATAATCTTGCAGTTTATTGGCGATTACAATAGAGTTTCTTTGTTGTTTTTTCCTTTTATTAGGTAATTTCACAATTATGTTTCAATATGGTTTTCTAATGTTACTAAACTATTCAGTTCTTTGGTATGTGAATGCACATTCATAGTACCAATGTAATCAAGTAAGGAACCAGCTCTGAGCTATTAGGTTTGGGGTCTTTATAGTTGGTATCAGGGAGAGTTTATTAGAAACATTGGAAACTATATTAGGAAACATAACCCCAAGATATAATTTGAGGATAAGCTGAGAATAAAATCTTAGAATTTTGGTTAGGTATAGATTATGTGAGTATTCCTAGAAATACATCCCTGTTTGAATACTAAAAGTGGACGTGGTTCTGAAATAGATGTACCTTGGGGTAACAACTTCGATAAGTTGAAATAGGCCTGACCCGAAATAACCTGGTACATGACAATGAGCCTTCTAGTGTACCTGTTTTGAAACTATTGGGGTATATTCTTAGGATAATTCTCATTTTATTTACAAACAATTATAAAGGATTTAAAACTAAATATGTCCCCATAGAAACCATGTTTATTATAATGAAATTAACTATGAATAAAATTTTTAATTTATGTTAAGTGTATTTCTAGTTCAAAATTATGAAGTATGATTCATAACATGTTTTAGTATATTCTATTTTTTTTTAGAAATGGAACCTAGTGGAAGGAATAGAAACCGTATCAACATGTGTATTCCATATCGGGATTTCCCTCATATGAAAGATAATGATGTTGGAGAATGAGATACAACTGGAGAAGATAAAATTATAACTATACTAGGAAAGATGACTCGGGTTATGAATAATAACCTTACCCATATAGAGCATCCTAATCCATGATGTGGAGTAAAAATGTTATACCACTTTATGCGACAACAACCTCCAACATTCAATAAGACTACAAACAAATTTCTAGTTGAGAAGTGGATATGTTCCATAGAAAAGAAATTTATTTCTTTAGGAAGTGAAAAGAGGGAGAAGGTTATCATGGAATTTTATCATCTATTAGAAGATGCATATCAATGGTGGTCATTAATCCAAAACACATAGGAAGAGGAATAAATTACAAATATGGAATGGATGAATTTAAAGGATAATTTCTTAAAAAAATATTTCCCTCACGAACAATGAGCAGATATGGGGAGAAATATCTTTAATCTGAGTCAAAATTAGGATGATAATATTGTTACGTATGAATCCAACTTTACAAAGTTAGTAAGGGATGCTTCAGATTAGGTATTCAATCCAAAGATAACGATTTATTGATTCTTTTATGGGTTAAAACCATTCCTCCAAAGGGTACATGCCTCCCAAACTTTCACTTCATACAAATATATAGTATTATGTTATATTGATAAAGAAATACAATTATTTATGTCTTATGAGTTTAAGGGAAAACAATTAAATAAGATGGTGGAGGAGAAAATAATGGATAAAGGGAAAAATAAAAAAAGGGATTTTCCCATGGTAAAAAACTTGTGGAAGGAAACATCCTAGTGCCTTCTTAAAAGGAAAAGGAGTTTTCTAAAAGTATGGTAATACTTTCCATCATGCTCATGATTTAAATGGAATGAAAGAAGCTAAAAAAGTTCAATTCTACAATTGTAGGGAGAGGAGACACTATGAAAATGATTGTTCAAAGAATCGTGGAAAATTACCTTACAAAAGGTCATAGGAGAAAGAATAAGATTATGTGATCACAAAAACTAAGGATGAAGTTCATAATGATGTGGTGTAAGGTACTTTATTAACGTAATCAAATTTAGATAAATATTTATTTTATTCTATATCATCAAATTTATTTATATCTTCATAGTTTTCTTAGAAAAATAAAATATTTCCAATTCACCTTAACAAGGGAGTTATTAGTAAATAATTATAGTGGAAACCTTGTTGAAACAAATGTGTGTTTAAGAGTTTCTATTATGACTCATAAAAATTTTCTAATAGATTATTTTATCATCATAATTATGGTTAATTTTGATATAATCCTTAGTATGGACTATCTTTCCAAATAAAATGAAAAAATTTATTTCCAAGAGAATAAAATTAGGATATGTGATGAAGGTATCTAATGTCTCGTATTTAGAGGGGAGACCTCATCATCTGATTCAAATCAAGATCCACCACCAATAGCTCATCTTAATGAAATTCTATGGGGAGAAGAGAAAACATCATTTATGGATGATGAAATAAATCCTAAAATTTAGGATGTACTCATTTTACAGGAATACATTGATTTATTTTTATAGGACTTACCTAGACATCCTTCGATGTAGGAATTTTAGTTTTCTATTGATTTTTCCCTAATTCAAGGATAATGTCAATGAATCCTTGTAGAATAGGAATTTAGGAATTAGTGGAGCTGAAGAAACAACTATATGAGTTGAGTAACAAAGGATTTATTCTCCCTAGTGTTTCTCCATGGGGATCCCCTCTTCTATTTTTCATGAAAAAAGATTTATCCATGAGGATATGAAATAACTATAGAGAAATTAATATTATTACAATAAATTAAAAGTATCCTCTGACTTTCATTGATTATTTATATGATCTTCTTCATAGAGATCAATATTTTTTAATGATTGGACTTCGATATGGATACCATAAATTGTGTGTGAGGAAGGAAGATATTCCTAAGATAGCATTCCAAACTATGTATGGACATTATGAGTTTATATTAATTCCATTTGGCCTAACTAAGACACCCTCTGTTTTTTATGGACAAAATGAATAGAGTGTTCAAGGAATTCCTTGAATTTTTTTGTGATATTTATTGATGATATATTGATATATTCCAAAATCTATGAGGACCATGATAACCACTTGAATATTTCTCTAGAGACTCTTATAAGAAAAAGAGTTATATGGGAAGTTTAGAAAGTGTGAATTCTAGCTTCAAACAGTTTCTTTTCTTAGCCAAATTGTCTCCAAAGATGTAATATTAGTTGATCCTATGAAGAAAAAGGAATTTTAGGAATGTCCTACACCAACTAACATAACTGAGTTACGTAGCTTCATTATTTTAGTAGGATACTATCAACGTTTCATTTAGAATTTTTCCCGATTAGATAACCCATTAACCAAGCTTACACGTAAAGGGGTTAAGTTCATACGGAAAAAATATTGTGAAGAATGATTTGAAGAATTTAATAAGAGATCAGTTAATTCTATGATCTTGACTCTACCATCAGAAAATGGTGGATTTTGAGATTTTTAGTGATACATTAAAGAAAGTGCTTGGATGTGTAATTTTGTAGAATGATGGATTTATTGCCTATGCATCAAGGAGGTAAAGAACTATAGAACAGAACTATATAACTCATGATCTTAAGTTAGAAACTGTAATATTTTCTTTGAAAATATGGAGACACTATCTCTATATTGAAATATATGAGATATATATAGACCATAGGAGTTTCAAATATATCTTCTCACTGAATGAAATCAACATGGGGAAAAGGAGATGGTTCGATCTACTAAAGGATTATGATTGTTAAATACAATACCACCCAGGGAAGGCGAATAAGGTAGCATATGTGTTGGGTAGGGAAGATTAGGGAGTTCTGAATAAAATGAGGATTGATAAGGATCCTATGTATATGAATATATAAAATATGGATATGCTAATTTTTAAGGAAGATGAATCATCATTAATTTTTCAATTAGTTTCCCAACAATATTTATTGGAAAGGATTAAAAGTTCTCAGTCTGATAATGAGAATTTCAAATGAAAAGTATTGTTGTGAATGATGGGAAGTTGGTAGACATCATTTATGAAGATGAAAATTTTAAATTTGGGATTAGGATTTGTGTTCCCTCTATACCCAAGATAAAAAGGTAATTATTGGATGATGCCCATAGATCGAATTTATCTATACACCTTGGTAGAAATAAGATGTATAGATATTTGATGGAATACTTCTAGTGGGATAATATGAAGCGGGAAATTTCTAATTATATATCAAGATGTTTAGTCTGTCAACTAGAAAAGGCTAAAAGAAAACATCCTTGAGGATTCATAAAACCTTTGTCTATTCCTACAAGGAAATGGGATGACATCACTATGGATTTTCTCACTTGATTTTTGAAAATATCTCAGAAACAATGATGCAATATGGTTAATTGTTGATCGGTTTACCAAATATTCACATTTTCTCTCTATAAGGAAGGATTTTCCTTTAGAGTGCCTTATAAAACTATATACTAATGAAGTCATAAGAATTCATGGTCCAATAATTTCAATTTTGTTTGATCATGTTCCCTGGTTTACATTGAAAAATTCCTCATAAATATTTGGATACTGAGATTCATTTGAGCAATTTTATCACCCTCAAATTGATGTGAAATAATAAAGGATGATATAAACTTTTGAAGACATATTGAGACCATGTTCACTAGACTTTCAAGGAATGTGGGTGAAATATTTAACTTTGGTATAGTTTACCTAGAATAATATTTCTCATTCATGTATTCAAATGGAACTATATAAAGCGTTGTTTGGAAAGAGATTTCATATACAAACTCCTTGGGTTGAAGTTGGTGAATGTAAGTTTCTGGGCCCAGAGTATGTGGAGGAAAAAATGGAAAAGGTAAAGACTATTCAAACACATATCCAAGTAGTAAAAAGTAGGAAAAGGTTTTATATCAATCACTAGAAGAATGATTTGGGGTTTCCAGTGGGATATCATGTCTTCTTAAAAGTATACTTATGGAAGGGTGTCATAAGATTCATTAAGAAAAGGAAACAAATCCCCAGGTACATTGGAACATTTTAAATCCTAAAGAGAATTGGAGCTGGGGCTTATCATTTGGAAATGCCACCTAGCCTTTCTGAAGTACACAATGTGTTCCACATCTCTTTACTAAGGAAGTACATGCCAACACATGTCCTCACATCTAATGGAATAAAATTGGAACCTGATTTATCTTACTATGATGAGCCTATCTAGATTCTAGACACTAGCGGGAAGGTGTAGAGTAATTGGATGACTTGGCTAGTTAAGGTACTTTGAAAAAATCATAAAATGGAAGAGGAAACATGGGAACCCGAGGAATTTATGATGAAGAACTACCAAAATATTTTTATGAGGTGACATTATAGAAATTTCAAGGATGATCTCTTTAATGAGGGGAGAATATAACAACCATGATTTTATGGTATTTCTCTTTAAAAATTTAATATCTTCTATTGATTATTCTTCAAACAACAAAGAGTTTAAACCATAATATAAAATTAAATATGACCATTGGAATAGTAATGTGACCATTAGGAATAGAAATATGAACAATAGAATCAAAAATTCATATATGAAATTATAAATAAAATTTATCTATCTTATAAATTAAAATATGGTATATTTATATCATGGAATAAGTAAATAAATGTTCTAAAAATGAAAAATTAAGTGTTGTTTTTTATAAATAAATGTTTATTTACAATTATATAATGATTAAAAAGAAAATTTATTTTCATAAAATAGATTAATAAATTAATATTTTTTTGTCCTGTAATTATAAGATAATTTTATGAGACCTTAATTAATTTTCCAATGTGTCATAAAAACATTTATAATATTAAAAATATTATTTTTTGAGTAAATAATGACTTTATTAAAAAATTAAATTTAAGAAATTTATAAAATTATTTTCATAAAATGGATTTCATTTTTGAATTATACATTTCAAAAAAAATTGTTAGTGTAAATTTTTGGGATTTTTAAAAAACAGTTGATTTTTTGTGAACAGTGAAATCTGATAATTTATGGTATTTAACAAATAAATGATTTATTTTGTAATATATGATGTACGAATTATTTAAGACCATAATATAGAACTATAATTAATTTTTTTAATATTTTTACATATAATTATAAATCTAATCATATTCTTTAGCAAAAATAAAAAACAAACTATTAAAATAATAAAAAACCCCTCTCATCCACTATAAATACCACATCTACTCTAGATAGCTCTCAAGATTTGATGATTTTCAAATTTCTACCCAATAACCTTACCAAGACTCTTCCCCACGTCTAAGAGGTTCTAGTCTCAGAAAAATACCAAAACCAATTTCCATAATGCGGTTCTCAAGGAGAAGAATTCAAGAGGTAAAATCCATTTTCTCTTTGGTTATTTTCTTTTCACTTTCTTTTCCTTTCTTATAATCTCTTCAAATACTCTATCAAAAACATAAATTAAAACTCCATTATATTATATATACTATAATTTTATTATTTGAAAGGAAAATATACAATCAAGTCTCTTCTCATCTTACTTTTATTCTAAAAATGAAAACATCATCCATAAGGTGCTGATTTACTGATATTGTAGATAACGTGTTTTTGTTTTTCAATTATGCCTTAAAAGCTGGTCATAAAACCATATTTATGGTTAAAAAATATTAAAATATATGTATTACATCTTATTTAATGTTAATGAACCAATTTATATACATAATATTAATTAGTGAAACAAAACTAGTTTGTGATGATAAAAAACTACCAAAATAATCTAAACAATTATCATTAACATCTTATCTAATGATTCATCCTCAACCAAAATAACCAAATAGATTATATAACAATTTAATATTTTTTATGTTGAATAATAACATATAATTTTAATTCTATATAACTGTTTTAATTTTACATGAACTTTCGTAGATGTATACAAGTAAACCAATCCTGAAAACCAAGGAAAAGAACACTCCCGAACAACATAATTAAATTTTAAAACTCATTAAAAGGCCATAAAATAACATAATATGTTTATAATATATCAAATAAATGTTAAATAGGTTCTGAAATAATTTATTAATCAATTTATTTTCATTATATAAGATGTTATGTACAAGTGAAAAACACTTTCAGACATAAGGTAAGGGATTCTCCCCGAACCTCCATTTTGCATTTGGTTTATGCCTTCTCTATTTTTAACCCAATTTAATTCTTAATTATATTTATATTATTATTATAAATTATATTTATATATTTTGAACTCATATATCCATATCATTTCACCATTATTTTATGGTAAAATACATGTTTTACAAGGTTCCCTTTTTCAATTCCTTCCGATAAGAAAGCCTGATTAAAGGTACTTCCCAATTTCATACCCATTTTCAAGTACAAACCATAATATGTATTAAGACACCAATATATTTATAAAATTAAATTTTTTATCATGAAAACTATATTATCACTTTTCTGGTTTTATTTAAACAATAAAACCTTTTTCTTCTATAAATATTCTTTTACATTTCCCTTTAAACCACACTAAGGAGGCATATTACTTAAGTTTCATAAAAACTATTTTTACAAGTTTTCACTTCAGTTGGAAATAATTTTTTCCTAAAACGTAATTTAATTTTCTTTACCTTTTTTTGAGAGAAACTTATTTATAATCTAATTTTTTGACAAATACAAATTATTTTTCCAAAACAACTCTTTTTTTGCAAAGTAAAAAGAGTATTTCTCTCAAGAATTCTTCGATGATTTTATTAGGGTATGTTCATCTATTTCAAAACCATTTATTGAATATTAAGATTAATTGATATTTATATTTGATGATATCATCTACCATATTTTATTAAATGGTTTATAATCAGTTTGAACTTGGATGTGAAATATTGATACCATTCAATATATTTCTATGAATGGTTAGTGATTATGTTTACTATATAAGGAAAGTTACTTAAAATTTTTTAATATATAATGTTTATGTTTCAACCTATTCATATAATGAATGAATTGATATTCGTCAGTGATGTGAGAGGCCCACTATATCCCCTCAATGCATAGGTAGGTCTAATGAGACAAAAAAATGGAATTGGCCAAAGCCTTTCCCATTTATTCCCAGATATGGATTTGGATGATTCCATAACCATTTATTTTTATATGTCTTGGTCAAGGACTTAATAATATTTCTAAGATGTCCATCATTATGAAATCCCTCATTATTATATTAGTAATTGATAAACCATGTTATTATTATACAAGTATAATATCCATGGTTAAGTTTCATTCTCATGAGATTATTTATAGCCTTATTTAATCATCTTTTATTCCTTCCATATTATTCTCAAAATTATGTTTAGTGGTATGTGTTTTTAGTTTTTCACCATGAATTATTATTTAGGTTAGATTATATTTTATTTCATACCCTTATTGAGAATCTGAGCTCACCACTTTCTTATGTTCAATTTTTCCCATGATATGAAGATGTGTATTATGATTGACTTATAGGGAAAATTTAGGAGTGTAATGGTGTTTCAAATGGATTTTATTTGTTTTTGTTTTTTATTTCATGTTTTAATGTAGTACTTATGTTTTTATCCGGTCTTCCAAAGCTATTAAACTATTCTGTCCTTTAAGATGTGAACGCTTATTCATAGTTCTAATGTAAAAAAGCTATAAACTGACTCTGGGATACTATGGTATGGGTATATAAACTTGATTATTCCATTGTGAATAGTTTTTTGGTCATGTGATCAGTGGATGTCATTTTTGGATACTGAGAATGCTTGTGTGGTAGTTTTCTTTGGATTCCATTGTGGGAGAGTTGTTACATGTGGATGGGTTATTTTCTGAGTGGGTCGGTTGAGGTTTTTCTACAATAGTATTTTCCCTGAGGTTTTTCTAATGTTAATAAGCATTGGTAGGGTACTTATTTTGAGGTGTATGTGAGGAATGTTGAGATGAACATATAGAAATTATTTAATTTTCGGTCCCCCTTTGGGAATATTGTTGATTGATGATAAGTCGGTGGCTACTGCGTTTTGTTTTAGATGTTTCCTCACTGATCATGTACCATGGTTTTTAGATGAGATATAGTAACCCCTGGTAGGTTTTACTACTATTTATATGTCCTTTTGTCCAAGGGGAGTCTCTCGGTGGACTTCACTTTGTTTTGTGACCCTAAAGACTGTTGGAGCGATGAGTATTGGTTTGGCCCTAGGGTGAGTCATACAAAGACCATGGACACTATTTTTTAGTTATTGAGATTAGGGTTCTAATATGAACTATTATTTGTTGGAAAATATTTTATTGGTGTTTCTAGTTCAACTATTTGGTTGGCTAGTTCAATTGGTGGGTGTACCAATGTTTGGCTGGCCTTTGCTGATGATGTTTGATGAAATTTTGTCTTGGGACATTGGTTTGAGGAGGATACCTTTAGGATATCTTGGATCGGGCTTTGAACCTATGTTTTGATATGGTTACATACTATATTTAAACGATGTGGGTAGATGGTCTTATGGAGATAAAGAGTGATCAAGATGAGTACGCCCCCTACAGTTCAATTTACACCTTGGCAAGAGGGTTTTGTTAGCCACAGTTGCTATAATGCCCTTGGTTTGGCTACTGGAGACCTCTGTAGTGAATCCCTTGGGTATATATGGATGGAGACCATAGTTTGGCGAATCTTATGGGTCTATGGTGGATCAAACATTGTTCTATAGTAATTCTAGGACATGACATATCTCGGATGTGGGGAGGGGTGGTACTATCACCAGTCTAGATCTTTTCATTTGAGGCATAGAGCCTGGTAGATAATATTTATTATGTGGATGCCTATGTTTATTACCTAGGGTCCATAATTTATACCTTTTATTTTTGAAATATTATAGCTCCTATATATATCTAGTGGATTCACCAGTTTTCATGTGGTTGGGTGAGCCATGTGCTATAAATCCTTGGGTGGGGGTGACAGCAGGATTAGATATAATTTGAGTGTCAAGATAGAACCATCCGTTGTCTTTTTTTACAACTTTTTATGTTGTTATGTTTATTCCATATATTATTAATTTTCATCTATGATGGGAATATCATGCGTGCATGTACTGGTTATGATAGCTGATTATATGTTCACCATTGGGGTGTCCTATTGAAATTTATTTATCACCCCATGTATGTACACCTTAGTGTTCATGCAGACTCGATGTATGATTTTGAAATGGATCACATATTGGGATATGGATGGGACCAAGTCCTAGTTTTCTTTGATCATGTGGTGTCACTCATGTGGAGTCTCAAGATTAGGCTGATACATCTGAAGCATCATGAAGACTAGGTATTTGGTATGTCTCGGTGTTGACAGTAGAGCCCATTGTATTTAATTTTCATTTATTTATATTGAGAATGCAGTTGACCCATTGAGTGACTAATTTCAATATGTTTTTAAAGATTTGAGTCTATATGATTGTATTCCACATTCCATTTATTATTGCATGATTTTGGATAAGTTTATTTTTTATGCATACAATGATGAATAATCATAAGGACGTTTTAATTTTTTTAATTGTTACTACACTCTGAGCAGAGGGTATTATCTCGTCATTCAATCTTTCAGATCATAACCTCTAGTAAGTATCCTCTAGAATTTAAGGAGGCGCACTTGAGGCCTTATTTTGAGCTAGATCGAGTAACATTTCGGGTCTACTTGGGATGGTTTGTTGCATAATTTTTAAATATTTATTTCTTATTCTTGTGGTAGATTCCATGTTCTAGAACAACTATAATAGTTTAAATGTCTAAAATTTTAGTTCCAAAGATGTGAATCCCTAGGGAAATTTTTTATTATTTTACAATCAATGGTAAAATAGTAATTTAACTCTATAAAATAACCATGTAAAAATTTATTAGTGTCTCTATTGATACCAGAATGTGGTGTTTACTTTGGGGTGAAAGCTTCTGATGAATGTATGCTATTTTGGTTTTTTAATCATTAAGAAAAAAATTAATTAATTAATTTTCATACTTGTCCTTTATCATTTCTGGGAGAAAAATAGATAGTATTAAAAAGCATACCTCATATTGATAAACTATCGATGTATTATTTTTTAGGATGTGTAGTTTCATTTATCATTGATATAAAATAACTTTGGGTATATTTTGACCCAATTTGCATCTCACCACATATTGGTTTGGGGAAAGATGGTCCCACGAGGATTGGGTAGCATATCATTTTTAGTTTGAGAAGGAGGTGTTGTATTTTCATGATACCAATGAGGGATTGTGGGGGTTCATGTGTTTGTACAATCCGCCCATGTTAGGTATAAGGTCATCAGATGGTCTCCAACAGGTTTATTCATAGAGCTAGAAATGCCCAACAACCCTTTTATCCAATATTTATGGACCTACTTTCCAATGGTATGAACTTGTTGGATGATTGGGCCAATAACACTTAAGGTCTCCATTGGCTGAGAGGACGAGAGGTCGGGCTCATGACACCCTTTTAGGTGGAATTATCACCTACTCCAATACTCTCTTATAGATTTAGGAAATGTTTATATGTTCATGAATCCTTGGTTGATTACAAAGAGTGTTTCCATGAAATACCCCTAGGTTTCAAAATCAATCATGTATATACATGGATTAGGGGCTACTAAGACAGTGCTGGTTTAAGCCATATGATGAGGAACACTAGAGTTTATTGTCATATAGGGAGGATGAAAGTTGCTTTGATATCAGGATTAAACCCAAGAGATGGTCTTTTTATGTATCCTCATGAGAGGAATCATAGCCCATATAGTTTGGTACCTCTTAAATAAACACATCGCCTTTTAAGGTTATGCTATGCAGACCCATCCATGTAGTTTAATGTCATGCAGTGAGGACATCTAGGTGAAAGAGGCCTAGTAAAGACTTGGTGTGACACTTACATTGAAGTGGCCCAAAGGACCCAAAAGAGATATTTTATTCTAGGTGGACATATTCCTACTAAGAATATCGATTGAGAAACATTAGGGTTGATTTGGGGGTTGGATTTGGACCTCATGGAGCCTTCCTACATATCCCAATCAATAGGGAATCAAAGTATGTGTAGTTCGGTTGATCTTGGGACTTATATTTTGAAGATTCCCATTTGAGGATGCATGGTTGGGACTCATATAAAAGTGGAGTCCTTTATGAATGAAATTAAACGGGGCTTAATTATGAAGAGGATTCCCTTTATGAGGGACATGATTGTGATTAACCATTGCAAAATGTTCCCCTTTGATCTTGAGCCTTAGATAGGCATCTTACATATCCTAGTATGAGCAGGAATCAGAGTTCTCATAGTTCATTACTAGGTTGTGACTTTATTAAGGATTACTCATGGGAGCTACCCATTTGAAGGGTCTCATAATCTATCATTTCATGGATGAGATGATATGGAGCTCAAGCCTAGATAAAGGCTTCTAACATATCCAATTTTTGTTGTGAATCAGAGTTCTAATAGTTCATTACTGGGTTGTACAAATGTCGTATCCTCATAGACCTCTAAGAGAATGTCATTCATGATCAATGTGTGAAATAAGAGGATGTGAAAGATTCAACGATGACACACTTTCCCTTCTCCACTATGGGTAAAAGAGGAGGGTGATGGTGGATGAGGGCACGTCCATGAGCCCAATAGGAGAGGGAAAGTTGATTTGAATCTTTTAGCTTGTCATATGTGCTGATATCTAGGATACTCATGTCTGGTGAGCTATTTGGACACATCCCAAGCTGGTATGGAGAGGGGAGAATGCACGAACTCCCATAACAATCGAGGAACTTACCTTAGGAGGAGTGCCCTAAAAAATGTTCTGGGAGAGGGGAGGAGAATCATCCCATGTTAGTGGTGATGGAAAATACGAGCTCCTCATTAGTCACCAATTCTCATGGAAGGGAAGGCCCAGTGACTACCCTCAATCCCTAGAATGGGGAGGTTCACATTAGCATCCCAAGGTTGTACACATAGTTACCTCGGGAATGTAGACTTAAGGATGTCTCGGGGGCCTGAACCATTGTGGGAACTATCTTTGTGCCTCCGCTTACCTCAGGTATTTGACTCCAAAGGGAAAGATGATGTGCTTGACTGTATAGTCATACAGGTTTAGTGGATTTGGTAGAATATTTATCCTGATGTTGGTGGACTAGTTAGTGGATGGGCCATGGAGGGTGTAATGGGAATGGAAGGACATGATTTGAACTGAAAGGTGGAAAACCCAAAAAAACCCCATTCTGCATACCATTTTCTCATGAGGGCTAAGGGATTCCCCACATAGCATACCACAATGTGGGTGAAGGGGTTTTCCACATAACAAAGTGGAATGTGGAACTAGATCCAAGCCACCACATACCATGGTGGTACATAGTATTAGGTTCCATCTTCATAACATGGTGCTATGTGGAATAGGGTCTTGTCTATGTTGCGATGCACCTCACGGTTCGCTGGAATGAATGAGGGGAACTGTTCCTCTGGTTCGCAGGAAGCTCATCTATGAAGGGACTATGGTTCGTGGTTCACTAATTAGGTTTGCAACCAATTGATTATTATTAATTTTACTTATTTTTATGGTTCATAGTGGATTTATACCTGATGGAAAATAGTTCAGAGTCCTTCATTGATAATTTTCCTTCGAAGTCTTCCGTCTGTAATATCCAAATGCTCGAAGTCTCAATTCTTTAGCATCAAACATAACCCAGTCTCTAGAATCCTTATCTTTATTCTCTTTTTATTTTTCAATTCCTATGATGGTCCTTTTATAGAGTTTCGGGGAATCTGTATCTACAAGAACACAAAACCTTTTTTGGAAGCCCATGGAGGGATCATCCAAGCCGTGGATGACTCGGTAAACTGAGGTTCACGATATTGAGGTTCACGGTGGTGGAAATCACCACCTCAATCTCACGAATGATGTGGTTCATGGGTTTCTTCCAGCCCCACCTCATCCATGAACTGATTAGTCCATGGGGATGGTATGCAGGGTCTTACATATCTTTCATGTTTCCTCCAATTACACAGTTCGTGGGGGCTTGGTTCACTGGCCAATGTTTCACGGGCCAGGGTTTTGTAGGATGTCTGTATACCAATTCATTCACGATCTACGCCAATAGAGAACCTTTCCTGGTAACCAATATGCAGACTAGTTTGGGTCCTTTACAAAATTGTATTTATTCAATATTCTCCCCAAATTTTCATCCCCACATGCATCTCTTTCCTTTAACAAATTTTCTAGAGTATTTTATTTCCCTTTAAGGCTTTTTGAAGACCCTACAAATTCCCCAATCGGAATGGGCTCTGGTCGGAATAAAGAGGAGGCTATTCCGATGTATAAAATTTTCCCAAACTAAACTGGTTTATGGTATAAAGGTGGAAAAATTGGGGGGACCATGCCTATATATAGGTGTGCTAGGTTAATTGTTATTTACCTTGTTCCCTGGTGAAAAGTGATCTGTAAAGCTCTCTCGACTTTCCTTGCTTCCGTGTACCGGCTCCTTTGTGAAATTCATCATTCATAAACCTTGTCTTGCATTCTGCAAACTATGAACTCTTCACGATCACGTTCTTCCATGAAATGACCTTTTAATTTGTGAACTAAACTTCGAAACATAAAACTTAAGTTTAAATTTTCACATAGTAAGATACTACATGGCTTGACTATCTCACAAAATTAACATCAAGTCAGCGACCAGAAATTTAAATTTCCAAACTAGAATTTAAATCTTTGAACTATGAACTTTGAATATTTTCATATTGAGGCTCAGAATGAAGAATTCGCATTACACAAATTGATCAATTCTTTGGTCAATTCTTCATGGGCCAACATATTTTGGGACATTCCACATACCATCAATTTTTGAGGAATGAATTTTGTGAACCGTTTTCGGGTTTTAGTATGTGGAGACTTTTTTTGGTTGACTTATTTGGTCCTTTCCCATTTCTTCCCTTTTTTGCCCCATCATTTTGTTGTATTGACCATTTTTCATAGCCTTTTTGATATAGGATAATGGATCTCCCTCAAGCTACCACTGATGACGCTATTGTTACTGATGTTATCACTGCTCCCCTTTAGTTTGTCGATGAAAGGTAGAAGGCTATGAAAAATGCTATAGATGAAAAAAATACATGTCACCCCATTGCATCAGTCTTTAGAAAATTTAATCACTATAGGTCAAAGGGAATATCTAATCTCAAACAGGCTATCCATTTATGAATTTGGTCTTCTGTCTATTACACCTATCCTAAAGCCACATGTGTTCAACCAACACACCGCCTAAATATTTAGTGTCACCATTTCTAAGTCTCTCATCACATCGATAAGATGATTCATACTGAAGGATACCACTATTGGGTCCTTGTTGAACTATTTCCCTCAGAATTTATAGGGGGAACAACGAAATCTAGACAAAATGGGCCATTATTATCATAGAATTTCCTAGAGGGCCATAGAAAATGAACAACATGGCCGGTCCTTAAAACGAGACCTTTTCTATGGGTGTTCATTTGGTTTAGATTGGGGGTGGTCCTTTTAGGTCCATCAAAGTTGCGAAGAATTATGGGTCGAATTACAGACTATGGGTCTATTTAAGGTTATTTGGGTATCCTAGACTTACACTCATAAAACCTGTACCCTCATCTCATCGATTTTGAGCTAGTGGAGTCCATACACCAATAATTTTCATTTGACCCATGGGGAGGTTTGCATCATCCTTTGGGATGTTCAGCTGATTTTTGGGGTCCCCATCATCGGGGATATGTATAAAGAGTTTCTACCCCCTTCTTCTACATGGGACGATGAGGACATGACTTCTTCATTTGGTAAAATTATCATTGTTCAAGTAGAAAACCTTTTGGAGGACGTTGACCCCTTCCCAAAAAAACACATCTCCTTCTTGAAGTAGATTAGTCAATTCACCAAACCGAGTGGCCCAGAGATTTATGTGCACAGACCCAGGTCCTATCCATCTAAGTGAACTTGAAGGAATGAAAGAACCAATTGAATTTCCTTGTAGGAGGGTCAGTTCTGCGAATGAGGATGGGAACTCATCCCAGATGTGGACTGTATATTTTAGTTGGAAGCCTTCTTAGCCATGTTTTGAGCTGATTTCTCTTACCAGCATGAGATTCTGGAGGTGTATTAGTCACATCATTTTCCATGGTGGATCATCTACCCATCTGAAAATGTATCAACCTTTACATTCCTGTATTGGCCAAAATTTACCATCTTCTTAGCCAGATCATTGAAGGAAAGCTACATCATTGGACGAGTGATTCCTTCCAAATTTTATGGGGTTGGATAGGATCCCACATGTCATGATACAAATTTATCAAATCCTTAATGATTCCTTAATATGTTCTCCAGCCATACCTTCAGAGCACCAGTGGGGTTATGTCGACATGATGGGATGCACAGGATGACCAGATTGAATAGAATGATCGAGAAATGATGGATCAAATCAACTACCATGATTGCTTAACCTATCATCCTTGTGATTCCCCCATTGGCACCATCATGAATTCTATATCCATGGACTTTTTTAACCGAGGGTACCTCTTTTCATTGAGGGATGGTATCTTGGTTTCCCATATTGACAGGGAGCTTATCTACGAGGGATACACACCTTGCAGATTTAGTCATCTGTTTAAATACATTAAAATTCTGTTTCCCTTGACTCTTAACAACACATAATAGGGGAAAAATCTTATGATATCCCATCAATTGGGGCTAATTTTCACCTAGGAGTACACTCAGTGCAAGGTTAAGATCTTAGATTCTGAGGGTTCTGTGCCCTATTTTATTAAAGGTTGCGCTAATGCTTGGATTCAATCATATCTAGCTGGTCATTTTTCAAATATAGTTCCCACTTTTACAAACTCAAAGTTGTCTAAGGATAAGGGTAAGGGGATAAAAAAGGAAGCTATTGGGCATTCCCAAATAGGGAACGTTCTTCGAAAGTGTTTCGGTCCTCCCTCAAGGAAGGTCTTGAGACCTTGGGGTGTAACCTCAATAGTTGTCGAGGCTGCTGCTAGAGACCAACCACCCATCCCATCTGATTCTGATTTTATAGTGTCCTAGAAGCAATGGGATATTTTGAAGAGTCTCCAGTCTTTTCACAATCAGTCCCCTCGCTCCTTGTTGCAGTTTCTCCAAGAGAGGGTGGTTTCCCTTATTGATATTGGCCATGTTTTAGCACTAGCTGACATCTATTAGGATGATAAGCCTGAGAGGGTAGATTGTTACCTTTAGGACCTTGAAACCCTAATATCTTCCTAGAATGATTTCCAAAAATACTCTCATCGGGTACTTTCTATGCTGTAACCATAGTCCAATAGAGTGGGTGATGGTATTATTGGTTTTCATAATTCAGATGGGGTAGGGGAAGCTCCTTGCACATACCCATAGCCTCACAAGAGTTCTTCTCCTCAGGGTCTCAGGACTATGGAGGCACCCAAGAAGTAACTGCAACTAATGAAACCTACTTCACTTCCCCAGTCCAACCCTCCAGCGTTGTCCATCACTATTACAGCTACTTTTTCAGATGCTTGGAGGATATGGGATGAATTTAGAGTGAATACTTCCAATGGAGACATTTTGAGGCTGCTTCAAGGAAGACGCTTTTACCTTCTAGGTTTTAGGGGAGTCGTAGCCCCCACATTTATATCTTCTAAAGAACAACTAGATGAGGTGGCCATTTACCTAAGAAAAATGAAGAAAATGCCTTCATGATCCTTAGAACAAATCTTACTGGTCTGACAAGGTGGAATTGATGGCGGTACTCTTACGATCGATAGATATCAAGGGATAGTTCATTTCATTTAAGAACCCTAAATTTAATTCCCTTTTCTATAAATATTCTAAACAATCCCTTATTTACTTCTGTAGGAGCCTGAGGATTCTTGGGAAGTGGTTCTTTCCCTAGTATACATCCCCATAGGAAACAAAGTTGGGGGTGTGTACCTTCATATGTGGGGGGTTTTGGGGATGGTTCTCCTTGTGCTGCCGAACATATAGAGGTAGTCATTGGGGACCCTTATAAAAAATTTCCTACCTCATATCCACTTGAAATTCCTTCCAAATATCCATCCCCATGGTATACCAAGAAAAGTCAGCAGGCGTATCAACTGTCGAAGCATATTCAGAAGGGGATACCAAGTAACTACCACACCTGTCTACCTAGTTATCATAACAAGTAATTTTATCTTGATAACTCGTTTTCATGTTCATCTTTTGATGCAGGACCAATAAGTAACCATGCGGTAGTGTCCCATGAATCTACGAATCCTATCCCTTCCGTGGCAGAAGAAAGACCACCAATAGCCATGGATTCCCTGAATCAGATGATTTATTTCCTACTGATAGAGGATCACTTAGAAGTTTAAGTCCCTACCGAACGTGGTAATCCTGAAGCCATATAGGAATACATGACAATTCTAATGGAAGTAACTGAGTTGGGTGAGGATCCCTGATCACCCTAGTACATTGAAGGGATTCCCAGTTCCAGGGAGTCAACTACTCCAAACCAGATGGACACCACCCTTGTAGAGAGAACACATTAGGAAGTAGATTCCTCAACTGAGAAATTTGTTACTACTCTATCAGAGGTTGCAAACATAGGGGGGGATTCTATACCATCTTCTGAGAACTTAGAACAGGCTATTGTACCATTTTTTACAATCATAAGAGAGACCATGATCCCAACCCCAAGAATTTTGGGGTTTACCATCACACCTTTTTCCAAGCTGATTATCCCTATAAGCTTGATCTTAGTAAGTGATATTCTAGAGGCTTCCCTAGAGGTTTCTAGTCCAGTTAGGAATATCCCTAATCCATAGATTCCTCTAAATGACTCTAGGTATCAACTGCTTATCGAGGATGTAGTACCATCTCTACCGAGTGATGATGCTGGTATGGAGGTTGAAGGCATCGATTCTTCAATTAGTGGAGGTTATTTTTACAGTCCTCCTACCCCCTTTCCCTTATTCCCTTTTTCATGGATTAAGGACATTTATTTATTTCCTTTCTGATTTTAGGATCTCAATCAAAAGCATTGTTAATTTTGGTGGATGCTTCAATCCTACTTGATATCACAACTATCACTAACGATGTTTCTAAGGGATATAGTTGTGTTGTAGTTGTTTAATCATCCACACCTTAGTGACATTAATTCCTGAATAAATTTTTTCACTGGGATTGATTAGGACACTGATGGATAGATC
This sequence comes from Viscum album, assembly GCA_963277665.1. Taxonomy (NCBI): domain Eukaryota; kingdom Viridiplantae; phylum Streptophyta; class Magnoliopsida; order Santalales; family Viscaceae; genus Viscum; species Viscum album. The sequence goes on from OY728119.1 coordinate 1,948,700,451, forward strand.
CTGGTCATTCTTCAACCTGGCCTCCAAGGGGCATGGAGAAACATCTAGATGTTAATTTCTCAAACACCACTTGCTGACAAGCCGACAATGCTTCAAAAGTTACACCACTAGTTTGTGGTCCTGGGGTTTGGAGTATTTGATTATCATGACATATATGACAAATTGAAATAGGTAGATTCTTCTAGGGAGGAATTTGATAAGCATTAGTCTCATATTTCCACTGCGGAGTCTATGGATTATCTTTCCATTATTAGGAAAATACTTATGAATGAAGCTATCAATCATGTTGGAGAAGTCACAAGGCTTCAGAGTGAGCTCACGATGCATAGGTTCTTAGAAGAAAAGTATAATCATGAAGTGAAGCAGTGGAGATAAGAATTAGAATAGATTAAAAAATAATAGGCCTATGTTGTGGTCATAGTTTATGAGGGGAAACAAAAAGTGTAAGAATGGGAAAGGTATGGACTTGAGGCAGTATAAGAGGTAGAGTCATTGCGAGTAGGTGAGGAGGTTGAGACATTGACTTTTCTAAGGATGCGTTAGGCCATTGAAGAGTCAAATAGAACACTGATAAAACTTTGTGAGTCCACTGAACGTCTTTTGTAATGGTCATTTCCTGCCCATATGGAGAGGCTCCGAGCTGTGGGTTCCCTTCATATATTTATTCAATGAGATGAAAATATTCTTACCTCAAATTACACACCTTTTTCATTTTCTTGGAACATAAATCAATTATGTTCAACTGCATTTGGAACCATAATCTCAACCATAAATCAATTTGAGTCATAATCCAGGATAATAGAATAACCAGTTATGCTATAATTTTTTCCTTAACTGAGGGGTTCAACAATAACATTTTGACTCTTTCTATGGTCACATGGAAAATCCTAAAAACTTTGTGCCTTTTTTATTTATCACCCAAATTTTTTCCTAATCCTGTCATGATGTGGTCTTAGCGGGTATAACTTGAATTTTTTTAGGCCACCCTTTGCATGTTTTTGACCTAACAAGTTTTTATCTCTTGATGAATTTTTTATTGATTGATGTTTTTCCTAAACAATATGTAGAATAGGTTTAGCGAGCTGGCACTCAACTTTTATCCAAATTCCCTTTGTGGGTTTTATCCTGGTGAGTTCAGTGTTTCTTTTGGTGGTTAGTTTAATTTCTTGAAAACTAGACAATCATTACTGATATTTTAGGTCGAACAGATTTCACCATGACTTGCAGGGCAAGGGCCCCAATTTTGGACTCATTAGCCGATAATGATCTGACAAATTTCAAACATGGATGATATATTTTTCTTGGCCATAACTTTGTGATGTTCTGGATGTGAGACATGAGATAGGGAACGAAATCCATGGGGAATATGGAAATAGAAAAATCCTCTCTTAAGGAAACATTTACCTTTGGTTTACATGCCATTGTTTTGTGAGAAACATAAATAGAGCTACCAAGGAATAATGTGTATAGTCTAACAAAGGTTTTTGTGGGAAACTAGACTTCCATTTCCAATGGACATGAAGTTATTATATAACTTTGTATTTATTTTTCTGTTGATGACCATAGTGGGTGGCCTATTAATGGAATGAAGTCTTAAATTAATAAGGGAATTTTTATTATCTTTTGAGGAAAAACTGCTCCCACGTGAATTTGGATTGTGTAAAGGAAGGCTGAAGCATGGTGAATTTTAACGTTGTACGACTAAGAAATTTGGGATTTTTTTTTCAAAATAATATTACTCTGACTAAAGGAAGGTAAATGATTCATATTTTCCCGAGTATTTTGGCCAATAAAATCGTTCATATTTAGGTATTTAAAAGGGGGAATGCGCAAACTGTAATATAGTTGGATTCTGATTCCAAGGGCTGAGGTGGAACATAAATGTCATAAAGGAATATGGAGGTAGGAAGAGCCACTCTTGGGGATTAATTTTTCTTTGGATGATATTCTGTTTTTGTGGGAAACATATGTAGAGCCCCTAAGGCATGATTTGAATAGTCAAGATATGGTGTTTGAAGGACACTGGACATCTATATCCAATGGCCATGATGTTTTTTATGGAGATTCACGCCTTTCTAAAAACAGTGTATGCATCATGAAATGGGGTGTGCCTAAACATTAAAGGGGTAATTCTGGTCAAACTTTATTGGGAAAACTATGAATAAGTGGAGGTATCTTTATTCTATTACGTGGATGGGTTCCTCACGGAGTTCTGGCCCTTGTGCAAGTAGGGATAGGGCAATTCTATTTCATTGTTGTATTTGACATATGAGATTTAGATGTCACTACATATACTGTGATGACATAAATCAAGATGTAAATAGTTCTTTTGAGGCTCTTTCTTATGTGGATCTTATTCATGCATATAGATGAGGCATTTTTTTTATACATATTCACTAATGAGGTGGTGCATATGTCAAAATTTCCTGCACAGATTCATTTCTTGCGTAGAGTCATTGGGGGAAATATCCTTTTGATGTGACCTGGCATAAGGGTGAATATCGGGTATCGAGTATCATGTATTTTAAACTTTATACGATTAGGATGTTGGCATAGAATACTCGAGTAACTGGAGGGTAACTTATTTAGGTTGTTTTGACATTTCTAGGATGTGGGTGTGGAGGAGATTATAAACCACGATTTCAAGGGATCTTGGATTTAGTGAAATGAAATGGGGCTTAGAAGCCATTAGGCGTATGAAAATAGGGAAATCCTCTCCTGAGGATGGATTTTCCCTTGTTTGACCTTCCATTTTTGTGGGAAACATATGCAAAGCCACCGGGGCATTATAAGAATAGTTGAAAAAAGGTGTCCACGGGATAATGAACTTCAATTATCGATGTCCATGAAGGACTATGAAAATCCAATATCTCTCAAAGCACAGAGTTTGACGAATGGATAATGTTGTATTGGATATATCAGAAAAAATAAGGTCATGATTATTCATGGAATTGGGAGTCTCTCTATACAGATTTGACTTGTATGTGAGGCGGGGCATTTTGACTCCCTCAGTGAGGCTTGGCCTAGGTTTGATGATCCTGGAACCCAAAGACGGGACACCCTGCATGGGTTTGATTCATAGGTAGGGGTTGGGAAAATATTTCTATATTTGGGGTACCTTGACCTTTTTTTATTTCATATGGTTAGGACTTCAAGTTTCCCAATATGGAAAGGAAAACACTAATATTCCTTTCAAAGTCATGATGGTGGGGTCAGTCATTGGAAATTAATTCTCCCTGACCCTGTGGGGAGTCCCTTGGAAAGATTCTTATAACCACATGAGCTATGCTCGGTGTGAGAAACAAGGGGTGGAAAAGTCTCACTCAGCCACCTAGGGATGATAGGATCGAAGGAAAGATCTTTGTTGTGCCATGAAATTTAACATTATGCGGTGGGGAATTTGGTGACTCGATGTGGACAAGCTAGTTTTTGTGGGTCCATAGGGTTTTAAGTCTTGTAGAAATGACGTTGATATAAAAATTTAATGTCATGTTACATGGATGAAATTTAAAAGGAATCATGTGCAAATATGAGATAATCTAGCTAGGATATTACTGTTACACCCCAAACATGAACGGGGGAAGACGGTGTAAACCATGATTCCAGGATCCCTCGAGTCAGGATGGATTATGAGAGGCTTAGGAGCCAATGGGAATACAGAAGAAAGAGAGGCCTCTCATGGGGATGAATTTCCATTTGGTTGACCGGCCATTTTTGTAAGAAATGTATGGAGAGATTCTAGGGAATTTGTACACATATTCAAACAAAGGTGTCTTCAAGACAATATTATTCCATATCTGATAGTCGTGGATGATTATGGTGACCCGAGATTTTCTAGGGCTTGGAGTTTGATTGATAAACCGAGGATCTCTAGTTACGTGACAAATATCTATACCATGATTAGTTCTGAGGTATGAGATCTTTTACATAGATGTAATTTGTATTTAAAGGGAAAATTTCTCTTTTGACCCTTTTTGGATGTAAGAGTCTAGATTTGAAATCCCATACATCTATTTTTATTTTACATGCGGGGGATTGGGGGATATTATTTTCCTTCAGGAATGGACTCAGAAAAATCCAGGTGTCACTACGTATGTCTTCATGTCAGGAATCAATATATACAAAGTTCTTGAGCTACCATATAGTTTAATGTCACGTTGTTAGGAATTCTTTGGTCACATAGTTTAACATCATATGGTTTGGACGAGATTGAATCAACGTGAAAAGGAATAGGTGAGTTAATTTTCAGTCTTGAACATCACAGAGGTTTCCTACGTATCCTAGTTAGTAGGGAATCAAAGTCCACGTAGTTCTGAGGACTTTGCATTCCATTCTGACCTGTGCATATAGAGGTGGAATTTTATATCATGCTTTCAAGATGATATGATTATGATTCTCCTTTATGATTTTTCCAAGTGGGGGAATTCTTTACCATCATTCCTAAGGTCACATGAGTTATACTCGATGTGATAAAAAAGGAGCGATGAGGAGTTACCTTGTAGTATAGGGGAAATATTGGATATAACATTGGAATTCCCTATAATGTGTTGGATGGACCAAGACTTAGGGTCAAGGTGTATCTACGTATCCTATGACTACAGGAATCAATCCCACATGTAATTCGTGAAGGAAATTACCTGCATATATCTGATCCATATTCATAGAAGAGGAAATTTTTTTAGGTGGAGATTGGACTAGTATGAAGAATCTGTGCATCACTATGTATCTTGTGAGATCAGTAATCAAGACACACATAGTTATTATGGTAACTTGTAGTTTTACTTCTTATGGTAAGAACTTTGGACAATATTGAGTCGGTATTCCTACAAGGAATCCTCTATCAAAACACCTAATCCCACATGAGTAATACTCAATATGAGAAAAAGGGACAAAAAAATTACTCCGCCACATAGGGGGATAATGAAGTAGGAAAGGGGCATTTACCTTCAATATGTTTTTGCATCCAGGCCTAAGTTTGAATATCTAGGTGCTTCTTACATATCCTGAAGGGATATGAACAAACCCATATGTGTCTCTACAAAGAAACTCCCTGCATAGGTCTAACCCTTGTGTAGGGACATGAGGCATTTTTTTTGTTTGGGTGGTTGTTGGACCATGAAGTAGAATCTGGGTGTCAATAAATATCCTGTGAGGGAAGGAATAAAGCCACACATAGCTCTATAAACTTCATTTTTTGGTCAAATCAATGCATAAATAGGGGGCATATTACTTTTTCTTTGTTTGATGGAGACTGGACCATGATGAAAGATCCAAGATTCACTACCTATCCCACAGGGGCAGGAATCAAGCCACACATAGATCTAGAGATACCTCCCTGTATAGGTTTGGCTTATGCATATGTAGGGGGATTTTTATCCATTTTTTATTAGGCCTATATCGTACATGTATCATCTGTTCATATAGAAGAATCCTTTACCATCATTACTAAGATCACGTGATCTATGCTCGATATGAGAAACAAGAAATATCCAGGGTCTCTTCTCGTGATGAAAAGGTAGTTCAGAGTACAATAGATGCATTTAGTTACCAGGTGGTGGCTGGGCCAAGCTCTAGGATCGAGGCGTATCTAAATATCCCATCGATAGATGGTAATCATGTCGTATGTAGTTCTAAGAAAAAATGTTCCCTGTAACAGTCTGACCTGTGCACAGTAAAATGAGGATCATTTTTATGGTAGATGGATCAGGACTAACGATCATGGTGTCACTACTTATCCCATTAGTAGATAGGAATCAAGCCATTCGTAGTTCTGTAGTGCGACATGGTAGGTGACAGATACTAGAGACAATTTCCCCTCAGGTGGGAAGATTTTTGGGGCCGTGCGTTTTAACGCCATGCATTAAGGACTCACGAATTCCCCTGCACAAGTCTGACCTATACATAGGGAGAAAGGCATTATTGATTTTGACTCGTTGCTGGACTAGGATTTAGAATACATGCATCTCTACCTATCTTATTGATGAATGGTAATCAAGCCATATGTAGTTCTAGAATACATTCTCTGTGTTGTTCTGACCCGTATATAAAAAGTGGGGTCATGTTTACCTTTCCCTCACATATATCTGATTTATGTGAAAAAAGTCATTATACAAGAAAAAATTATCACCATGCAAATTAATTTCTTGTAGTAAGGATGAAGATTCTATGTAGTTGAACTTCATACTGCATGGTAGAATATGTCGCTATGTATTTTAATGTCTTACAACCAACATGGGGATGTTAATTAGTTTAACATCATGCAACATGGATTACTTAATCGTGTAGTTTATTATCATTTCATTAGGAAATCTTCTGTATAGATTAATATCATGTGGAAAGGATGTATTTTTATTCTTTTGGATACATGAACTATATCTTCAAAAACCATGCATTGGTGGGAGTTGTGGTGAGTTTTCCATCCATTGAAATTAGGTTATATGATTTATTAGAGTAAACTTTATGTATAACATATGGTCCTTCACATTTTGTCACAAAATTAAGAGGGTTCTTCTTAAGTATCATCGGGATTTTGATGACCGACACCATTTCTCCTTTGAGGAATGATCAGAGGTGAACCTTATTATTGAAGGCTTCTGCAATCCGATTTTGGTAGACTTCCAAATGGTGAAAAGTGTGCAATATTTTCTCATCCAACTTCCCTAGCTCATCAAATCATTTTTGGGATAACTCATCTATAGATAGTTGATCACAAATAGAGACACAAAGTGATGATAGTTGAATTTCAATGGGCAAAATTGCCTCCATCCCATGTACTAATGAGTGTGGTGTTTCTTGAGCGGCAGTGAGAGTTGTGGTCTAGTAATCCCAAAGAGAATGGATGAGCTTGTTCAGTCATGATTTATTATCCTTGTCCACCATCTTTTGGAGTATGTTTTATAGGGTATTTTTAAAAGCCTCTATCTGTCTATTGGCTACTGCATGGTAGTGGGATGAATGTTTGGCTTTCATACCATACTCCAATTAGATTTTTCCAATTCAACAGAGTAGAAATTGGTTCTATTGTATATCAGTATTGTGCAAGAGACACCAAACATGGTGATGATATTTTCTTTCACAAAGTTGACAATTATATTTTCTCTTACTTCTTTATGGGGTAAAATGTATACCCAATTGGAAAATAAGTAGGTTTCTATGAGAATAAACTTGAATTGTTTAGTTGTGGTAGGAGGATATGGTCCCATGATCTGCATTCCCCATATGAATAATGGCTAAGAGTACTTAGCTATGTGAAGCAACTACAAGGGGTTTATGGATGAAATTAGCATGGAATTGGAAGGAATGAAAATTTTTGGTGAAATCGGCACAGTCTTGCATCATGGTGTGGAAAAAGTACCCAATCCTTAAAATTTGATGAGAGAATTTGGATGATGACTGGTGTGCCCCACAAGTTTCAGCAAGCACTTATTTCATGATGGCTGTGGTCTCTTCTCCATCAATGCACCTGAGAAGGAATCCAATAAGGCCTCTCTTATAAAGAACCTTTTGCTGATTTGTGCCATCATACATCCTGAAATTGACTGCACTTCTTTGGATTTATTGTCTTCCAGACCTATCTTGTGGGAGTTCACCCTTTTGAAGATTATACGCAATGGGAGTCATCTGGCCAGTGGTAGGACCATACAGCTCATAGATGGGACTGATCTAGTTAATTTATTCTATTTTTTACTGAATGAATGGTAAGACCATCCATAGGTGGGAAATAATAATGAATTTTTCATTCTGATATGGGTTGGCCTGAGTTGTGGTCGCATTTTACAGTGCACCGGCTTGCACATTTTGTGAATGAGGGAAATAAACCATTTTCAGCTATGATGGGAATTATGCCACCAATCCTAGAACATGGTTCATCAAAGGGATTAGATCCTCTTTATTTATATCATAGTCACTATTGACGTGCTTGATGACTAGTTTTGAATCACCATTAATCCTTAGGTGTTAGGATTGTGCATTAAGTTCTAACTCAAGTCCCGCAATGAGGGCCTAGTACTCTGCTTCATTATTCAAGCATCCTTCTGACAATATGAATGAACAGGGAAGAACTGATTTTTTATTGATATGAGTTGGAATCCCATACCCACTTTTTTGAACTTGGAGTCTTCCACTCTTTTTTCCTGTCAAGATTATGGATTCACCTTGGAAGTGCATTTCTTACATCCGGAAGTTCTATTGAATAGGTAAAACTTCATCATTAGGTAGCTTAGCATATAATAGCATTACATATGGTGAGGGATTCTATTCCATGAAATATGATAATGTATGGGCATTGAATGATTTCTACTGTATGAACTGTATATCGAATGGATGCAGGATGATTGCCCACTATGATAGGCATCCAGTTAACAATGGGTGATTGAGAATATACATGAGTGGGTTTCTACGAGATACCAAATGGACTTTGTGGTGCTGTAAGTAATGTATCATCTTCTTCACTACTAATATTAATACGAGGAAGCTCTTCTCGATATTTGAATAATGAGTCTCAACATGAATCATTGTTCAGATAAGATAATAGAGATTTTTCTCATTGTCGGCTTCATTCTTTTCTGTGAAGAAGGCACCTAGGGATCGCTCCAAGGAAGTTATGTATATAATGAGTAGTCTTCCTTCAACAGGAAGTATTATAACTGATGGAATCAAGAGATATTTCTTTATATTGTTGAATTATTTTTGACAATCATCAGTCCATTGATATTCTACCCTTTTTTTCATCAACCTCGGGAAGGGAAAACATTTTCCAACAAACTTGGCTATGAAGCACCGAATGTAATCTTGGTGTCTTTGGAGTCCACTCAACTCAATGAGGTTGAGAGGTGGTGACATGAAAATGATGAAATTTTTCTTCTCAGGGTTGACATTGATTCCTCGGTGGTGCATGATGGAGCCAAGTAATTTCCCTGAGGTGATGCCAAAAGAACATTTCAGGGGGGTCATTTTCAAACTGTGATGTCAAAGTTTATTGAAGATGTAACGCACTGACCCCAGTTACCCAGAGTCGGTGCATTATTTTAATACATTCACATGATTACAAGGACTCAAGTCCTAAAGGACTGATTGGTTTAGCAGTCTTGGAAAATAGAATACAAAAATGAACATTAAATTACACTTTCTAACATGCAGTAAAACATAAATAATTCTTTGAGAATGCTTTTGTTACCTTAGCTTAACCATGCATATCAATCATAAAACACTTCTTTGGATCTTGTGAAAATAAAACATAATAAAGGGGTGAGCTTAGATGCTCAGTAAGGGTAAATAATTTAGCGAAAGCTATAAATTTTTTAAGGCAAGATGTGTAATAAAAACAACAGTCTTTTAAACATAAACATGAACATAATATGGAAAAAATAAATCAAACATTACCATATAAACATGCACATGGATATTCTACTAGTCTAGTAACCACAGGTATTAACTAATTTCATAACGATGGATTGAATAATGTCAGACATCATAACCACATAATCAAGGCCTCGTGACAAGAATAAAAATAAAAAAAATCCATGGACTTGTGCCAAGACAATAGTTTGTCTCATGAGACCTACCGATGCATTGAGGAGCTATATCAGGCTCCACCCATCACTTACTAAGTCCAATACATTCCTTATATGAAAATGTTGAAACATAACATAAACATTCATATTAAAACCAGCATACAAAATTTCAATACTTTAACCATAAACCATGAATGGTATAAAAATAGCACATCCACAGTCAAAAATAGCATAACTCCTACAATACAATATGGAACAATATACTATAATAAATCAACCTCAATCAAGAATAATATCCAGTAAATAATGTTGACATAGTTGAAAATGTTCAGTAAAACTCTTTGAGAGAAATATCCTTTTTTCTTGAAATAATTTAAAAGTCACAAAATTTAGAAAGGAAGACATTTAAAAGACATTTTTGAATCAAAGTGTCCCATACCACTTTGAAACTTTTGAAAGAATTGACATTTTAAAAAATTCATGTCCAAATAAATAAATCCTTAAAAACCCATTTTGAAAACATTGACATTAATGAGAATTATTTAGAAGAATAAATTTTTAAACCATTTAAAATGATGTTTTAGTCAAAGAGTACCTTAAAAATAATCCTTTTGAAAACTCTTTTAGGAAACATGGACATGTATAATAATTATGTCCTAGTAAAAACACACACATAAACAATCTCGGATAATAATGAGATTGATGAATTAAACCTTACTTTGTACTTTTCTTTAGTCGAGGGTACGCTTAGCCTCTTGTATAATGACCATAGTATATTATTGAATTATACCAAAACCATATTAATATTTATGATATAATATATGATTAATGTATGACTATATACTACCCATTTAATAATAATTTCCATGTTAAAGTAACCTTTCGGGTAATAATCGCTTTCTTTATCGTACGTGTTTTAACTTGTTATTCTTGATCGTATCACTTAGATAATGATATACATACTTCCAGAATATAAAACATTATTTATATATAATATATATTTAGAATATAAATATTTATAATATATAGATTTATTAAATGGAAACACAGTTTATGGAGATGGTAGGTCATACATATGCATAAACAATGTTTCCGTTTTCATATCATATTGAATGGAATTAAGTGAATGAGATATATGTAAACACACAAACACACACATATATTTATATATTTCCAGTAGAATTATTATGTCATATATTACAACTTATTAAATATATATATATATATATATATATAAAATCATCATTGAATGGTGAATGTGGAAATGAATCTTATTGCGTCGTGGAGACGGTAAGTCGTACGTACGCACAAGCGATGATATAATTCTATTGATGGTAAAATCATATATACTAGGATGGTATATTATATATAAAGAATCATTAAAATATTATATTTATTATTTACATCAATTACACTCACTATTATACCCATCCAAATAATGAAGTGTTGAATAAAAAACTACACCACAATGTGGAGACGGTAAGCCGTACGTACGCACGTATGAAGACTTTTTCATTCATAGGATGGATAGAATAATGAATATGGTTATACCATATTTATAACAACGTCAATTTATGTAGAAGTTACTGGATTTATTATTTTGGTAAGGAAACAACAATGAACGAGGAAGTGAAATAAGAAAAGAACTTTGAAAGAGGTGATGAAATTATTACCTCTTCTTTGGATGCTTCCTTTTGATTTGATCAAAAGGGCTCCTTAGGTTGGATTTCTGATAAAATTAAGTTCTATAGGTTGAAGTTAGGGTAGTTGGGAGGATATTTAAGCAGGGTTTGGATGAGCTAAATAGCTTTGAAGGTGTTATTTTGAGAGAATATGAAGTACCCTTTTATAAGAGAGGTGAGAGTCACTTTAAAAAAACCTGAAATATTAGTTTTTTATACAATAATATTCATTTTATAATGGATAAAAAAGGATTTATTTCGAGGATAAGGTGGGTATGGGTCAAAAACCTCTCAACTAATAGGTTTTAGACTGGTTTAGGTCACCATATTAACCTTATCATTTAGATTTACCTCTCAGTTAAATAGTTTAACTTTTACCATGTATTCTTGTATTATTATAATAAATGGTTAATAAATATACTATAAAAATCAAATTGAACCCAATTTGATTAATTATTGACATATAAAACCTTATCTACATCCTTTTTATGATACTTATTTTTTTAGGAATATTATATCATTTAATAATATGGTATTTATTTTAAAAATTCATTTATGCCAATTTTGACACTATTTAGTCTTCCGTTTTTGTGAAAGTCATAACAACATTATCACTTCAAAAAAAATATTTAATTAACCCTAACATTCCATATTATCCTATAAAATTGGTTGAATACATCAAAAGACCTAATTTAAAATTACTTTAATATTTATAATATCAATTATTTTAATCGTTCAATAATAAGGTAATTACTGCATCATCATTGTGTCATAAATAAATTTAATTATTTAATGTATAAAAATTATAAATAAAATACCATTATATAAAAAATATTTTTATCTTTATAATGAATATTTATAGTCTATTTTATCCTAGGTATAACCCTATATTAAAAAATTTTTAGTTATTAAAAGTTGAATTTAACACTTTTAACTCTTCTTTAAATAAAATATAATAAAGTCCAAATCTAATTCAAGTGGACCGAAAGGATCATATGTTATTTATAAGTATTATTTGGGACGAAATACAATTATAAAATAGAATTATGACATATTTTGGGGAAATTATAATATCATTTTTACCTTTAATTACCCTATTTACTTTTAACTGTGGTAAATAAAATTCAAAAGTTACTATTCACTAAAAATTATTTTCATCATTTATTGATGTCGACAATGTCTCTTGAATTTTTAAAATTCAACTCACAGAAGAGGTAAAAAAAAAATTTATGCAAATTTTGAAATGTGCATAGAATGTGGGTAAATGTGCCTAGAAGCTGGGTAAAAAGACGTTAAAATGGTTCAATAAAATTTTATATATCTAATATTATTTTAAATGAACTACAATGACATAAATTGTACTAATATATTTATTATTAATCTACCTTAAGATAAATTTTTAATTAAAAATAATTATTTAATTGAAAAATTTGGTTTTTATCTATAACACGGTGTTTTTCACTATTCATCAAAAATTGAAAGTTTTCAGAAAAATAAAAAAAAATCACCCTAAGTTAATTTTGATATTATGAATCCAAAAATTATGTCAATAATACCAAATTCAAAAGATATAAGTTGCATTAATTAATTTAAAATTAATTCTCGTTGTCAAAACCATAATGTAGGTTTTTAAGAAGTAAAAACTATCAAAATATTGACATGTTCTTATGTCAAATTTAAAAGTGAGATTACTTAAAATGACATATATTATATTAAATGATAAGAATATAATATAATTAAACTTTAAAACCACTCAAATTAATAATTTAACTCTTTAAATTATTTCTGTTAAAAAAGTTGTTTTCAATTATAATTTAGTATTTTTTTATTATTAATCAAACTTTGAAAGTTATTAGAAATGTACCAAAAATTTATCCAAACTAAATTTTTAGGTCATGATTATAAAGAAGAATTTAATTTTATTAAATTTAATATATAAAATTGTCAAATATTTCATTTAAAAAAGGGTTCTCCATTAAAAGGAGGTAAAATTTCATTTTTTTTAAAAATACTTATTTTATCTGAAAAATTGAATTTGTTCTTATATTTTGTCTAAGAAACACATAATATGGATGTTAAAATTATATGGAGTGTATAAAATTCAAAATTTAGTTAATTCTATTTATAAACACTTTTTGATTGGCTAGTTTGGTAAGTCATGGAGCGCTCGAACTCGGTGCTGCGTGTAACAGAAGCTATTGAATTACTTTAACGATATATCTTACTAAAAAAATATTGGGGTGTTACATTATTCCCTACTTCAAGAAATTGTTTCCTCGCAATTTAAACTTTTTCTTCCAAAATGAAAGGTTAAAAATAGAAAATACCATTGTGGAAAATCCACATCGGAAATAGGGTTAATAAAATTTAGCGTGAATAAGAGGGAAAGGGAAATGAAAAATTCACCAATAAATTAGGATTTTGAATAGGAGAACATTGGTGGAAATTTTAGAAACATAATTGGAGGAAAATGGTAAATATTTATAAGGAGTGATTGAGGTCATCAATCATAAACAAGTGAGCAATAAATAGAAAATTGTGGGCCTCAAAGCCATAAATCTATGATGAATTATAATATCATTGGTTCTTCAAAAAATAATTTATAAGGATAATATATTTTTGATTTTAAGATCCTTTCTCTAAAGTATTAGAAATAATTTATTCATATAATAAGAAAGAAAAATACTTGACAAGTAGAGTTCCATCCTTTAACTAATTTCTACCACAAACTAATATTTCAATTCCAAAGATAATAGAACTTAAAAATATTCTATTTATCCTAATAATATAGGGTTTAAAAAAATTAATTTATAATTCATCTATCAGACTATTAAAAAAAATACATTATATAAACCAGGACATCACGTAGGCCAGTGGTGGGTGATGCACCCTTATCGCCCTTCGGTTTCGAGTTCAAGTCTTGCAGCCTTGCCGGATGCGACGGGTTGTCACACGACCATCGAGTTGTCCTTTTTATAAAAATCCAAAAATAATCTTAAGAAATGTTTTAACCTAAAACAATAGTATCCATAGTCCATATTAATTCATTCCAACCTTTAGACTTATCCAAAATACTTCTGTCCAAACATACAGTCCAAAATTTATAAGGAAGGTAAAAATAATGAAGATATCTTTTTTCCAAATTGTTTTGTAGTTCCTTGAAACATGTGTTCTAGTTTTAAGAATCACTATTTCCAGGATGTTTCCATTGGATTTATTTATGGAACTAGAAACTCCCAATAGTTCTTTATCCAAATGGGACCTACTTTCTAAAGGCAGACGTTCATTAATTTTGAACTTTACGATACTTAATAACGTGCATTGGTTGAGTGGAAGGGTGGTCAGACTCATCACACCCATTTGGGGGGAATTATTGTCTACTCTAGGACTCTCTTTTTAAATTTAAGAAATTTTCTTGAATACTTATTAATTCACCAAGTACATCATAAGTATCCCTTGAAATTTACAATCACTTATTAACATGTATACAATTTAGAATCATTAGTATGCATTCAAGGTTCTTCATAAATGGAAATATCTATATGTATTAGAGGTTTTCCATCAATGTTATCCTCCAATATACCTATTATAGATTCTTTTAATCATTGTTGTGATGATACTGGTTTTTAAGCCACTCAGTGGGGCACTCTAGAATTTATTGACATCTAGGGAGATGAAGGTTTGTTTTGATCTTGGGATCATGCCCTTAAAATGGGCTACCTACATATCCTTGTGAAAGGAATCCAAACCATCGTAGTTCAGTGTCTCTTAACATGAAACATCATACCTTTTAAGGTCATGTGATAAGGACCTCTAAGAGAAAGGTTCTTGGTCAAAACTTAGTGTGGGACTTACGCTGAAGCAGCCCGAGGAACTTGTAAAGGATATGAGTTTCCAAGTAGGATCAGACCTTATTGGGAATATGGCCCAAGGAGAACTGGGTTGATTTGAAGTGTTCATTTTGAACCTCAAGGAGGCCTCCTACGTATCCCATATTAATGGGAATCAAATCCCACGTAGTTCGATAAATCTCATAGGAGAATATGTTCCTCTGAGAAATATGAGTTTGGGTTTACTTCCTGAAAAGGATGCCTTGATGATTTGAAGATTGAATTTGGGGATTATTTCATAAGCAGGATGCCCAGTGAGCTCGGTCCTTGATATGGCTTCTTACGTATCTTGGTTTGAACAGGAATCAGAGTTCTCATAGTTTCTTTCAATGAGTGTTTGTGAACATGTTGTAACCATCACGTATATCTAAGCACAAGTGAGTCATTCTCGGTGTGAGAAACAAGAGGATGTGAAAGATTCAACAATGAAACTTCACACTTTTCCTCTTTCACTGATGGAAGAGGGCGTTTAGACTATGGAAGAGGGTGAGGCGATGAGCCTTCCCTCTTTTCTATTTATATTGGACAATGGTACAATGTAAGGAGGAAGGGATGAAGGTGGTGGGCTTACACCAGGATGGTTTCCCTGAAATTCTTCTTGGTAGGAAAGGGAGACTTCTCCTTTTCTTGTGTGGAAAAGTAAGTGTGAACTGTACCTTCCTTACCAGAGACCTGAGGTTCCGAGTCACCTCTTTGAGAAAGGAGAGGCCATGACCCAACCCTCCTCCAAACTGAGAAATTTCCAACATTGTTTCTGGGAGAAAGGTCTATGTGACTGCAGATATACAAACCCAGAGACATTTCCTGAATCTTAAACCCACTGTGAAACAAATTTGGGAAACCTCTGACTGCGGAAATACAAACCCAAATAGGAGACACACTGATGTGCCTTTCCCAACGGTGTGATAAGTCAGGAGGTTTTGGTGGAGGCTTCAACTTAGTCCCTTTCAGATAAGGGAACCAAGGAAGGAGATACCCTTCCCTAAATGGATTTTAAAAAGGGTACTTGAATTGGTCGCGTAGGTACCTCGTGAATGTATGCTGCGTAGGTACCCCACGTTGTTGTACTGTGTAGGTATAACACACATGTATGGCACACAGGTATACCACGCAAGTATAAATGATGATTTAAGAATATGAAGACCTTCAAAAAAATGCTTATCGCATTTAATTATCTCTTCTCTCATGGTCTAGAGAGCTACCTGATACAATTTGGGGGATCTAGGGGAAATAGCTATGAAATGGGAGCTTTAGAGAGTCTTTCACTTTTTTCAGTCATTAAATAGAGAGACCAAGGGCTCTATTTATAGGCACGTATGGGGACTGGTCAAAGAGATGTTGTCCGCGTAGGTCCTTCACGCAGCTTTTCCATGCAGTTATTCCACATAGGTGCACAAAACATCTTCAGGTGCAGAGCTCTATCATGTAGATCAGTCGCGCAACTCTGTTGCATAGGTCAGTCACGCAGATCCATCGTGGAGGTCAGTCACGGAGGTCAGTCACGTAGCTCCATCGCATAGGCCCATGAAGCTAGTCCATCGCGAAGCTCTTTGGGAATATTTTGATTTTACTTTTCACTCTTCGAAACTTGCTTTGGGATATGAAATACATGGATTTTTCTTCGTATTCTTTTTGGTTACTTTCTCAAGTAGTGTCAACAAAATCCCCCCCCCCCCATTATGATTGAATTTGAAATGTACAAAGAGGGTATATTCCTTAGGAGAAATTTGCAGAAAAATGTAGGTTTACCACGCAAGTGCTTCACATAGGTATGACATGAAGAGTTGACACACAGTCTAGACACATAGGTCTTCAATTGCCTATAAATAGGTCTCACCCTTCACGATTTTTTTTCATTTGTACTTTCTCTGAAATTTTGTAGCTCTCATTGCATAAATTGTTCACCTAGATCTTATTGAGTTGTGATCTCACATAATTTCCTTGAAATTTATTCAAGGTAAAATTATTTTAAGTGATGGAGCTACTCCAAACAACTTCATCGATGGATTTGCACTAGGACCCTTGGCGAAGGACCTACGCGATGGACCTCATAGAAGGACCTACACAACAAGCCTCGTCAAAGGACCTACGTGAACCGTGTCATTTGTAAATTTTTTGATTTCCTCTTTAAAAGTTTGACCTATAAGTTTGGTAATTCTTTTTCAGTAATGAATGACTCATTTCATGACTCATACTGAAGAATATAAGGCTTGCCAAAATGAAATAATGAAGATCATCAGACCAAACTATTATGACATTGTTGAGAGTACTCTTCCTGTGCTATGGAAGGGTCAAATTCTATACCAACATGACTACGCACAAAGTCCTTATTTACCCTTATACTGGCATTGTATTTTGCAAGATTCCCATGTTCCATCTGTTAAAAAGCACTTTCCAAAGAATTGGTTTCCTCAGTATTCCAACTGTAACTGTATGAATATTATTGCAAGGGGGGTTCCAGTATAAGAAAGAACTATCCCTATTAGTTTCATCTTTCATCATAGTGGTTTGAGTCCCAATATTAAGGATCATGTTGTAGAGCGAAGACCACATTGCTATGATTCCAATTTTCAGGCTTCTCAAACAAATCAATCTAATATTTGGAAGGAAGACTGGGATCTTCGTTCTGGAGGAGGTGTCAAACCCAAGTGGATGTGAGCATTCTGGGTACGTCTGACTTGTGTAGAATCTTGGAAAGAGTTATCAGATGTTCATATCTATGAAGCTATCTGGATAGGGAAAACTTATGTTTATAAAAATGATTTCATTCCTAAATTACTGAACTGTTGGAGTCCACAAACGAATTCCTTTAATTTGACGCATGGTGAAGTTGGTATTAGTCTCTCATATATTTACCAAATAGCTAGGATTCCCATTCCTGGGGAAATGTATGATGAATTCTTTCCACCTTCTATAACATGGGGTGATGCTACTAGAACATCACCACTGGACCATGAATTATTTAAGATATAGAATAATTTACCAAATGACAAGAAAGATATCCATGCCAAAGTGTGGATAGAAGCCTTCTTATAAACAACAATAGAGAAAGGTCCAACTTGTGGATGTCCTACTATTTGTCCTTCTGCAGATAACCAGGGCAGTTCAGGAACATATTGTCCTACACTAGAAAGGGGTGACTATAAGCACTGGGGATATAAAGCGAAACCTGATATAGATGAAAAAGTACACTTAACTACCTTCCTTGATATGTGGTCAAGCATTTATTTTCTTCCAGTTCGTGAATCCGGGGGTGGTGTAAGATTAGGTACTTTTATCATTGCAGCTAAATTGGTAGAAGGGAAGTATATTGGGTAATCAAACCCTATATTGGAATGAATTTACCATCTTCTGCAGCATTAATATAATGCGAAGACTCCATTTAGAATTGCAGGGCCATTCCAAGTGTTGTGGGGATGGATTGCAGGTCCTTTTTCTTCATACTCAGTGTTGAGTTCAGTTAGAGTTCCCAATGGTCTATTCACCCCATTTTACATAATTTTTCTGGTATTTAGCCTCTAAGCTTGAGACTTGATGTGGTGCTAAAGGCATTGATTGTCTTAGGAGAATTCACCTTCTTTTCTTTTGGTAACCCACTAGTTGGAGAATTTATTGATGATGGTAAAGAAAAGAATTATGAGTTGAGATATTATATAATGGCATTCAGTGATGGCATATTATCAACCAGGATTGATGGTGAAATTATCTGCAAGGCTTATGTCCCCTATAGGTTTTCTCGTCTGTTCAGATGCCTTCAACAATCAAAAAATTTTCCACCTATGTATGTTATACATAAGAAACACCCAATGGTAGCACAAAAATTATGGATCCTAATGGATTTAGAGGTATCCAAACTGTCAATTATTCTACCTCCACTAGATGCATCGATTGGATTGGAATATTGGTATGCCAAAGCTTGGAGCTCTTCATATCCCCAAGGGGATTTGAAAAAAGGAATATATCTAGTGGAGGATACAATGACTATTGCACGTGGAAATCGTGGTAAGAAGTCCAAGGCTACATATGATACAAAATTTTATGAGGTTTCAGATCCCTCAAAACATCTTCGTAGGAGGTATACTAGGAAGAACGGGGCTAGAGATGCAATACCTCCAACGCCAAGGCGATCCAGTCACTGCCCTCAAACAGAGATTCCTATTCCATATGTTGAACTTTTTGAAGAAAGGAGGCCTGAATAAGTTCACCAATCAGAAGGTTTTGAATCTCCTCCATAGTCAACAAAACCAAGATTGAATTATGTGCTACCTTCATTAATTCATCATTGGGAGGGTTTCACTCGCGAACATAGGGATTCATGGGCATTTCTCCAACATGGTATCCATATACCAAATATTGGTGACATCAAGGCACCTTCTGATTGAAATTCAGATAATAACTTGGCTGAAGTACAGAATTATATTACGAAGCTAGTGGCTTTTATATATGCAACTGATGAACAAATCCCAGCCTCTAAATGAGTATCTCATATGTTGGACTTAAGAGTCCGCAAAGGGGTAATTATCGACTCTGAGGAAGAGTGGGATATTTATGTTAATACTGAGAATGTATTTCCATTTTTCTTTTGTCTCAACTATACTTTACCATTTATCATCATTAATATTGATGAAAATGTATTTGTGAATCTTGAATGTAGAAAATGAAGATCTGGACCAATTCTCAAATCACCTAAGTATGGTCCTGCAGGCTCTCCTATTGACGCAACGAATGATCCTCCCAGGTTACCAGAACATTCTCTAGGAGCAAGAATTATGACTGGGGTAATGGTGACAGAAATTCCATAACCATTACCTCAATTTTCCCCTACTAAAAAGAGTGTTTCAATCTCTCCCTAAGATTTTGAACAAAAACGCAAGAGATCAATGAGATTCATCCGAAGTGTTCGCTGAAGGAGTAAGTATTTATACTATCCTTAGGGAATATAACTCACTCAATATACTCTGGTAACCATGGTTTATCCTCTTGTAGGATCTATTTCTCTCTCCTCTCTCAAGGGATTAAGAGCTGATTATTCAAGACCAGATAAAGAAACCCTAGGGGAAACCCAGGTTCATACTGACGAATATGAAATTTTAGTAGATAAAACGTCAAAAGATTCAGCTATAAGTGCTCCTGGATCTACTGAGAGAGAGGAAATCCATGGTAAGATTAAATACATTCCTCAGTTGCATTTGTCAAAGGATCTTGAAATAATTAGCATTTATATTCCTATTTCTTTAGAAGAAAGGAATGAAGATCCAGAAAAATATAAGAAAAATAATGATGTTAAACCAAACTTGGAAAGACCTAAAGTTTTCATACCAATTAAAGAGCCAACGAGACAAAATTTCCACGGAGCCAATCTGGGTATCAACTAACATTTGTTGGATACCTTAAATGGAGAGGATGCTATAACATTTCAGGCTGTATACACTGAAATGATGGACACCCTTAATCCAAATATTGATATTCCAGATTCCATCAAGGAGTTTGGGGATTTCATTGAGAAATTTCAAGGGTGAAAGTTCCTATTCTTGCATTTTCCATACATAATTTGTTCTTAATATTGATTCCTTAAATCAAAGTTCACCTTAATCATCTTTATTTGTAGAAAATGCCGCAAAGGCTCTTCAGAAATAGGGTGTTACACTTTATCCTTCTACTGGGGCTGGAGAAATACATACAGAGGATCCTTCATTAAGAGTAGTTCCAGATCCTCAAATTTCATAACTGAGAAAATTAAAGGAAATTCCCCCTCTTAAGAAACATCTCCTCAGAACACTGAAGCTGATAATACGAGGAATGAATCCAATCAAGTAGATGACTTATTATTGGGTAAATATAATCAGATATTTGAATCATATTTGTTTCCTCTATTTGAAACTAATAATGACCTTCATTTTTCATTTAGGGTTATCAGCTATTATATCAGAAGGTGAAGCTTCTACTGTCCCAAGAGAAGTAGAACAAGTCATCTCTTTAAGCGACTTGTTTACAATGTACATTTTACCACATATTAGTGACTCATATTGAAAATTAGAGATGCAATATGCTCTTGGCATGGCATGTAAGAAGACTTGGTGGCATATCTAGAGCATAATTTCTGAAAATACTTTAGATGAATTGTTTTCCCATTTTTCAAAACTCCCAGCATTATTCTTTGTATTGGGATTTGGTGGATTTAATTATCGTCTAGTCTATGATGCCATGAAAGAGACTATTCACCGATGGGAGTAAGAGCATAATTTGAGAAAATATTTTGAATAGGCTAAATTACTCATCAATATTGAGGGATTTCAAGCTACAATAGTTGAGGAAGAGGAAAATCATAATAATAAATCACTCTAAATTAGCTAACAAATCAAAGAAACCACGAAGGAGTAGTTATATCTTCAACAACAACTGGATGTTGTTCATAACAAGCTTGGGCAGTTGAACCAGACATTAGGAGAAACCCAATTAGAGTGGATAACTACCATTTCAACTGCTAAGGAAGCACTTCTTCGGGCAGAGGAGGTTCAAGTTGCTCTACTGCATCATCTTCAACAAGCATATGATAGGGAATATGAAGCGGTCCAACAAATAAAAATTCATGTTGAGAGTTTATTCTAAAAAATGATAGAGAGGCTCCATTTTGTTGATGTCCCTCTATTTTCATATGAATAAAAGAATTTTTTTCATCATATAAATCTTCATTCCTCTTTATCATGATTGTAATATGAAAAGTAAATAACGATAATGATTTCTTTATGTTAAAAAATCATTATAATAATAAAAATAATGAAGTGCTAAAATTTTTCTTATTAAGCTGAGGGACCTATTGAGAATAATTTTATTTTTAATATGTTATATGGATAAACCCACAAACGTTGTATCTTGTGACCTCTTTTTTTATTGCTCAATATTACCTAAATCATACAAAAAATGTTTGTTTAGTGAGCTAGGACTCGACTTTTGTTCAGAGTGCCCTTCACGGGTTCTCAAACTAATGAGTACCAAGTATTTTTTTTGTTTGGAATTTTTGAGTCATCCATGTTGGACTATAAAGGGCAAATATTTAGGGTCGAATAGCTTTGACCATAAATTTTTAATGTAGTTCCTAAACAAGACTTTGTAACTAAGAATTTCTTTAATATTCATTAAAAATTCTCAAGGGGAATCTTGAGCCATGATTTTTATGGACACAAAATTTAAAACCTATTACAACACAAGGGGAGTCTCTTCGAAGAACAAAATTACCATTATTTTACAAAACCGGTATGGTGGTTGTGTTATATAGGGTAAACTAGGGCATATGCTGCATAGCCAAAGAGTGGCATCTTTTGACTGACAGGCTAATTATGTAGGCAACTTATTCAAGGCCTCTTAAGGACACATGCTGCATAGTCAGACAAATGAGCTCTTTGAATTTTAACACTTTACTATTGATAGATAGGGGAAAATATTATTTGAGTGACTCAAGACAACAATGGGTGGTTTTTCCAGGGAAATAAATTTTAAGAATCGAATAGGGCTATTTTAGACCAACATAAGTTTTGAATAAGAAAACCATTTATATAAAAATTTTGTGTATGAGTAATGGTTAAAATTTATCAGAAAAGGGAATTTCTAAAATCATACTGTGTAGTTTTAAGTCATTCTATGAGGAAATTGGTACTATGAGGTTTTATGTCATGTAGTGAGGACATTGGGTGGATTTAATTTAGGTCTTCATCTCTGATGAAAAGTACAAAACTCTCCCAATTTATTGATAATTTGTTTGGAAATATACTATCATATTCAAGTATGAAAGGGAAAATTTTAAACTATGATTTGGGAATTTTTGAAAATGAGGAATGATATGGGAAAATGGCTAAAAATATTAGAGGAAGTCTTTTCCCAGAATGAAGTACCATTATTTGACAAACCCGTTATGGGGGCTATATTATACAGGGCCAACTTGGTCTTATTCTACATATCCAAATAGTGGCATCTTTTGACTGACATGCCTGTTATGTAGGTAACTTATGCAAGGACACCTATGGGCATGTACTGCATAGTCAAACAAAAGTGATCTTAGAAGTTTAACATTCTATTTCTAAAAGCCAACGAAAGTTTATGGAGATTCAGATTTTCTGAAGCACATAGTTTGATTTATGGATAAAGGTACCTAAATATGGAAGGTGTATTTCCAACCAAGAGTGTCCAAATAATTGGAGGAATAAGACTTTTACAAAGGTCTGACCCAAATGTAAGAGGTATGGTGTTTGTAGTTTTAGTTCATACAATTAGGACCAGAAATGGAGACAATATATAACATGTGGCCAAGTGATTTCAAGTTTATTTCATAGTTCATCAAATACATGGTGAGGTAAATTCATAAACCATGGTCTTGAAGACTTTGAGATTGTGAGAAATATAATGGGACAAGTATACTTAAATGAATGTTTTAAAATACAGATTCTTGTATATTGTCATCAAAGATTAAAGGGGAAAAAGATACTATAACCAAGAATGAAGTTACCATATTTTGGAAAACCCGTTATAGGGGTTGTATTATGCAGATCCAACTAGGGAGTATGTTCCATAGACAAATAGTGGAATCTTTTGACTAACATGCCTATTATGTGGGTAACTTATGCAAGGCTGCCTAAGGGAATGTGCTTCATAGTCAGGAAAAAGATCTCTCGGGTATTAGAAACTATGTCACCAAAAAACCGTAAGAATGATTATGAGGATCTGGAAATATTCAAGATGAAGAGTCTGAAATATGGAAGGGGGTTATGCCCAATGCATATGAAAAATATTTGAACCAATATTTGAACATGATTTTGATGTCCTTTACATAGATCTGACTCATATGTAAAATGGATACTTTCTTTGTTTCCTCTGAATGAATATTATGATATGCAGTTTAAAGTCATGAAACGAGGACATTATACTTTACAGTTTTAAGTCATGCAGTGAGGAAAATATACTGTGCAGTTTTAAGTCATGTACTGAGGACATTTGAAACCCCATAAATAATTGAAATGCCTTACTTATATAAGGAAACCTTTTACCCAATTCCTACACTGACTTGAGCTATGGTTGGTGTGAGAAACACGGATTAGTAAGGGTATCTTTTATAATACAAAGGTGACATAGATGAAGAATGGGGTGTTATATTTCCATGCATTTTAACGTCGTACAATAAGGAAGAAGATGAACCGATGTGAAAGGAAAAGACATATTGTAACTAGGTTAAGGAATAACACCCAAGTGTCACTATATGTGTTGCTGGGGAAAGGATCAAGTCATAAATAATTATTAAAACATTTCCTATGTAGATTTTATTCTTATAAAAGAATTAAAGGGTTTTTTCTATCATAGCTGGGCCCATGAATGGAGATCTAGGAATCTCTACATATCATAAACTACATGAGAATCAATTTTTACATAGTTCTTTAAACAATCATTCCTCACGCCAAGTTTGACATGAAGAATGGGGGCATCTAACACGTTCTGAGAGAACGGTAAATCTTTAAGACATAAAATGGTATAAGGACCAAATCATATATCTTAAGGAAACACTATGTATAGATCTGATTCATATACAGGAGGATAAAAGAAGATAAGAAGATTTTTTTATTGTGGATGGGCCCAAAATTGGAGATTTAGGAATCTCTATGTATCTCATTGAAAATGAGAATCAAGCCATACGTAGTTCTTGAAACATGGTCTCTATGATGATTTGACTCTGATATAGGAAATAGAGGGACTCATGTACTACTAAGAAGTAGTGACGATGTTAATGAAGTTTTCTTATGGAAACTTCTAACATCTTATAGAGAAAACCTTAGTTGTAAAAATTATGTCATGTTGTTTAACATCATACGACAAGGAAGAAGATGCTACACACTTTAACGTCATGCAACATAGATTCTTATGGTTGTTATGTAGTTTAATGTCTTGTAACTAGGACATGGTACTATTCAGTTTAAAGTCTTGAAGCGTGGACTAATATGTATAATTACACAAATTATTTATTCAAAAATATCGCATTGGTTGGAGTTGTAATGAGCTTTCCATCCATTGAGATTAAGGCATAGGCTATATTTGAGTAGACCTTATGTATGGAATACGGTCCTTCCCAATTCGGTTGAAGTTTTGGAGGTTTCTTTCCTGGTATCACTGGAGTCTTAAGGACCAATACCAATTATCCTTGAAGGAATGAACGAAGTCGAACTTTCTTATTAAAAGCTCGTGCTATTCTGTTCTGATAGACTTCTAAATGATGAAAAGTATGCAGTCTTTTCTCATCTAATCTTTCCAACTCATTGAACTATTTCTGAGACCTCTAATCTATAGATAATTTCTCACAGATTGAAACTATAAGTGATGGTAATTGTATTTCAATTAGAAAAACTGCTTCAGTTCTATATACCAATGAATAAGGAGTTACTTGGGTAGAAGTACAAGTAGTAGTCCGATAATCCCATAAAACATTCAGAACTTTATCCGAACATGATTTCTTATCTTTATCAACCATCTTCTGGAGTATATTTGGTAGATTATTTTTTGAGGTCTCTATCTATCCATTGACCACTACATGATAGTGAGATGAATGGTTGGACATGATATTATGTTCCTGATACAACTTTTTTACTTTAGCAGAACAAAAATTGATGCCATTGTCCGTCAAAATAGTATGAGGTATACCAAATTTGGTGAGGATATTAGTTTTGAAAAAACTAACAATGTTTTTTGCTCTGACTTCCTTGAGATGTATTGCCTCATCTCATTTAGAGAATAATTCAGCAGCAGTGAGAATATACTTGAACTACTTAGCTGTGGTTGGAGGATAAGGCCATACTACAACCATTCCCCATGTGGAAAATGGCCAGGAGTATTTAGCTGTATTTAGAAATTATGGGGGTTGATGAATGAAGTTGGCATTCACTTGACAGGGATGACATTTTTTAGTGAAATCTGTACAATCCTGTGTCATTGAAGGCCAAAAGTAACCACGCCTTTGTATCTGATCGGAGAGTCTGTGTCCAGATTGGTGGTCACCACAAGCTCTAGAATGTACTTCTTTCATGACAGCTACAGTCACTACTCCATCAATACATCTGAAGATAATTTCATCAAAGCCTCATTTGTAAAGGATCTTTTGGTGGTCTGGACTATCATAAAGAGTAAAATTGGTCGCTCATCACTGGATCTGCTCCAAATCAGCCCTATTTAGTGGTAGTATCCCATTTTGAATATATTCCGTGATGGATGTTCTCCATCCTGTGGTATGACTATATAGTTCAGAAATAGGGATAATTTCATTAATTTCCTCCCTTCTGGTTTGAAAAGAAGGTGAAACCACATGGCGATGGGTTATGCTAATAACTATTTCATCCCGATTTGGATCTGCCAAGGGTGTAGCTACATTATCCAGTGCATCTGATTGATCATTTTGTGATCGTAGGATATAAGACAATGTCAGATCTGAGGGAAATTTATCCATTACCCCTCTAACGTAATCACACAAACAGATTTACTCTTCTTTTCTGATAGAATATTCCCCATTGATTTGTTTGATTACCAATTCTGAATCACCTTTTACCTTCAAATGATCCATTTCCACCTGAAGGGAAAATTCCAAACCTGCAATGAGAGCTCGATATTCTACTTCCTTATTGGTACCACCTTCTAATAATAGGAAAGAAGAAGGAAATACTGCCTTTTCTAGAGAAATAAGGACAATTCCTAATCAAACCTTGTTGATTTTAGGATTTTCCAGTCTCTTCCCTATTGGAATTCTAGAAGCACCATCAAAATACATTTCCCTTGTTTGGGAATTATCTGGAATGGAGAATAATTCTGCATCAGGAAGTTCAGTATTAAATGATGTATCTTCCTCAAATGGGTGCTCAGCAAGGAAATCAGCCAGATCTTGGCCCTTTACTGACTTTTGAGGCATAAACTGGATATCAAACTATTGAAAAATAACCACCCACCATGCTAGACGTCCTATAAGCATAGGGATAATGAGGATAAATTTGAGCGGGTTACTATGAGATACTAATTGGACCTCATGATGTTGCAGGTAGTGCTTCAATTTCTAAAATGCAAAGATTAATGCTAGGCAGCACTTCTTAATACTTGAATACTGAGTTTCTGCATCAATCATAGTTCAACTGAGATAGTAAAGGTTGTTTTCATTCCCAACATCAATCTTTTGGGAAGAATGGAACCTAGTGATCACTCTAAGGCTATCACGTAGAGAATAAGTAGTCTTCCTTCAACAGGTGGCATCCATAAATGGTGGACTCAAGAGATATTTCTTGAGGGTATTAAATTCTTCTTAACAATATTCAGTCCATTGGTATGTGACTCCCTTATTCATTAATCTGGTGAAGGGTAAACACTTACCTGCCAAATTGGTGATAAAGTTCCAAATATAGGCCTAGTTTCCTTGGATTACTCTTAATTATTTTAAATTTCGAGGAGGTTACATACCAAGGATTTGTTATGTTTTATCAGGATCAACTTTGATACCACGATGGAGTACAAAAAAGCCAAGGAATTTTCCTGAGGTTACCCCGAAAGTACATTTCAAGGTGTGCATCTTCAAACTGTGTTGCTGAAGTTTACTTAATATGGTTTCTAAATCAGAAAAATGATTGGAATGTTGTCTGTATTTCACTACGAAATCATCCACATAAAATTCAAAAAATTTCCCTAAAGAGGGTTTGAAGATATAGTTCATGGAACACTGGTATGTTGCGCCTGCATTCTTTAAGCCAAAGGGAATTACCTGATAACAAAACACACCTTGAGGGGCCCTAAGGCTATAGATTCTTCATCCTCTGGGGCCATTCAGATTTTATTAAACCTAGAGTAACCATCCATAAAGGAAAGAGATTCATAGCCATCTGTTGCATCAATTAGAAGTTCTGTAATTAGGATTGGAAAATCATCTTTAGGACAATGCCAGTTAAGATCTCTGAAATCAATGCAAACTCTAATTTTACCATTCTTATTTTTCATTGGGAAAATATTGGCCAGACATTTGGGATACCGAACTTCCCCAACAAAGTTATCCTTTATAAGCTTATCAACTTCAACTTCAATTTTAGAGGCATGAGTTGGGTGTGTCCTTCTTGCTACTTGATTGAATCCAAAATATTCTTCTAGAAAACCCAAATGATGGGTGGGTACATCAGGATTAAGACCTATAATTTCTGTATAATTACAAGAAAATATATCTCAATGTTGCTTTAGAAAGGAAGTATACACCTCATGATCTTTATAGGTCATGGCCGTACTAATTAGAGCGGGGCGTGGATCTTCTTCTGTACCCATATTTATTTCTCTAAGTTCATCCACAGTGGTAGAGACACCTTCTTCAAATGCTGGAGGAGTATCCATGAGATATTCCTCTTATTATTCATTATGTATTACCTCTTCTATTTCCACTTTCATTGTAGATGAGGAGGCAAAACATCCAGTTTTAGGGGAGAATTTAGTATTTGAACATCCCGAAGAAAAGGCCACCATATCTAACCCTACTGATGATGAAAGGTCTTCCTGTGGTAATAAAGAGGGATTAATAGATTGATAATCAACATCTTTGTCTTCCCCTAGCATTTTTATAATTTCTTATACTCTGATTGACGAAGTAGAGGCTTGTTTTAGTTCAGCAGATGAAATGAAAACATCTCCATTGAGGCTTCCATCATTTCTTGGTGTATTAATAATTTCTCCCATGTTTTCAGGATCAATTTCCACAATTGACATTATAGGGATTACTGGATAAGTGAATGGATTTGGTTTTAACCTTTCAATTTGATTGATAGGTAGCACATAATCTGTATTCAAATTCATGAATGGATTTGCAGGAATCTTTTCCAGTCTATTTGGATCATTAAATCTGGTTATTTACTTCATCATGGACATTGTTCCTTTTCTGTGATAAAACGCTTCCACAATTTACTAAGACTCACATGTTCTAAATGGATCCTTGTCACCATACAATGTCCCAATTTGACCATTGAAATAGTAATTCAAACATTGATGGTATGATTAAGGTATGGTTTCATGTTGATGCAACCAAGGACTTCCAAGAATAATATTGAAGGTTGTGTCCTGAAGAACAACCATAAAATCTGAATTAGACACAAGATCTCCAAATTGAGTTCTGAGTGTAATCTCACCCATTGGTTATTGTTCATTCATGTCATATATTTGAAACATTAAAGTTGAAGGAGATAATTCAGATTCTGTTTGGCCCAATCAATGAAGTGTATGAACGGGAATGAGGTTGACCCCGGAGCCATTATCAATGAAGGCTCATCAGATATCTATGTCATTGACCTTGCCAGACAGATAAAAAGGTATGATATGCCCATGTACCACATGGTCTTCATCTTCATATGTAAAAGATATGAATGTATGACATTCTGTAGAATCATTCTCTATACGATAAACCTCAGTAGCAGAAACTTCGGTTTCAAACTCTTAAGGACTTGACAAATCCTCAATGAGTGCCATTAGAAGATCTTTTGATAGATTCTAAGCATCCATAATTGAGAACTAGACTAGTACATGGGCCAATTGTTTCAAGATAGCATACTTTTGGTTCAAAGATCTTCATTTCCCATCATGAAGATGTGGTATTGTAGGTGATTTAGAAGTTGATGCGTCTGATGTAGTCCTATTATTTGTTGAAGTAGAAGTGGAAGATATTCCTGACTTTGGAAGATTAGACTGACTAGCTCTATTCACTTTCGGAGAGGAAGATAACATTACTACTAATCAGTCCTCCAAAATAATTATGTCAGAACTAGAATTGTTTTTCATGGAAGAAACTCATTGTTCTTATTGATCCCTTAAAAGGGATCTTCCACGATTTTATGTTGTATATATGGTTTAAGCAAGGGTAGAGTTAAAATGGTGATTTATATAATTCTCATGTCTTCCCCTGTATCATCATCCTTGGACTCTTCCTGTATTTCCCCAATTATTTATAAAGAATTATGGCTCATTGTAGTCAGAACCGTCATTGGCATAAGGATCTGTTAGATGGATAACATTAACAGAACCAAAGATCAATTCATCATATGATGAGGATTCTTCATGGCAGGTTGCTTCTAGTTGTTCTGTTTGGCAGGGTGGTGCCCGTGATTTTGAAATAGATGGCATACAATCTTCCAGGGTTAAAGACAACTTTGTCCTTGACATAAGCTCATCTTCTTCTAACTGATCTTTGTCTTTATCATCACTCTGCATCTTTGAGGAACAACCTTTTGATGAAGATGGTTTTGCTGTGGTAGGAGTGGTAGAAGACACAATTGGTTGTTTCAACTATGTTCGTAAAATAGCATGAGTATGGTTGATCATTTTCCTGATCATCCAATCATTATATTTTTTCACACTTTTACTTTTAACCACTTTCCATTCTCCCTCTTCCTTGGGATTGGTAGCAGAAACACATGCAACTTGAGCTGATGAACTTTTCAATTTCACTTGTCCAGAGTCTACCATCTTTTGTAGAAGGTCATTGAAAACAAAGCACTCTTGAATGGGGTGTCCCAATTTCTGATGAAAGGGACAATAATTTGGAAGATCTTCATCTTCATCTTTAGTCAGCTTCTTCAGCCTTGGAAACTGAACCAAATTATTTTTTAAGGATAATATGAAGAAACCAAGAACTTGTTCGTTCTAGAAAGAATAAACTTCATTCTTTAATTCTTTAAACTATTTCTTCCTTTGATCTCTTTGATCATCTTGATGTGGTGGTCATTGCAATTGATGCTTAGGAAGTGGAGCCCTTCAGTATGATCAAGGTCTTAAAGTAGAAGCCGGTACAGGTGCCTGTTTGAGTGTGATTATAGTAGCTTCTTCCTTTCCTATCCTCCTTCCTAGAGCTGATCGGATTACATGAGTTTTATCCTTACTTTCTATAATAGAGTCTTCTATCTGCAGAGCGATTTAAGTAAGGTCTCGAAACCCTCCTATGTATTTCATAGGGATCAATGGTGTGCATAATTCATCACACAGATTTTCTACACAGATTGGTAGAAACTCTTCTTGAGGGAGTTCTAAACTTTAGGAATATGTTAATCCCTTCCATCGATCAATGAAATCTAAAACTCATTAATTATTTGTTTGTATACAATTGGTAAGATCAAAAACTACCGTATTTGGTAGTGTGGAGCTAAATTGAAGACGGAATTTCTGATAGAGTTCTTTCCACCCAGTAATTGATCGAGATTACAAACTTGTATACCAGACAAAAGCTGGTCCTTGTAATGACTGCACAAAACACTTAAGCTTAAATTCTTCTTGTTGTTGAGAAGTTCCCATCATAGGATCACCATGAGAAAAAAATGTGTTAAGTATTGTTCTAGATCTCCCGAACCATTAAATATTGGGAATGTGGTATTCAAAAAATTTTGTGGGGGTGGGGATTGCATCCACCCATTTCCAGTAAGCTCTCTTTTCTAGCTGAACTGGCGCACATCGTTCCTCCATAGATTCTAGTCAAGTTGTTAATGCCTCAATTGCGTTCATAAGAATTTAGGGAATATCTAGATGAGCTGGATTCTGTTCAGGTATAGAAATTGGATCTTGAGCTGCTGCAATGACCGGTAAAACTACTGATGGTGGTGCTGATACCTAGGGATACCATCTAGTAGAAATTCTGTTTCGAAGTAACTCTATTTTGAGTCTTTTTAACTCCTTCATTTCCTCTTCTATATTTGAAAATCTCTCTTCAAGTGAAAGAGATTGACCTTATCTAGTGGAAAAGTGTGATGAAATCTGAATTTTTCCTTTCCCCTTGTTAGATGCCTTTTGGAGAGGGGGAGTTGGTTATTTGAAGGAATACCTATATTCTAGGTAAGCCTATGTTTTCAGGTACACACACCTTCTTCATCCGCCTCAGTGTGTACCATATTATGGACAAGAACTTCATCTTCTAATTCCCTTGAACTTGACTAATTTTTTAGAGGATCTTCTGCAATTGTGTTAATGACATTTAATGATGCATAATGCATTAATGGAATTCTATCAGTGATTCGGCTAGATTGTCTCCCTCTGTATCTTTCACAATACTTCGTTCTCCTATATGAAGAATTACCTGGACCTGTTTATCAGACATTAACATGAAGAGAATCATTGGATAGTTCAATTGTACGCTTTCCTTGTGGCTTCTTCCCTAATCGAGATAAAACTGACTTTCATTGAGGAGGGGATTGCAGATGTGAAGAATCCCCCAGCCCTGTAGGCTGGAACTATTCCTATTGTTCTTATTCAAATCATTGAACATTGATTAATGAATTTAAAGGTTGAATTAAATGTGCCCCCAACCTCGAAAACTGGGGTGATTCTTGAACTGCTATGGCTGAAATTCGTGAAACTTCTCTTCTGGTTTTCGGATTTTGGTTCGGACATTTGCAGAGTGCATTATTCGACAATCACTCAAATGAACTACTTCAGAAGATCGCTATGCTATTTCAGACATTGTCATCCTATAACGCCTGACATCCTCTAAACATGATGCCTGTTAAAGATTCTCAGATGCTTGATCTAAAAGTAGCTCAACAACTTCTTTTCTTTGGGCCTGATTCTGATGGGAACTGGTTGAGGCCTATTCTTGAGAGTACATTTGATTACATACAAAACCTATTGATTGAGGCCGGATGTGGGAAATAACATTGCATGAAACCACTTTTGGTGAAATTTTCTGATTCTTGAGTGCAGTTAAATGCAATGCTTCATATGAACCCAATGCACTGATGCGAACACTAGATGGGGAATCAAAAATTAACTGGCGTAGTCTCTTTAGAGCATTGAGACATACACATTGAAGGGTTCTCTACTATTTTTCAACCATTGGATGTTGGTAAACTGAGAGATATGCCAAATCAATTTGTCATTGTAACCCTTCTATTACCTTTACATGTTTTTTATATTCATCATATGGTAATACTTTGGTTTTCAAATGACAAAGAGTTTTCCATAAGTTGAGACGAATGTCATGAATGAAATTATCAATTCTGGAATATCATTCTGAGAATTTTCCAAAGGCTAGAACATGACCAGTATTTCTCCTTTAGCTAATTGTTTCCTCATGTTTAACACATCTTCTTCATCTTTCACAAGAGGTTTCTCCCCTTGATTTGACCAGAGTGGATTCACTGTTTTAGAAGAAAAATAACCTAAAGGAGGTTTGGAGAATGACCATTCCCTTAAGTCATCTTCCGGTTGATAAAGTGTTTCACCTGTAAATGAAAAATCCCCAAACATGAATGGCTTTGTGTTTTCAAGTGCCTTGAGATTGGAGGGATTTCTCATCACTGCCTTTTTAATTATGGAATCATTTTGACAATGTGGAAAACTTCTGACGAGAGGACTTTCACAGTTAATGCCATCATGGGGAGGATCACCATGGTGGATTACCAAAAAGGGATAAATCTTCTTGACCTTTGGTCTTCTGGCCACATGGAGGGTTTTTGTGGCTCTCATCTGGAGATAGACACTCTAGATTGACCGAATTTTCATGAAGCAAGACTTCATGATGAAGTGTCCGATGACAAACTTCAGAATTACAACTACCACTCCCAAAATTTAGTATTGAGAGGGTAGGATCTTGAGCTGCAATAGATAAATGTCTGAGGGCTTCAAGAACTCCAGCATTAAGAGGAGCTAAATCACAGCTTAACTCTTGATTTTCCAATGGTGTTTGGTGAGACTTCTTTTTGGATGTTCTCTTATACTTAGTTGGAGCCACCTACTGGGATAAGTGGTTATAATGGGTAGGTGTATATGCTTGACTTGTATTAGTTACCAGAATGGACTGATTAACTCAAATTAGAAAGGGTGTATGTTCTCAATCCTATTGTCTGTATGATATGGGGTAATATGCCCCATGACCCTCCTGGACTGGAATAGAGGTGTGTATCTGCTCAGGGATGGCATGCCGATGTGTCATCCCATGTGTGGGGACAGATTTAAATGTATGTTCCCCTAATATTGATGAATTGGTTGTCAAATATCCTGGCATGCTTCTAGAATATGGACAAGGAAATGCGTCTTCCCTTTCACCATTGATAAGATGTGTTTGGTTAATTCAGCGGCCGAAATGAGAATATATGTCCATTTCGTATCTGGAGTATGTGTATGTGCCTGCTCCTATCCTCCTTTTCCTGTCAATGGATATTGATAGTACTCACGCATGGGGGAAGAGAGTTGGGTCTGCCCCAAATATTTTGTCAAAGCTTTCCGACTAACTTCTCTGGGTGCTACCAAACGAGACTGTTGGCATACTTGATGAACATTGGAAGGTGTATGTGCCTACTGCATTTTTTCTATCAAGTATGGTTGATGGAAATCCTTCAATATTGGTAGACTAGACTACTGACAGAATTAGTTATTGTAAATAGGTGTATGTTCCTATTTACCAGTTTCCACCATATTAGATTAGCGGGCCTCTTTAAATTAATTCAGACGAGCCTACTAACTGGATGATAAATTGTAAGTAGGTGTATGTTCTTGTTCACGATACTCCAAAGGGTTTATATGGTGGGGTTGGTAGGTTGCTGTCAGATGATCCTATTGAGCAGCAAAATTAGTACGGATGAGTGTATGTACCCGCTCATTGTTTTCCATCAAGATTGGTCGATGGACTTTTCCGGAAGGGGTAGAAGTAAGAACCTAATCCCTGTTGACCTGACATTGTCCCTTGCAGTTAGACATGAATGCCCGAGTATGATAGACCTAGAATTAATGTCCAGAGGAAACACCCCCATCATGTTGGGGGTTCACTATCGCATGATTATGCCGACAACAATTACTGATGGGAGTCCTCAATAAATACTCCTACAGTCTTGAATCGAGGCCTTGAGTGACCTCTTGATCCACCTCCCTGTAGTATGGGAGGGACTGGTTATTGTGTTCTAAGTATAAGGACCTGAAACGGCTGGAGATAGTGGTTGGAACCATCTTCTTCTTGATCACTGGTTGTCGTTGGACAGATGATCGAGGATTGTTGTTGACCTGGAGGGCCTGTCGAGCAGCCTCCAAAGTCAGGATTGTACTGTGATTGCGATATTATTTTACCATCACATTAGAGACCCAATGTTGAAGACACTGGGATGGATACAATGTCCTTCCCATGGATATAGATCCAGCTTGAGCAGTGGTCAGGAAATTCAGAGATGTTGTCTTGGAGAAAGACATTCTTTGGATTAAAGGGAATTCTGTGGAAAACTGAGAACAATGACAAACTCTATTAAAGAAACATCTTTTCAAATGGATACATGCGTGATTAATTCATTTGTCTAGCCTACCTTTATCAATTGATATGGGCCTAACATGTGGGTAACATTATTACCTTGGTTAAAGTGTCATGTCAGGTTCAACATTTTTATTTCGCAGTTCCTTGAAACATGTGTTTTAGTTTTAAGAATCACTATTTCCAGGCAATTTCCATTGGATTTATTTATGGAACAAGAAAATCCCAACATTTCTTTATCAAAAGGGGACATGCTTTCAAAAGGAATGTGTTCGTTAAGTTTGAACATTATGATACTTAAGAAGGTGCATTGGTCGAGAGGATGGGAGGTCAGAATCATCACACCCTTTTGGGGGGAATTATTGTCTACTCCATGATTCTCTTTGTAAATTTAAGATATTTTCCTGAATCCTTATTAATTCACCAATTATATCATAAGTATCCCTTGGAATTACAATCACTTATTAACATGTGTAAAATTTAGAATCATCACTAAGCATTCAAGGTTCTTCATCAATGGAAACATCTATATTTATTCGAGGTTTTCCATCAATGGTATCCTCTAATATACCGATTAGAGATTCTTTTAATTATCATTGTGATGATACCGGTTTTTAAGCCACTAAGTGGGGCAATCTAGAATTTATTATCATCCAGGGAGATGAAGGTTTGTTTTGATCTTTGGATTGTGCCCTTAAAATGGGCTACCTACGTATCCTTGTGAAAGGAATCAGAACCCTCACAGTTCGGTGTCACTTAATAGGAAACATCATACCTTTTAAGGTCATGTGATAAGGACTTCTAAGAGAAAGGTGCTTGGTCAAAACATAGTGTGGGACTTATACTGAAGTAGCCTGAGGAACTTGGAATGGATATGAGTTTCCAAGTAGGATCAGACCCTATTGGGAATATGGACCAAGGAGAACCGGGTTTATTTGAAGTGTTGGGTTTAAACCTCAATGAGTCTTCCTACGTATCCCATATTAGTGGGAATCAAAGACCACGTAGCTCGAAAAATATCATAGGAGAGTATAGTCCTCTAAGAAAGACGATTTTGGGATTACTTTCTAAAAAGGATGCCTTTTTGATTTGAAGATTGAATTTGGGGATTATTTCCGTAAGGAGGATGCCTAGTGAGCTCGGTCCTTGAGATGACTTCCTACGTATCCTGGTTTGAATAGGAATCAGAGTTCTAGTAGATCCTTTCAATGAGTGTTTGTGCACATGTTGTAACCATCACATATCTCTAAGACCATGTGAGTCATGCTTGGTGTGAGTAACAAGAGGATGTTAAAGATTCAAAAATGACACTTCACACTTTTCCTCTTCTATTGATCGAAGAGGGCGCGTTGACTGTGGAAGAGGGCAGGGCGAAGAGCCTTCCCGTTGTTCTATTTACATAGGACAAGGGTCCAATGTAAGGAGGAAGGGACAAAGGTGAGGGGATTACACTAGGATGGTTTCCCGGAAATTGATCCTGGTAGGAAAGGGATACTTCTCCTTTTATTGTGCGGAAAAGTAGGTGTGAACTGTACCGTCCCTACTAAAGACCTGAGGTTCCAGGTCACCTATTTGAGAAAGGAGAGGCCAGGACCCAACCCTACTCCAAACCAGAAACATCCCAACATTGTTTCTTGGAGAAATGTCTATGTGACTATGGATATACAAACCCATAGACATTTCATGAATCCTAACCCCATTGTGAAACAAATGTGGGAAACCTCTGACTGCGGAAATACAAACCCAAATAAGAGACACACAGATGTTTATTTTCTAAAAGTTTGATAAGTCAGGAGGTTTTGGTAGAGGATTAAACTTAGTACCTTTCAGATAAGGGAACCAAGGAAGGAGATACCCTACCATGAAAGGATTTTAAAAAGGGTACTTGAGTTGATCGCGTAGGTACCTCATGCAAGTATGCCGCGTAGGTACCCCGTGTTGCTGTACCGCTTAGGTATAACACGTAGGTATGGCTTGCAGGTATAAATGATGATTGAAGAATATGATTACCTTCAAAACATGATTATCCCATTTAATTATCTATTCTCTCGT
The DNA here is from genome assembly GCA_963277665.1 of Viscum album. Classification (NCBI taxonomy): domain Eukaryota; kingdom Viridiplantae; phylum Streptophyta; class Magnoliopsida; order Santalales; family Viscaceae; genus Viscum; species Viscum album. Next base: position 1,948,737,838 of record OY728119.1, read on the forward strand.
GGTTAAGAGAGATACCTGAAACAATTCGACGGATCTAGGAAAAAGATCTACGCAATGGGAGCTTCAGAGAGTCTTTAACTTTTTTTCAGTCTTCAAATAGAGAGCCCAAGGGGTGTATTTATAGGCACGGATGGGGCCTGGTTGATGAGATGTTGTCTGTGGAGGTTCTTAATGTAGATCTGCTATGCAGGTATTCTGCGTAGGTGCAAAAAACATCTTCGGGTGCAGATATCTGTCACGTAGATCAGTCGCATAGCTCCATCACGTAGGTCAATTGCGGAGATCCATCGCAGAGTTCAGTCGCGTATCTCCATTGCACAGGCCTGTGAAGCTAGTCCATTGTGAATCTCTTTGGGAATATTTTGATTTTCCTTTGAACTCTTCAAACCTTGTTTTGAGATCTGAAATACCCGGAGTTTTCTTTATAGTCTTTTTGGTTACTTTCTCAAGTAGTGTCAACACACATAATAACTTGTGAATACCTTCATCATGTATTCTCTTGAAACATGGTAACACCATAAATTACCATAAAACCTTATTTAATACATTCATGCTTCCTTGTTCTTTATAGAATACTGGATATACTCCTTAAATCCAAAAAATTGAATACTCCAACAATGATGGAATAAACAAACCATTAACTAGTTCCAAGGATGTCAATAATACCCAATATACTTTATCCAACTCAATTTTATCTTATTCCAAAATCACTAATTCAGTACCAAGACTAAATTAAGGTTTATCTTTATTTCAACCATATATTTACAAAACTTTTAACTTGAAACTGGGTCACTTTAAATGGTACCATAAAATCTCAAATCCTTGATGAAAATGTACTATAGTACAATCCTTGTATACTTTATAATTCTTATAACTTGTAAATCATTAATACAATACTCAAATTACAAATTATTTATTAACTACTTAAGAACAATAATCATTCCTCTTCATCTGTGGTAGTGTCATTACACGATTATTATCCAATAGCATTATTTAGGGTATACTCTGATGATTGGGAAATTGATTCACAAAGTGTCCCAGCTACTTGAAGATGAAGCATTGTAAATTTGAAACCTTTTTTTTACCCTTGAAATCACAAACTTGGTGTCCTTTTTCTCCTCACTTATAACAAACTCCTATTCCTTTCAAGCACTTCCCAGGGTGATTCTTTCCACAGTTATCACATATGTGAAAATCCTTCTTTCCCTTCTTCCCTTTATCTATCTTTCTCTCTACCATCCTCTTCTTCTTTGGCATCCCTTTAAATCCATACGACTCAAAGAATTATTTAATTATATTATTAACACATGATATTATTTCTTCATATGATGATAATATGTGGGAGAATATTTCCCTTATAAATGTTGGCTTAATACCATGAAATATATGATCCTTCTTACTCTTTGGATCATGCGTATTGTTGGAGTTCTCATTCCTTCTATTGGGCGCCATTTTTAAATGACAAAATACACTAGGTTATATCATATCATAATATATAATCCAAAACTAGAAAAATTATCAACATTAATTGAAGATTTTCACACATATAGTCTCATAATCATAATAATGGTTTCTTTGCAGACATATTCACTCATAAATCCTTCATAATGGTTTGTAAAGAAAATTTGAATTATCCTAAGAATATCCCCCAAGAGTGTCATAACCAAAAGTGATGCAAGGCCCATTTTCGTGTACCAAGATACCCCGGGTCAACCCCAAAACTCATTGTCAGAGTTTTCACACCAAGTTACATATGTGCTAGAGCCGCCTCTTCCTGCCCGTATCCAGACAGGGATGTATTTCTTGGAAGACTCACAAAATCTCTACATTACCAAAATTCTGGGAAGATCTTTTATACTAATCCTCAATGTTTATCTTAGGTTAAAGTTCACTAATCATAGTTTTTCTAAATATAGTTTCCAAGGTTTTTACTAAACTTCCTCTGATGCCAACTGTAATGCCCCGACCGCAATTACCCAGATTCGGGGCATTATTTTAATATATTTTCATGATTACAAGGAATCAAGTCCTGAAGGACTGATAATTTTACCAGTCTTGGAAAATATATTACATACATGAACATTACATTACACTTTATAACATAAAAAACAACATAAATAATCCTTTTATAATTACATTTTTCCATTAGGTTAACCCTAGATATCAATCATAAAAAACTTTTTTGGATCCTAGGTGAATACAACATAAGAAAGGGGTGAGATTAGATGCTCAGTAAGGGTAAATAATTTAGTGAAAGCTATAAAAAGTTTAATTTAAGATGTGTAATAAAAGCAACAGCCTTTTAAAAATAAACATGAACATAATATGGAAAAAAGAAATCAAACAATACCATATAAACATTCACATGTATATTCTACAAGTCGAATAATCACATGTATTAACTAATTTCATAATGAGGAAATTCATAATTACGGACATCATAACCACATAGTCAAGGCCTTGTGCCAAGACTATAAATAAATTTTTATCCAAGGCCTTTTTCCAAGACACTATTTTGTCTCATGAGACCTACCGATGCATCGAGAAGCTATAGTAAGCTCCACCCATCATTTACTAGTTCCAATTCCATCATCATATGAAAATGTTGAAACATAACATAAAAATTCTTATTAAAACTAGCATATGAAATGTCAATACTTTAAACATAAACCATGAATGGTATAAAAATATCACATACACAATCAAACTTAGCATAACTCATTCAACACAATATGGAATATTTTATTATAATAAATAAATCTCAATCAATAATAATATCCAATAAAGGATGTTGACATAGTTGAAAATGATCAGTAAAACTCTTTGAGAGAAATATCCCTTTTTCATGAAATCATTTTAAAGTCACACAATTTAGAAAGGAATAAATTTAAAATACATTTTTGAATCAAAGTTTCCCATACCACTTTGAAACCTTTTAAAGTAATTAACATTCTAAAACATTCATGTCCATATAAATAAATCCTTAAAACCTTTTTGATAACGTGGACATTAATGGGAATGATTTAGAAGAATAAATATTTAAACCATTTAATTTTTTTTTTAGTAAAAGATTTCTTAAAAAATAATCCTTTTGAAAACTATTTTATGAAACATGGACATGGATAATAATTATGACCCGGTAAAAAATCACACATAAACAATCTCGGATAATATTTAGATTGATGAATTAACCCTTACCTTGTACTTTCCTTTAGTCGAGGGTACGTTTAGCCTCCTTTATAATGACCATAGTATGTTATTGAGTTATACCAGAACCATATTAATATTTATGATATCATATATGATTCATTTATGACTGTATACTAACCATTTAATAATAATTTAAATGTTAAAGTAACATTTCAGGTAATAATCGCTTTCTTTATCGTATGTGTTTTAACTTGTTATTCTTGATCATATCACTTAGATAATGATTTACATAATTCCAGAATATAAATAATTATTTATATATCATATATATTATGAATATAAATATTTATAATATATATATTTATGAAATGGAATCACAGTTTATGGAGACAGTAGGCCGTACGTACGCATAAACGTCGTTTCCATCTTCATATCGTATTGAACAGAAGTAAGTGAATGAGATATATGTAAATACACAAACACACACACAAATATATATATATATATATATATATCTAGTAGAATTATTATGTCATATATTACAAGTTATTAAATATATATATATATATATATATATAATCATTGTTGAATGGTGAATGTGGAAATGAATCTCATCGCGTCGTGGAGACGATATCCATACGAACGCAGGAGCGATGCTATCATTCTATTTATGGTGAAATCATATATAATTGGATGGTATATTATATATAAAAAATCATTAAAATGTTATATTTATTATTTACATCAATTATACTCACTATTATACCCATCCAAATAATGAAGTGTTTAATAACAAACTACACCACGACGCGGAGATGGTAAGCCGTACGCACACATGTATGGTAACTTTTTCATTCATAGGATAGATAGAATAAAAAATATGGTTGTACCATATTTATAATAACATAAAAATTTGTAGAATTTACTAGAGTTATTATTTTGGTATGGAAAAAACAAAGAAAGAGGAAGTGGAAGAAGAAAGAACTTTGAAAGAGGTGGTGAAATTATTACCTCTTCTTTGGGTGATTCTTTTTTATTTGATCAAAAGGGATAATTAGGTTGGATTTATGATCAAATTAATACCTCTAGGTTGAATTGATGGTAGTTGGTAGGATATTTGATCAGGGTTTGGATGAGTCAAATGGATTTGGAGGTGTGAGTTTGAGAGAAGGGGAAATACTCTTTTATAAGAGAGGTCATGGTAACTTTAAGAAAAGATTGAAATGTTAGTTTATTATACATTCAAATTCAGTTTATAATGGTTCCAAAATTCATCATTTCGAAGCTAAGGTCGGTATAGGTTTAAAAGCTCACAACCAATAGGTTTTAGACATGTTTAGGTCACCATATTAACCTTATCTTCTAGATTTAACTCTTAGTTAAATAGTTTAACATTAACCATGTATTCTTGTATTATTATAATAAATGGTTAATAAAAATACTATAAAAATACAAGAAAACCCCATGTAATTAATTACTAACATATATAACTTTATCTATGTACTTTGGATGACCCTTATAGTTTTAGCAATATTATATCATTTAATAATATATTATTTATTTTAAAAATTCATTTTAGTCAATGTTGACACTATTTGGTATTCGTTTTTGTGAAAGTCATAACAACTTTATCACATAGAAAAAAAATTATTTAATAAACCCTAACATGTAATATTAACTGATAAAATTCGTGGAATACATCAAAAGCCTTAATTTACAATTACTTTAATATTTATAATATCAATTAGTTTAATCTTTCAATAATAAGGTTATTACTGCATCATCATTGTGTCATAAATAAATTTAATTATTTAAATTTTAAAAATTATAAATAAAATAAAATTTTGTATGAAATATTTTTATCTTTCTAATGAATATTAATAGTGCAATTTATCTTATGTATAACGCTATATTAAAAATGTTTTAGTTATTATAATTTGAATTTAACTCTTTTAACTCCTCTTTAAATAAAATATAATAAAAGTCCAAATCTAATACAGGTAGACCAAAAGAATCATATTTTATTCATAAGGTTGATTTTGGTCGAAATAATATTATACAATAGAATTAGGATATGTTTTGGGGTAATTATAATATCATTTTTACCTTTAATTACTCTATTTACTTTTAACCGTGGTAAATAAAATTCAAAAGTCACTGTTCACCAAAAATTATTTTCATCATATTGAACAACAATTTACGTACTGATGTTAACAATTTTTCTCATATTTTTGAAATTCAATTCATAGAAGCGGTAAAATTACTTTTTATGCAAATTTGCAAATGTGCCTAGAAGGTGGGTAAATGTGCCTAGATGGTGGGTAAAAAGACGTTAAAATTGTTCAATAAAATTTTATATATCTTATCTTATTATAAAATGACTCCAATGACTTAAAATGTACTAATATATGTATTATTTATCTATTTTTAGATAAATGTTTAATTAAAAATAATTATTTAAACGAAAAAGTCAGTTATTATCTATAACACAGTGTTTTTCACTATTCATCAAAAATTGAAAGTTTTAGAAAAATACCAAAAATTCACCCTAAGATAATTTTTATATTCTGAATCCAAAAATGATATCTATTTTTACAAATTCAAGAAATAGAAGTTTCATTAATTAAATTAATATAAATTCTCGTTGTCTAAACCAGAAAGCGGGTTTTAAGAAGTAAAAACTATCAAAAGATTGACATGTGTTTATGTCGAATTTAAATGTAAAATTACATAAAATGAACTAAATTATATTAAATTATAAAAATATAATTTAATTATACTTTAAAAATAATCATATTAACAATTTAACACTTTGAATTATTTTGATTAAAAAAGTTGTTTTCAATTAAAATTTATTATTATTTTTATTATTCATCAAAATATCAAAGTTATCATAAAAGTACCAAAAATTTATCCAAACTAAATTTTTATGTCTCGATTCTAAAGAATAATTTAATTTCATTAAATTTAATATATAAAAGTGTCAAATATTTGATTTAAAAAGGGGTCTCCATTAAAAGGAGGTAAAATTGTATTATAAATAAAATACTTCTTTTATATGAAAAATTGAATTTGTTATTATATTATGTCTAAGAAACACATAGTATGGATGTTAAAATTATATGGAGTATATAACCATGAAAATTAATTTAATACTATTCATAACATTTTTTTGAACGACTTGTTTGTTAAGTCATGGTGCGCTCGAACTCGGTGTTGCGTGTAGCGCAGGCTATTGAATTACTTTAATGATATATATTACAACGAAATATTGAGGTGTTATTGAATATGGTTTCAATAAAACCCATATGGTGGGAGCATTGTCATGATTTAACCTCCAGATCATCAACATATCATTCAATGAACTTTCCCATGAAGGGTTTGAAAATGTGGTGCATAGTGCGCTGATATGTGGCGCTAGCAGTATTTAACCCAAAGGGAATTACTTTGTAGAAAAACACTCCTTGTGGAGACTTGAAGGATATGTAATCTTCATATTCTTGGTCCATTTAGATTTTGTTATATCCCGAATAGCCATCCCTGAAAGAGAGGGCCTAATATCCAGCAGTTGCGTCGATCAGTAATTCTGTGACTAGGACTAGGAAATCATATTTCAAGAAGTGTCGGTTGACGACCCTAAAATCAATACAGACCTTTATCTACCCATTCTTATTCTTTAAAAGATAATTTTTTCTATCTATATGGGATATTGGACATCCTGAATGAAGCTATCTCTAATGATCTTTTCAACTTCAGCCTCTATTTTGGAAGCTTGTGTCAAGTGCATCCTTATGGTGGCTTTCTTGTAACCACAATCGTCCCCAGGAAGGTCCAGGTGGTGAGTGGACACCTCTGGATCGAGAACTAGAATTCATGTATAATTCTAGGTGAAAACATCTTGATTCTTTTTCTGGAAAGAGGGGTATACCTATTTTTCTTTGGAAGGCATGGTCATACAAACCAAAGTGGGTCATGGGTCTTCTTCTGTACCCATGTTTATTTCTTTGAGTTTAACAACGGTGGTAGAGACACATTCCTAAAATGCTGGAGGGGAATCCCTTTTGTCTTCTTTTTATTCCTCCTCTGTAACCTCACCATCTTCCTCTTCATCTTCTGATAGGGAAACAATTCTTAAAAAATTTCTCCATAGTTGAGGGAAGAGTTTCAATTTTGGTGTTTGGGAGGTGAAAATGTCTCCTCTCCCTCATCTATTGGTAGGGGATTCTCTAGAGAAGATACTATGAGGGTTAAAAGACTTTCCTCATCTTATTTGAGTGACATGACACTTACTCCCACCTTAGTGGGTGAGGTGGTAATTTTCTGGGGTTTTGATGATAGTTCGAGGGAATTTTCATCTGAATCCCCACCATTATCTTAGGAGTCAATGAGATTTTCAACATCATCAGGCTTAGCATTCATAACTGAAATTATGAGGACTACTGATTATTCTTACGAATTTGGACTTCTGATTTCAATATGATTGATGGGTAGTATGTATTCTACCTCGAGCTACTTGAGGGGATCAATGGGACACATTTTCAATCCATTTGGGGTGGTGAACCAATCAATTACATTAGTTGGAGGTTGTTTCCACTTTTGTTCATCGAAACCTGCATCAATATAGTGTGACTCACTAGAATATAATGGGGCCTTATCATCATGCAGTGTCCCACTCTGTCCATGAATACTATATTTGAGGCATTGATGGTAAGAGAAGAGGATTTTTGCATGTTTATACAGCTAGGGCCTCCCAATAAGGGAATTGAAGGCTGTATTATTTCAGATCACCAGAAATTATCGGTGAGATACGAGGTCACCAAACCAGGTTTTGAGCTTGATTTGACCTAACGGATTCTGCTCACTTTTTTTATAGCCCAACAGGGTCATGGTGCAGCGCATCAGATCATCCTCATTGCAGCACAACCGACGAAGTGTCTGCAGTGGTAGGAGATTAACCCCAAATCCACTATCGATGAAGAATTTCCGTATATGAATGCCATTTATTATTCTAGACACATATAAGGGTTTTATGTGTCCTTTCATGATATCCTCTTCATCATGATCTATGAAGTAGATAACTATTTGGAATTTTATAGGGTTGATCTCTATCCGATAGAATTCAGCGACAACTACTTCAACTTCAAACTCTTGGGGACTCAAAATTTTTTTGACGAGAGTTTCCTTGAGATATACTAATAGATTAAGAAAATCCATGATTGAGTGCCTAGCTGGAACTAAATATAACCATTTAAGAATTTCATATTTAGGATCTAAAGTCCAGTGCTTCCCAGTTTGGGGATTCTCTTTGACATGCAGTTTAGGGTTTTGAGCACTTGAGGAAGATGGTTTGGCCCTTGGGGTCAGAGCCGGAGGAGCTTCCATCCTTTGTTGATCAGGCCAGACAGATCTGCTCACATGATGAGGGAAATTAGTTATTTTTATTCCTCTATTTGATATTTTAGATGAATTGGACTGGGTTGTCTTTTTATGGGGGTAGGATAATTGTCATGTCCCTTTCAGATCTGCTGGAGGGTCCTTCTATGGGGTTTTATAGCACTGATGGTTTTAGAAGGGGTGTGTCCATATGCTTGATTTTTTTCATGGCTATGTCTCCCTTGATATCCCTAGATTCTTTGGCTTATTTATCTTTCCCCCTAATTGGGTGTGTGTAATTCTGTTTGATAACCATACTCATCATCAGATAAGGGATCCATCAAATGGATGACATTGATAGATCCAAAAATCAGGACCTCTTCTAATGACGACTTTGCCTCATTATCTACCTTTGGTGGTGCCATTTAGTGGGGAAATTCTCATATCTTCATATTTTCTGGCATGAAATCTGAGAGTGTCAAAGAAAACATTGGATTTTCTGTAAGTTTATCTTCCTGCACTTTCTTTCTACCAATCTGATTAGACTTCTTTTTAGGTGGTTGGACTTTAGAGGTTTGTTGGTCAGAGGATAATGGTTGTGTATCATTAGGAGTTGTGAGAGGCATGGTTGGTTTCTTCAACTATTCATGGAGTATGTCATGATATTGGTCGATTTTTTTCTAAGTCATCCATATATCAAACTTATTATCCTTTTTGTTAAAAACTTTTTTCCAATCTACTTCTTCATTCGGATCAGTGGTAGAAACATACACTGCTTGCACTGGCGGTGGTCCTAGCTTGACTTGTCAGGAATCTATCATCTTTTATTGGAGGCCCTTAAAGAAAAAAAACTACCAGATATTATGTCCTAATATTCGATGGAAGGGGTGGTAATCTAGATAGTCATCAAGACCTAATTCATGAACTCTATTCAGATTTCGTAGCTGAAGAAATTTTCCATTCATTGCGGCTATACAGTAACCACAGAATTGATTTTCTCGGAATGGGAAGAATTTATTTCTGCATTCCTATAATTGATTTCTTTTGGATCCCCTCTAATCGTCTTGATGGGGTGGGGGTGGATACTGACTTACAGTGGGACCTGCATGGTTTGGTGGGGGCCTCAGAGTGAGAGTTGGTGTAGGGGGTGGCTTAAGCATGACAAAATCCACTTCAACTATTCCCACTATTTTTACTAGGGATGATGGGGCTTCTCTAGGATTGGTATTTTTCCATTTCAAGAAATATTCTATTCTTTGAGTGATAGAGGAGAAATCCTAGAATCCACTTGTATATTTCATAAGAATGAGTGGGGTTTGTAGCTCATCTCAGACATTATCGATGCACATGGGAAGCATCTCATCTTGGGGGAGTGGTCAGTTCAAGGAGTAAGTAAGAACTTTCCATCTGCTGATAATGTCTGAGACTCTCTCATTCCCTCACTATTTTTAGTTCATGAGATCACTGATTGTTTTTTTTGGAAATTTTGATCTGAACTGGAATAGGAACCGGTGTCAGAGATCCTCCCATCCTGTTATTGAGTTAGATTTCAAATTGGTGCACCACACAATGGCTGAACCTTGAAAGGTTCAAGAAAAGCATCTGAGCTTCATGGCTTCTTGTTGCTTTGGCATTCCCATCATGGGGTCACAGTAAGAATATTAGTTCATTAGTTTCTACTCAAGGTTCCTTGATCCATTGAACACTGGGAATATGGGGATCTTGAAATGTGGTGGTGGAGGGACATTAATTACACAATCGGGGTTGGGATTTCATTCTGGTTGTATTGGAGCATGTAATCCTTTCATTACTTCCATTCTAGTCATCAATAACTCTATGGTATTCAAGATCCCTTGATGCATGTCCTGTTGGACTTGAGCATGAGCAGGTGTAGTAGGGGTGCGATTGGATGTTGTAGAACTGCTGAAATTTTAGGTGGATACCCAACCAGGGGAATCATTTGTGGATTCACGTGAATCTGTTACGTATGCTTCCATAATAGATGGAAATTTTGATATCCTCTTGGAATCAGGTTTAGGTAGAATGGTGGTCCTGATGCCGCCTTGAATGAGCTTTCCAACTTTGTTTCATCCGTCGGGATGAGCCAGTGAGGAAGAGGTACATCTGATGAAAGTGTGTGTTGAGGCTCCACCTGAGGAACATAACCAGTAGAATATATTTCTCTAAGAAACTTAGTGTTGAGTCACCTCATCTCTTTCATTTCATCCTCTCATTGAGTGAATCTCTCCTCAAGTGTGGGGGAATTTTCTTCATAGGTTGGAGGTGGTGGATCATTGAACTTTCTCTTATTCTTCTCCTTGTTGAGGATTCATGTGGTAGGTAGTAGCAGATGGACTGAGGGGACATCCAAATTTAAGGAAACTGTTTTGTTTCTAGTGTTCACTCTTCCATGTTCCGTGTGAACCATTTCTGAGGGGGAACCCTCTTCTCCTATTTCCATGTTATTTGTATCATTTTCAGTGAGGTCTATGGCGATGATTTCCAGGACATTCAACGATGCATACCACATTTGGGGTGGCATACTATGTGTAAAATGTTAGGTTAGATTCTTATATACTTTTTTTGGATCTTCTCCGGCCATTCTGTGATACTCTTTGGGTTTATTGGCGAAGTTTGAATCAAATGGATCCCTAATATGACCTTGAATTATGCCTCCATTTTGGGTAATGTGAGTCACCGGATGGGATGGAACGGGTTACCACTCTATCCATTGTTCTCCCTAGAAGGGAAAATACAGATATCTGTTGGGTGGGAATTCAAGGTAAAAATTCCCCCATCCCTATAGGATGGGGTTTCTCTCATTCTACTATTAACGTGCCTTGTCCGGAATTTTTTGGTATTATCGGGTCATTTTGTGTTAAACATTTCCCTATCCATGTGGGATGGGGTTGATCCCGTGTTGCAATGCCCTACTACTACAATTTCTTGCTTCTTGATATCACACGTTCCCATGTGGATGTGAGACAGATATGGTGTCAGGCTTGCCTGTGAATTGTTTTCTCCTGAGGATATGAGAATATATCATTGATTGGATTACATTAGGTAGGAATCCTATTGTATGCTCTTGGTGTCCTGGTTCAGTATCCTTTCGATGGATTTCTCTCATTGATCGTGATGCTTTTGAGACTTACCCATGGCCAGTTCTTTTCGAGTGTTCCAACTTACTATGTAGGGACTTCATTTGATTATTGTCAAGGGATTATAACATTTTAGGATGTCATTTCTAGTGGGTTATTCTGAACGAGAAGTGGGGTGAAGTGTAGATCTCCATGTTCTCCCCATCCCTAGATATGAACACCAGACAAGGCGCTGTCGATTAGGTAGTGCAACTTGTGCAGCACGCAGAGTCAAGACAGCTAAAGGTCTTTCATTCACCTTTCTCATTGTGACCACCATGAAGACAGAAGGGATTCTAGTTTGATTTGGTGGTGAAGCTCTCTCAAGACATTAAAATGATCTGCATACCCATATTAGGGAAATAAATTCTTTTAACTAGTGAAGATTTGTCCAGATATTGAGGAAACTACTATGCATACATTCTTATGATAACTCTATGGGTATATTGAACTAAGAAGTGTTCATTGGAAAATACATCACTAGTATGCCATCCCTTTCTAGTTGTATTCTCACAAGAAACATATCTTGTTGTTGATCCATGAGGGACTCTTATGCTTGATCCACCCAGTTTGAATGCTCCTTAATGATTTCATTCCAAGTAGTGGGGTTAGAGGGAGTCTCGTTGACATATAAATGGCATGGGGGTGGCTCAGAATATTAGTGTGGCCTTAGTCCATCCTCTGGTTGAGAAAGGATGTCTCTTTTCATGGAGATAGTATCCATTTTTTCACACTCCATTTTTCCAAGCACCTCAACATATGATGGTTTTCTCACATTTTACCTGAGGAGTGGAGGAACCTCTCGCCGATGTAAATTTTGACTATGGGGACGAACTTCATAGTTGGTTCCATGATGGTGAGTACTACCACCATATCTTAGTGTCCATCCATAGAGAGGATTTTTTTGGCATATACCCTGGGGAGGACTTTCAGGGTGGACTGTAACAAGGGGAGGACCTTCTTCCTTCTTGGCATTATTGAGGGGAGGGCCTTCACAATAACTATTTCCATGGCGAGGACTACCATCATATCGCTGGATATAGGGAGAGTATATGTAGTGTACTCTTTGGGGAGGGCCTTTAGGATGTACCACGCTGAGGGGAGGACCTTCTTGTTTCTTGATGTCACTATGGTTATGGCCTTCATAGTGACTACCATCATCATGAGGACTACCATCACAACTTGATGTATGACTATTGGGAGAAACATATCTGCAACATATATCCTTGGGAGGACCATCAGGGCGGACAATTGAAAGGGAAGGATCTTCTTGATATTCGATCTTCTGATCAAGAGGAGGGATATCTTGATAAACATCATGAGATAGGCTCTCATGATCAATCATTTATGGCTCGCTGATTAAGACCTCATGGGTGCTCTGGGGAGGGACTTTAGAGATGCTGGTAGAGGCATTGTGGGGAGGACCTCCATAACTGATACTATCACTTCCATAATTTGGTAATGGATTGACAGGATATTGATCTCCCATTTATAAATTTTTAATGGCGTCATGAACACAAGCATACAGTAGAGCATATTCATGAGTATGCTCTTAATTTTATTGCTACATTTGGCACGTTTCATTTTTATGCACTCTCTTGCGGGAAATTGGGGACGATTGCTGTTGGTAATGACTATTATGTAAGAGAAACTCTTTGATTAGTTCCCATGATGTCGCTAGGTTATTCCAAAAAACATCATGAGTTATGGAAGGGATATATGTCGGCCCTCGAGCAACTACCATGTGGGACCAATGTCCCCCAGTTAGAACAGGTATTTTTTCCCGATCTGGTTATCCTTGTATCGCATAATATAGTCATCAACCCTCCTAGACTAGAGGTGGGATGAGGGTCTTCTCCAGAGTGACTATCTGATTTGGTGGATAAATCATTCCACCTAGGGAGATCAGGCTGTGGGCCCGACTCCTCGTTTTTTCAACCGACACAATGATGTATTAACATGTGAGGAGGATATAGTTTGGGATAAATTTATAATACTCCATCATGACCAAGATGTGTTCTAATGAGTATTTGGATAGAACAGGTGTGAATGACGATTCTGATGATAGAGCATGAGTTTGTTCCTACTCTGGTCATCCATGGGTTTATAGTGGGTACTCGCAGTTGTCCTGTGATGGGATAGAGAAATGATTCTTCCACCAGCTTTCTTCTCTGGTTGCCACCATATTTGACTGGTGGATGTTGTATTTATGAGTAGTAATTTGTGTATTCTCCTATTTTTATGTATTTATCTCATGGGCTTGATTTGAATCCATTGGAATTTGACTCTATTCATATTTTATTTCCATTGTATTTGATTGGTGGGCTTCACATGCACTGACAGCGTTATATGTCTGCCCATGGTTTGACACCATATTTGGATGGTGGGTTTCTTGTGCATTGGAAGAGATTTTCATCTACCTATAATTTGATGCTCTGTCTATGCGGCGAGACTAGAGATCACTGGTAGGAATGTGAGTTTTATCATATTTTGTGACCCTATTTTTGTGGTGGGCTTCATAGGAGTGAGTGGGGATATGCATCCGCTCATATATTTCCGCTGTATTTCCATGGTGGGCATCATCAGAAGGTGAATAATATTATGTCTACCTATTATATGTCACCGTGTTTTTGTGGCGGATCTAGTCCTCAGAGACCAAGGTGATAACCTACTCTTTATTAGGCAGTTTATGCCCTCATCATATAGCCTGAGGGGCCTGTGTCCATTGGACTTTATCAGGTTCCCTTGGCATGGGAGCCTCTTTAGAGTGAGGATATCGGGTTGTACGCCACTAGTGGAGACGTCCTCCAGAAGGAGCCCTTGAGAGGGGTTCCTGTGCAGCTGGGATGAAATATTTGGTGTCAAAATCATCTTCCTCCCTAAGATTAGGGGGGTACTTATTGTCGAAGTCTGGGGACAGGCTCCCAAAGCTATTTTATAGAGCCATTAGGGTCGTCTTGTGTTGGGATTCTGACCATATATAGTTGAAGAGGTGGCTATCGAGATTTTATTATACTAGAGGGCCTATCTTTCAGCCTCCACCAAGGGGAGAGTACCATTTTGGTGTTACTCTTTGATTAGCGCATTTGAAACCCAATGTTGAAGATGCTAGGTAAGTGAGGGAGTCTTGTTCTATATCATGGACCTAACCGCATGTGCATTCATCGAGGCGTGTGTTTGAGCTAGTTGTTGAGATGCCATTGGGAATGAAGTTTTCTTTGGAAACCTACAAATATATATATGACATATAGAGAAAAAAAAACTCCAAAAAAGTAGCATATCTTGATCACATATACGACTGGTGATTTATCTTGACTTTGAATAGGGTAACACTGCCACCTTGATTAAGGATTCACGTCAGGTTCACCATTTTTGTTTTGACTCGATTCGCAGCGCATCAAATTTTGGTTTGGGGTGAGATGGTCCTACTAGGATTATTAATCATATCCTTTTTATGTTGTGAAGGAGGTGTCACATTTTCATGATCCCAGCAGGTGATTGTAGGGGGTACTATGTTTGTGTAATCGACCGGTGTTGGGTACGTGGTCCTCGAATGGTCTCTAGTGGGTTTATTCGTGGAGCCAGAAACACCAAAAAACTCTTTAATCCAATATTCATGGACCTACTTTCCAAAGGTAGGAGCATTCCTGATGATTTTTCCAACCACACATAAGGAATCCATTGGCCTAGAGGATGGGAGTTTGGGTTCATCACACCATTTTGGGGGGAATTATCGCATACTCCAAGTATCTCTTATAGATTTAATAAATGTTAATATGTTCATGAATACTTGGTTCATTACCAAGAGTGTGTCAATGGATTACCCATAGGATTCAAAATAAATCATGGATATACTTGGATTAGGGGCTACTGAGATAGTGCTAGTTTAATCCATGCGATGAGGTGCTCTGGAGTTTATCACCATCTAGGGAGAACAAAAGTTTCTTCGATATCGGGGTCGACCCACGATATGGGTTTCCTACATATCCTTGTAAGAGGAATCATATCCCATGTTGTTTGCTGATTCTTAACTAGACACATCACCTTTTATGGTCGTGTGATAAAGACCCATCCATGTAGTTTAATTTCATGCGTTGAGGGCATCATGGTGAAAGATTCTTAGTCAAGACTTGGTGTGGGACTTATGCCGAAGTATCCCAAAAGTTCCGACAAGAGATATGGTCTTCTATGTGGACATAACCCTACTAGGAATATGGCTCAGTAATCCATAGGGTTGATTTGGGGGTTGGGTTTGGACCTCATAGAGGCATCTTACATATCTCGGTCAATGAGGAATCAAAGTATGCCTAGTTCAGTTGAACTTGGGACTTATACTTTGAAGCTTCCGATTTGAGGAGGCATGGTTGGTACTCATACCGAAGTGGATACCTTTCTGAAATAAATTAATTGAGGATTATTCTTGAAGAGGATTACCGTTATGGGGGACATGATTGGGATTAACCTTTGCGAAATGTGCCCCTTTGAGCTCGGTCCGTAGATAGGCGTCCAACGTATCCAAGTAAGAGTAGGAATTAAACCTCTCATAGTTCATTACTGGGTTGTGACTTTATTGGGGATTATGCGTTGGTGTTTTCCATTTGAAGGGGGTCATAATCTCCCATTTCATGGATGAGATGATATGGAGATCAAGACAAGATAAAGGGTTCTTATATATCCCATTTTTTATGGGAATCAGAGCTCTTGTAGTTCATGATTGGGTTGTGCAAAGTCATATCCTCACATACCTCTAAGACCACGTGATTCAGGCTTGGTGTGAGAAATAAGAGGATGTGAAAAATTCAACACAAGTCACACTTTCCCTTCTACATTGAGGTAAAATAAGGATGGTGATGAAAAATGAGGGCACGTCCATTAGCCTAATGTGAGAGGGAAAGGGGGTTTGAATGTGTCAGCCCCTCACCTGTGTTGATATCCAGGGTAGTTGTGTCTGGTGAGATATCTGGATACATCCCAAGTGGGGCCAAATAGGGGAGAAAGTGCTACCTCCCATAAAATGGTTAGGGGATTACCTCAAGAGGAGTGCCCTGAAACGTGTTTTGGGAGAGGGGAGGTGCATCATCCCTTGTCAAAGGGTATGGAAAGCACGAGCTCCTCATTTTTCACCAGCACTCATGGAAGGGAAGGTCCAGTGAGTACCCTTGATCCCTAGAATGGGGTGGTTCACATCATCATCCCAAGGTTAGACTCCAAGTTACCTCAGGAATGTAGACTTAAGGATGTCCTGGGGATCTAAACCATTGTGGGAACTACATTGGCGCCTCCACTTACCTCAGGTATGTAGACTCAGAAGGGAACTCTGATGCGCCCGACAGTCTGGTCATACTAGTCCAGCGGATTTGGAAGAGGCTTTGGCCTAATATATGTGGACTTATTAGTGGAGGGGATATGGAGGGAATTATGGGAATATAAGGACATGATTTGAACAGGAAGGTGGAAAACCTGAAGACACCCCATTCTATATAACATTTTCTTATATGGGATGGGGGCTTCCCCGCATAGAGTACTACTATGCGGGTGAAGGGGTTCCCTGTACACTGAAGTTGTATGCAGATCTGGATGTGAGATTCCACATACCATGGTGGTATGTGGTCTCAAGTTCCATCCACATATCATGGTTGTATGTGGAGTAGGGTCTTGTTTTCATTGTGATGTGCCTCACGATGTGACGAAATATAGGGGTGAATTGTGCTTGCGATTCGTGGAAAGATCTTCCACAAAGGGTCTATGGTTTTTAGTTCGCTAATTAGTTTCAAGACCAGTTGATTATTATTATGTCTGCTTATTTGAATGGTTTTTAGTGGGTTTATACCTTCTGGAAAATGGTTCATGGTCATTCATCAATCATTTTCCTTTGATGTCTTCTATTCTTAATCTATGAATGCTCAAAGTATCAATTCTCTATCATCAAATGTAACCCTATCTCTAGAAGCCTTCTACTTGTTCTCTTTTTTTAGTTCCATTGGTGGTCCTTTTATAGATATTTAGGGAATATGTATCTACAGGCACATTACACATTTTACAGAATCCCATGGTGGGATCATCTGACCCGCAGATGACTCAATCAATCGAGGTTCTTGGTGTTGTGTTTTGCAGTGGTGGAAATCACCGCCTCAATCCCACGAAGGACATGGTTTGTGGGACATATCCAGCCCCACCTCGTCTTAGAACTGCTCAGTCCATGAGGATGGTATGTGAGGACTTACTTCTCCATCCTATTTTCGTCAACAACACAGTTCACAATGACTTGGTTCACTATAAAATGTTTCTTGGGCTAGTGATTTATAGGTTGTCCGCATATCGCTTCATTCGTGGAATGTTCCTTCCACAGACCATTCCCGGTAACCAGTATATGGACCGGTGTGGGTCTTTTTTCAAATTTGATTTCTTCAATATTCTCCTCAAATTTTCCTCCCCACATGCATCTATTTCATTTACCAAATTTTTGAGAGGATTTTATTTCCCTGTGCGAATTTTTCAGGACCCTATAAGGTCACAAGATCATAAAATACCCCATTTTATATTGTAGATAATTCACCCATTAATATCTAATTATTCATGCAGAACCAAGATACATAATCGGATAGATCTCTTGATGATCTAGAGTATATGGGGATCCCTCAAGGTAGGATGAAGAAACCTTGTCAATAATATATTTATATATATATATATATATATTAAACATTGAAATTAATTTTAATAATTCTAGATTGATTAGTTAGATTGAATTAAATAATGTAATTTAATTCTTTGATCATTATATTTAATTTACTAATGGAATTCCTCCCTAGTAATTTTATTCCTTGTTCATCTTTTACCTTGTGACTGAATGATTCATTATTCTGGTTCAACTATGGATTTTTTCATAGTGGAAATATTTTGATGATTTATCAAACCAAAGATGGATACTAGAGATAGGTTTTATATAAGAAATCATACCAGTTAAATTGGTTTTTTGTGAATATATTAATTACGTGATATGATGAGAAATATAGTAAAGGGGTGAAAACATTCAAGGGAGGTAGATTGGTTTCTCTTGGGGAAAGTAAATTTAATTTGGGAACAAAAAAAGACTATAAGGACCCAGCCTTAAACATTACATAATCTTGAGTTAAGTCAATAATTTAACTTTCATTCACATAGAGAATCTTTTAAGGTTTACATCTTTATAGAATTAGGCCTTAACTCATACATAACAACTAAAATATTACAAAGTATACACTTCTACTCACTATCCATTTTTTTATAAAACAAAAAAAATTTAAAAATAATCATTTTTTCGTTTCATGTTTAAACCACATAACTTTTTCTCAATCCCATCCTTCACTATATAATTATTTAAATACTATGAAAATTATTTCAAAACATGGGATGATCATAAAATCTCAGTAATGGATACACAAAGAAGTAAAACTATTAGTCTTTCAAAAACATGTAAACCATGAATACTTTATCATAAAGTAATACATTCCACCTATATGAAATAGTAAATACTCTTCACTGAATATAAGATCATTGCTTACATTTTTTTGTAATAAAAAGATTACCATAAAACCCATAGGAAGATACATATAACTTATAAAGGTAACTTCAAATATAATCATACTTAAATGGAATAACCATACATTCGACTTCCACACATGTCACTCTTACAAATGAAATAGCCATTCGACCAACTTCCATACCCAATGTATTAGAGGTTATAACGTAACCACCAATTCTTGGTTTATCACAGAACCACCCATATTTTGTTTATCATGTAACCACCTATCTCTGTTTTTTCACATAACCACCCTTCAAATTTCCAAGTACCATTACATAATCATAACATGCAAAAGATTCCAATTATCAATATTTCACTCATAAAATTTCATTTTCAATCAAAAAAATAATTTCAAAATATTGAAATAGTCAATCCACTTTCAAAACCATTTTAAATACCAAAAAAATAGAAAATGGATTTATTTATGTACCTCATAAAATAAGGTGGTGTATAACTTCAAAACATGCCTCAATGAAAGGAGATTGAGACGAAGTCCCTTATCTTGAGTTTGATTCTTCACATATGTTCCTTGTTATTCTTGAATAATAAACAAAGGTTAATTAATAATTTCTTAATAACGTTTTAATTTTATTATTCCTTTAATATTATTAATTACCATGTTATATTAATTATTTAATTATTTTAATTCATGTTAGACGTTTTGTCTATATTTGGTACTTGAGTTGAAAATTAACATGGTTTCATGTCACTAGTCCTTGTGGTCATAAGTCATTCATCTCTAGAATAATATTAATTAAATTATTGTAATTTTTATAAATAAATTATACTTTTAAATCAATAAATTATGTTTGGCTATGTAAAATGAAAAACATTATAATTATGGAGACGGTAAGTCATATGTACGCTTGAGTAACATTTTCCATTTTTCATTGATTATTATTGGAAAAACGTAAGTATTATTTAAACTTTATATAATTATAATAACATAATTAATATCATATTGATGATTTAAATATACTTATATATATATCATAAAAGTGATGTAATGATTAAAAATGAGTCATATCTCTTTGTGGAGGTGATAGTTCACATGTATGCATGAACGATGTTATAATTTTTATACACTTGTAAATAAGAATTTAATTTATATATTAATATATTATAATGATTAATATGTCATTAAGATAACATATTGACATTAATTCCATTATTATAACCACTCATGATATATTTTTATGTAAAACGAATTATATCGGTTCGTGGAGGTGATAGTTCACATATACACACAAGCGATTAATTATTTTACCATTTAATGGGAATGGAGGTAGATTTAGGTGATGATATTAAAATAACAACATTTTATTATATTAATTATACTTGAGTTATTATTTCATCATATATTAAGAATACTTCAAGGAAATGGAATAAGAAATAAAATAGAAATACTTAAATAAAAACATTACCTATCCTTCAGATGTTTAGATTTATTAACACCTTGACACCTCTATGAAGGGTGATCTTCCAAAAATAATCCCTCAAGAATATGGTTATGGATTCTAGTAATGGTTTTGGTAATATATTATCTGAACAAAAAGGTTTTGGAAGTGTGATTAATAGAGACAAATGAGTTCCTTTTTATAGGAGAGGGGAGGAGAACCCTTAGAATTATTAAAAGTATTAAATTAATATAAATTCCATTTCGATTCCACATGGATCAAAACTCATTTAGTTATACGATAGGATGTGTTTGGGTAAAAATATATTCATATAATTAATGTTATAAAAGTTTTGGATATATTTTTAATTATTTTGTTTAGTTTTTTACAATTTTAACTCTTATCGTTTTATCAAGTAATTTACACTTTGAGAGTTAAAATAATTACCAATCATGAAAAACGACTAATTAATGAGTCATTACTATAATTTTTGGACTTATATAAATTATTTGAATAAATATTGATTTTTTATAAATTTTAATTCATTTAATTAAATATTTTATCTTTTAAAATATAAATTATGTCAATTTTGACACAATTCATTACATGATTTTTTTTAAAATATCATAACAACTTTGTTCCTTAAAAAAATAAATTAAATAAATCCTAATATGTCGTATTAATCCATAAAATTATTTTATGGCATAAAATATTTCAAATTATATTTATTTTAATGTTATTAATATCATTTATTTGATTTTTTGTTTAATAAATCTATTACCCCATCATCATTGTGTCATAATTAAATTTAATTATTTAATTCCTAAAAATTATAAACAAATTACCATGATGTATTTAATCTTTATTCATTTCTAATTAATATTCATACTTTAAGATAAAAATTACATAACCACATATTAAAATATTTTTATCATGAAAAGCCATATTTATGACATATTTGCCTTTACTTTAAATTAAATGTTATAAATATCATAATCACACCCCAGTGGCATACAGAGGTCACAAATTCTTCCCAAGGATGTACATGGTAAATAATAACTCATATAATAATATTCATAAAAGTTTTAGGGTGATTTTATAATATTATAATATTAATTTTACCGTTAATTACCCTATTTACCTTGAATCACGGTAAATAAAATACTAAAATTACTATTCAGAAAAATTTATTTTGATATTATTGGACCATATTTTTCATAATTTTTATAACCATGTATGTAGGTTTTTTAAAATTCAATTCATAGTTGTGTTTAAATTAGGTTTAACACTAATCTCATTGATAGACCAAGAAAAAATATTTTTTAAGTAAAACTTTGAAAAGTTTGCATAGTTTTTCTATTTAATTTTATTTTGAAAAAGCTTCAAATGAAGTATATTGTATTAAATTATAAAAAATTAATATAATTATTCCTTATAATAATGTAAAATTATAATCTATAAATATAAATAAATTAGACAAAATGGTAGTTTTGAATTAAAATGCAGTATTTTTCAATGTTTATTAAAATATTAATTTTATCAGAAAAATACCAAAAATTAAACCAAAATAAAATTTGATGTACCAATTCCAAATAAGAAGTTTATTTTTTCAAATATAAAATATAAAATTTATAAAAAATATATTTAATTAGGGTTCTCTATCAAAAGTCGGTAACACTACCTTTTAAAAATATTAGAGTATTTTATACTTAAAATTGGATTTATTCTCATTTTAAGAATCTAAATTTTATTAGAATAAAGTAAAAATATTTAATAAAAATTTTTAAACATAATATAGTTAGTTATCTTCATTCTTACTAATACAATGTCTAGGTGATAACTGCCATTTAAAATAATAATATTAGAATATATTATTTTTTCAGTATAACTTAGTCTTGTGTGCAATATAAACTTTCAGAGAAAACCATTATTGCGTGTCAGGTACACTATTGAACATAGTTACCCTTTTAAGTTAAAACTAATATATAATATATAATATTAATAAATATGAAAAAGTCTTATTCTATAATTACCTGGGATGTTACATCCTTCCCCCTTTTAGAAATGGCATCCTTGTAATTTTAAATTTGGTCTTGGTAACTTCATTGAAATCCCATATCAGAGAAATATTAAATAAAACCTCCACTTTAAAATAAATAAAGTAAAGTACAAAGGTTTCATGAGATAACAAATAATAAGGTTCCATGTAGGAAGATGTTGATATGGAAGAGAAAACTAACCGTCAAGTTATGACGGAGAGTGATAAAAAACATTGTTAGGAAAAGGTTAACAATCAAAAATCTATAAATTTGTGATGGGTTAAACGGTATTTGATTTCTTAGTAGGAAAAGTAAAAAATATTACATTTTTTTGTAAGATCTTTTTCCTCAAGTTTTGTAATTCATTTAATTCGTTAACAAATAAAATAAATAAATATAATTAATTAATAAGTAGAATTTCATCCTTTTGTCAACTTATACCATAAACTCATCTTTTTCTCCAAATGATGAGTATTTAAGATTAAATTTTTCAAGCTTGAAGAACTAGAATAAACTTCTAGAGAATAACATAATACATAAAATATTAACTAAATATTTATCTTATTTGGAAACATTGAAAAAATAAATATGGTTAGGATAAGATAAAACAATTCTCAAAAAAGTATATACCATTGGATGATGAAAAACTACTTTTAAATCGTGAAAATTAAACTGTAATAACAAAAGTTCAACATAGAAAATTAAATGGAAAACATTCCTTAACATTTCTCAAATAATAAAAACTATGATTGAAACCTAAAATTCATAAGTATTTGATCAAATAGTTTTTTGGGATAATTTTTAACATCTATCACGAAATAACACAAATCACTCTTAATGTCTCATACCAACAAGTAGTCTACTAATCACATATTCTCCATGGTAGGTTAATAATTTCCTAAAATAACCTAATTACATATAATTACACAATTTTTAATCATATATTCTTCCAAAATATAACTCAACCATTACTCTTCAAATAATATCTCATAGTATTATATTTTCCATAATCATATAATGTTCCCAAAATAGTGAACATCTTCCAAAATAACAATTATCACTTAATCCCCAAATCATTTTCTAATACCATGGATATCTATTTTATAAAAACAATTTACCAAAATCAAGATATTTTTATTTCATCAACTATTTAACTAAAAGGAAAAATTATTAAAAATTAGGGACTTCACATTGTCCAGTGTTAAGTAATAAATCGTTGTCACCTTTGATTATGGGTTTGATTATTACAACCTTGTCCGACGTGATGGGTGGTCACCCTTCAATCGGGTTTTCCTTTTCCTAAAACTATATAATTATTATACCTCATATAAAATTCCAAAAATGAGTAAAATACTAAAAAATATCCATAACATATATTAACCTCAAGTGTTATCTCACACCTTTCATTTTTCACCCCAAAATGTAATATCCCATAATTATCTCAAAAAAATATAAACCCTAAAGGTTATCCAAAAATATGTCCAAAAAGGAAATATAATTATTCTTAAAATAACATTTTGACATAAAAAACAGCAGGGTTACACATACTAATTTTTTTTCCAAGGTAATCCCATCATCAAAATAGCATTAATACTTTTAAACATTTCATCATCCTATAGTCCACCATAATTATTGAATCCTTTATATATACACTTATTAATCATTAAGTGTTCTTTTTTATCCTTTAACCATGTGTTTCCATAATATTCCTTAATTCTTATTTCCTAAAAAAACATGAATCATGTCCTATGATTCAATAAAGTCAAAACATGAGACAAAAAATAATCAACACCTTTCATAAGTCATTTTCAATTTCCTCATCTTCAATTTGAATTAGAATAGGTATTGTTAAATGTATATTTGTATGGTCCCCCTTATCCCATTCATGAACATTCTTCATAGAAAATATATTTTCATAGTGAACATACTTCCCACATTTAAGGATCCAATTGATAAATCGAACAGAACATCTTTCCATTTCATTGAGTCAACTAAACACTTCCTTTTTCAATGAAAGGTTACTTCTTTATGAAAATTATTAAGACATCTATACAATCTTCCCATCCCATTAAAACATTTTCCTAGGTGTTTATTTTCACATCATTGACACATATGTAATTGAATATACTTACCTTTATGATCATTATTACCTGAACTTCTGCAGAGATTCATTTCTCTCATATATGATGCATTAGAAAACTCACCAAGGTTTAGGTGGTTAATCATGACTCCTAATATTTAGTTCAGAATAGCCAAGAGAGTTATCATTACATCTCCCATTTCATCCGGTTGTTTATTCATAGAACCACCACATTTTCCATCACATAATTTTTTACTTTAGTGCATACGAGATCCATCCATTTACTAAAACCAAATAGGTTAGTGCGATTATTTAAAACAAATCATCTTATATTATCTTATAAGTAAGATAAACACTAAGATATACTTATCCATGTTATCTAAAACTCATCCAAATTTTATTAAATAACTATGACTTTTTATATTATGATAACCATTGTGGTTATATATAAATTGTAACTTATTCTTAAATATCACCCTAACCTCTAAAGTTATCTAAACTGACCTCTAATACCAACAATAAAGGACCCATCCCTAAACATTAAATAATCTTAAGTGTAGTCAATAATTTGATTTCATTTACATAGAGGATATTTTCAGATTTAGATATTCAGATAATTATGCCATAACACATACATAACAACTCAAATATTACAAAGTAGACACTTCTTCTCACTAACTATTTTTGTAAAACAAAAAACGTTTAAAAAGAAACATGGTTTAGTTTCATGTTTAAACTTCATAACTTTTCCTTGATCCCATACTTGACTATATTATTCTTAAAAGCCTTTGAATTTTTTTTTAAAACATGGGATGATCATAAAATCTTACTATGGGATACAAAAATTTGTAAAACTTTTAATCTATTGAAAACATGTAAACCATGAATACTTTATCATAAAGTAATACTTTTCACCCACATGAAAATAGTAAATACTCATAATTGGATATAAGATTATTTCTTACCATTTTTGTAATAAAAATATTACCATAAATACCATAGGAAGAAACTTATAACATATAAAGGTAACTTCATACATAATCATACTTAAATAGAATAACCGTATGGTCGACTTCCACACATATCACTCTTACAAATGGAATAGCCATACGACTGACTTCCATACCCAATGCATTGGAGGTTATAATGTAACCAACCATCCTTAGAATATCAAGGAACCACTCATATTTTTCTTATCACGTAACCACAAATCATTGGTTTATCACATAACCACCCAGCAAATGTCTAAGTACCATTACATAATCATAACACATAAGAGATTGTAATTATCAACCTTTAACTAAAAAAATCATTTGAATGAAAAAGATATCATTTCAAGATATAAAATTATTCAATCCATTATCAAAACCGTTTTCAATTCCAGAACACATAGAAAATTATTTATTTATACACCTTATAAAAGAAGGTGGTGTAGAACATCAAAATTTGGCTTAATGAAAGGAGATTGAGAGGAAGTCCCTTACCTTGAGCTCGATTTGTCAAATACGTTCTTTGTAATTCCTGAATAATAAACATAGGTTAATTTATACTTGATTAAGAACCTTTTAGTGTTTATTATTCCTTTTATATCATTAATTACCATGTTATAATAATTTTTTAATCATTTGAGTTCATGTTGGATATTTTATCGATATTCAGTACCTGAGTCGAAAATGAACACGGTTTGATGTCACTAGTCCATGTGGTCATATGTCCTTCATATATAGAATAATATTCATGAAATTATTATCATTTTTATACATAAATTATACTTTTAAAAAAATCCATTAAGTATGGTTATGAAAAATGATCAATGTTATAATCATGGAGATGGTAAGTCATACACACGCATGGGTAACATTTTCTATTTTTCATTGATTATTATGGAGAGAAATTAAGTGTTATTTATAATTTATAGAATTATAATAAAATAATTAATATCATATTAATCATTTAAATATACTTATATATATATATCATATAAGTGATGTAATGAATAAAAACGAGTCACATCAATTTGTGGAGGTGATAATTTACACATACGCATGAACACCGTTGTCATTTTTATACACACAGAAATAATAATTTTATTGATATATTACTATATTATAATTATTAATATGCCATTAATATCAAAAATGAACATTAATTACATTATTATAATTATTAATGAGAGACGATTATGGAAAACGAATAATATTGGTTGGGGGAGGTGATAGGTCACACGTACGGACAAACGATTAATTATTTTCCAATTTAATTGAAGTGGAGATCGATTTAGGTGATTATATTAACATAATAACATATCACTATATTAATTATACCGGGGTTATTATTTGGGGGATGTCAAGGTATATGGATTAGGATTATTGGTACTTGAGGGGAAGTTTGGGAAGATCATCGTGAACTCTTTCTCATTCTGATCATCAGGTGTCCATTGGATGTCCAGTTTTATTAGTGTCATTGGTTCTGTTGATTTTTTGGTGTTGGGATACGACAAGGGGAGTTAGAATCTTGGTCTCTATGAACTTTTAGGGCCTGGAAAGCCATATGGAGCCAGAGGCATGGTCTTAAGAATACCTTATGTGTTGGTGGTGTGTTTGACATGTGGCTGCCAACCATATGGTCAAGTCACCCACCAACACAAGTTCCCTTTTGTGGGACTCTTGTAATTTTCATGAATTTAGATTTTTTTTTTGAAAATCCTTGTATGAGAATTGTAAAAATGGGTTTTAAAGGAGTGGTTGGTTTTTGAAAAGTGTAAAAATAGGTTCTAAAAAATTAAACATAAGAACAGTTTTCAAAGGTACTTCTTCTTGTGAAACAAAGTTTTGGGAGGAAGTGGAAAGGATTTAATGGGATTGTATTTTCCATAATCTAAACATGAGATTTGTTGAAATTAAATGTTTTGAAAGTGTGAATCATTTTAAGGTGATTCTGAATTTTTTGTTTTAAATGGGGTGTTTTGGGATGTTTAAAAGTGTTTGAATCTGATGAATTGGTTTTGGAAATTGGTTTTGAGTGGTTGGTGTTTTCCTAGAAATGGTATTGGTTTTAATGGCCACCATATTATAAAAAGATACCTTACTGAATTTTAGAAAATGGGAATGGGTTGTTTGGAGTAGCTTGGTTGTGTTAAAAGTTATTAAAAATGAAAAGGGGTTGGTTTTTATGAAAATGATTCTTGATAAATTTTAGTTTGTTTCGTGAAATCTGAAAAGGGACTTGACTTGGTCGTTAGTTTTCCTTTGGAAGGTGCATGATTTTTGGAATTATGTTGTTTTTTTAGCCTTTAGTGTTATCATGGGTGCTTAAATGCATGGTTTTATTTATATATGGAAGGATGGCCTATATGGAATGGTGGTTGGGTGCCTAGTGTGGCATGGAAATGTGCATGTGAGTGAGACTTGATGAAACACCATTGGTGAATGTG
The DNA here is from genome assembly GCA_963277665.1 of Viscum album. Taxonomy (NCBI): domain Eukaryota; kingdom Viridiplantae; phylum Streptophyta; class Magnoliopsida; order Santalales; family Viscaceae; genus Viscum; species Viscum album. The sequence continues at coordinate 1,948,766,008 of OY728119.1, forward strand.
GAAATCCACAAAGTTAGTTTTTTTTTCAAAAGTGTTTTGAGCTCAAAAATTATGCCATTTGTTTATAAATCGATGGTTATGTGGCTAGTTTTTTTCTATGTATTAGAAAAGTTTTTTATTTCTTATGATTCCTTGTGATCTGGAAGTCATACTCTTGTTGTGTCTTGAGATGGGATCTTGTTTGTGGCTCGGTTTTGGAGTAATGTTTATTGGGTTTTTAAATATGTGTCAGATTTTGTGATGCGGCCACAGATAGTTCTCTATTTTCAAGGTTTCTAGTTGATCAACCTAAGGATTATTTCTCATGTTTCACAAGCTAAATCCACCTCTTCAAATAATTCCTCATCCCATTTGTTGAAATAGAGTGCTTTTTGGGATTGATTTATAGTGCCTTCCTATTATGATGATTCTCTCGATTATAGTGGTTTTGTTAGGTGATGCTTGGTGTGTTTCACAGTGTTCCTTATTCATTTCACTCCTCATTCCATGTAAGGTAGAATGGGGTTGTGTATCCCTCCGTCTCTATTGGGTATTGGTGTTTTGTTTGATCTAGTGCATTTCATTAGATAATTTGATTCGTAGCTCTTGATTATGGAACAACATATGCTTCAAACATTAGGGCTCTATCCAGAGGCCTCAGAGTGAAGATTTTCACGTAGTCAGGAAATCGTTAGAGGTGTGAGGAGGTTGACAAGGCTCCTGACTCCACTATTGTGTTAAGTTAGTTTCTATGCCTATATTGTGGTTCCTCATCACTGTGAATTTACTCTTATCACAATGAGCATGGTGGACTTACCCCTCACATAGTGTCTATGGTTATACCTTCATGTATGTGCGTTTACAATTAGTGACCCTGTGTGGACTGCCTATGTAAATCGGGTGCGGTATTGGTGTTACATGTTCGTAGGTGGATAATATTGGGTAGCTCATTTGTTTCTTTTTTGGTTTCAGTGGACTAATGATTGGGTCCCCTTCCCTCCCCTTTCCGAGTGGTGGGGGTTTGGATCCATGCAGAAAGTGTTGGCCTAGTTATTTTCCCCTCTGTTCAGGAGTGGGTGGTTGAGATGTTCATGTTGTAACCCTCTTAACATGGGTTTGTAGGTTCTTGTGGGAGAGTTTTGGTGGGCCTGTAAGAGTGATTCTCGATTCTAGTCCATGTTGAATTCCTTTTTTTGTTCATTTCTAGTTGGTCTCTAATGGTGGGGAGACCCACTGCGGGTCTCGAAAATGTTTACTTTAAGGATTTCTTGGATGGTAGTTGTGATTTAATGGTGGGGAGCCTATTCCATCTTCCACCCCAAGTAATTTTATTTATTCAGTGAACATTGGTTTGGGTGATCATTGGTTTCATTGGGAGATGGCCCAACAATATGGTTCTTTCATGGTTGTGGAGGTGGTGGCTTGAACTTTTCGTTGATCTTCACAAAGTGGTTGTGAGTTGGTGTTTTTTTGGGAAATAGGATTATGTTCCATTGGTGGTGAATGATATTTACTTGGCTTGATAGGATGGATCATGTTGATATAGAATACTTAGGTGTTTTCAATTATCTGTAAAGTATTATGGCTTTCTGGGGGCAGAAAGATTTAATGGTGGGGAGAATTGTAACACTTAGTCAATTTTTTTCTGTCCATGTCTTGGTTTTGATCGGGTTCATTGAAAATACCAATCCTTTTATTGGGTGTTGGGTGAGATTAATTTTTAGTTTTGAACTTCCATATATTTCTAATCATCCAACTTTGGTTGCCCTACTTCTTGTTTAAGAGTTTTTTGAGAAAGGGTGGTTACTTCATGATTTGGGCCAACCATGAGCTCATTTCCAGATTTAAAAAACAAATTTGTCTCTTTTATAACTACTTTGTTTTTTTAACATTTTTCACCTATTACACTTCCTACTTTCCTCCCCTATCATATTCAAACCACAATATCCTTTTGGAACCCTTATGGATTCATAATCATGGTGAATTTGGGTTACTTATTTGGCATTAGGCCAGCCCGTGGTCGCATTTCCAATTTTAAAAAAATAATTTTTTTCCTTTATATATTTTTAATTTTTTAATATTTTTCAGTTATTATACCTCCCACTCGAACCCAAGAAACCTAGTCACACCCCCCATGTTCCATTATCCCTCTTTGGAGCTCATATTAGTCACGGATTAGGGAAAACCTTCTCAATGATTCTCAAATCATCCAAATTTGCCAAAGGTAATTTGTATCATTCATAAATCATTCAATTCGTACTCTTTTTCCCCATATCTTCCTTACATGGTTATTCCAGACCTTAGGAGACTCTCCATGAAGTTTCAAGCCTTTAAATTTCTTCTATAGGTGTAGATCTAAGGGAATACGAAGAGTTTTCTAGTTTCCAAGGTGAGATTTCTTCTCCTTTCTCCTCCCTCTTCCCCCTAATTCCATTATTTCATGGTTATTTATTCTACACTAATCATTAAAGACCTAGTTTTATGTTTTGGAATGATTTTTTATCGGTTTAATATTCATTTAGTAATGTTCTTCATAGTTTTAGGGTTTATAAACCCACAACGGGTGATTTCGGTTGTGCGTTTCCATTCCGACAAGGATTTGAGGTAGGTTTCCCATTGTACTTGACATTTTTCATTTAATATCCATCTATTTCATGTTGTTTTATTCTTCCTCGTACTCTAAAAATTGTAATTTATGCTTTGGATAATTTTTTTGGTGTGCCAAGTAGCGGTTAGAACCTTGTTTTTCGTAAAGTGGTGTAGTTCTGTTAAAATGGTGCACACCGCGTGTTTGTTCAGATGATTTATTAGATTCCATGAATATTTTGCAGTATTTTGAACATGGTTCAGTATCTTTAATATGTTTATGGAATTCCTTTGATTTTTTATTCCTTGTTGAGTGCTTAAAATGAATTGTTTTGTTAAAAAAATGCATGTCATGTGTTCAGTAAGTTTCCCAATTTCATTTTATGTTTTGAGTGTGGTTTAAAATGATGGGTTTGGATTTATAATCATATTTAAAGTAGGTAAATAAATTTTTTTGGTTTTCTTATGTGGATTCCAAGGAGTTTTTGGTTTTTAGAAAGAAGGTGTATTGGTTTTAAGGTATTTTGACATGTGTTGCTAATGGAAGGCCCGTTTGGCACTTTTATAAAAAGGGTTGTGTAATGGATAAGAAATCTGAATATTTTCAAGGTGGTTGCAAATTTTTTGAATCTTAAAATTGTGGGTTATCGCGTCATTATTAAATTTTGTATTTCTGGATTTTAAAAATGTTATCTTGGTAAAAACGTTTAAAGGCCCATTTGGCCTTTCCTAAAAATGAAGAATAAGTGTTTTAAAAGTATATACATGTTGCGTTATTTGGGATTATTTTATGGTCCATGAAATGATTTTATTAAATGGTTTAGGGCTTAAAAATATGGTTTGGTATGATTTTTTGTGGTTTTATCCTTAAAAGAGTGTTTTTATATGAGATTTATGTGCAAAGCCTCATTACACTCTTGAAATTGTTTTATGATATTTTTTTTGGTTTATTGATCCATAAAAGAAATGTGAAACATATTTGTGGGATGTTTGTGTGTTTATGATTTGGGAATTTAATATTCATCTGGAAAGTGTATTTTATAATATTTTTAACTTGATTTAGCACTAAAGGGAATCTCAAGTATCTTGGTGGGCAGACGTGTACTAGTATGCTAGTGATCTCGTGGGGTTTGGCCCCTATTTCACGTAGAAAGCTTGAAGATGAAAACAATAAATAAACTATAATGATTATGTTGTTGGAGGACCACTAGGTTATGGGTATTATTTCTACTAGTGAATCATGTGCATTATAACAAATATTTATTATGGTTACCTTCACCGAGATACGAGGTTCCTGGGGCTCACAACTAACTATTGCCTAAGGGTGTTCCCGTGATTTGTTCTCATTGGATATTTTGTACTCACCATAATCATATAGTGTGTTAGTATGGTAAATTCAGATGTATGTGTGATTTATTTAAAAGTGTACATTCTTTAAGGTAGCCACATTGAAAACTATTTTCATTTTGAAGTTGCATCTCTTTGAAAATTGTTACTAGCATTATTTATTATAAAACATGCATGTTTTTATCTGGTAATTTTTTTTATAGCATGGGAAATCATTTGGAAACATACCTTTATATCTTTTATTTAAAACTTGAAATTGATATTTCTTTTATTTTAAAGCATGTGCATTGGGAATAGTATATCAGGCTCACCTACTATGTTTTAACACTCATGCTTATAGTCCTCTTCTGTTTTTATCCCTTGTATAGGTTTCAACTTGTGTTTGATCACCTAGGGAGACGTGTGATAATTGTGTTGGAGAGTGACTAGTAGGGTCACATGGAGTTAGTTGGTTATCAAGTCTGGTTAGTTTACTTTTTTGGTTTATTTGTACTTTTGGTTTCTTGTATAAATAACTTTCAATTAAATTTTTATGTAAATGTATTTTGGGGTGTTTATTTATTTACATTGTTTGTTTGATTATTTATATTTGGGATAAATCATTCCTTTGTGTACTCTATTTATGCCCTCATTTCTTTTCCCCATCTTGGGAGGATTGGGAAAGCCTCTCGAGACTTGTCGCGGGCTGACCTGGGTGACCGGTTTAGGGTTGACCGGTTCGTGACACATACCACCTTCCTGATTCCCTTTGAGAGCTTTCCACATAAGAAATTTATTTTCCTAATAACTACTCATTCCAAACATAAAGCATTTAAAATTTTATTATGACTTTGGGAGGAATATATTCCAATCCATTTGGTTAGCATAACCATTCATTTTTTCTTTGCAGTTACTTGCTTTGTGTCCTTATTTTCCACAGTCAGAACACCTTCTTGTTCCTCTAAAACATTATGTTAGGTGATTATTTGTACATTCTTGACACAAAGGAACTTGAGTCTTCTTCCCTCCATGGTCTCCATTACCTGAAATCTTATAAAAATACTTCCTTCTATCCTTTGGTGAGTCTGAGAGTTGGTTAAGGTACTAGTTATTGATAAAGTTCCTTGAAAACTGATTATGTATGATCACAACATCCTTCACTCTACTGGTAATCCCATTTGAATTCTCCTCACGATATTGTCCATAAAACTCAATGTTAATATCATTAATTCGGATTCCCTCCACTGGATAAAACTAGAAAGCATTGAATAAGAAATTATAATCAAATCGAGGAACCACATAATCATAAAAAGTCACTTATAATATGTCTAAGTTATGAAACCTTCATTAATATATGACACCTTATGTTTATCCTAGGTTATTCATTGCTAAATTATATTTAAATCCTTTATTATGGTTTGTGAAGAGTTTTTCTATTACCAAATTATATCCCCTCAGATTTTCAAACTAGGTGTGTAGCAAGACCGATTGTCTTGTACTAGATTACATTGAGTCAGGCCCAAGAAATCTTGTCAGTGTTTTTATCCCTTGGTATATTTTTTACATAACCATATCCAATTGTAGTACCCATACAAGGATTTATTTCTAGGAAGCAACTCACAAAATCCTTTACCAAAATTCCAGGACATTTCCCCATAATTTTCCTTATCCTTAGACTTATCCTTAGTCCTTAGAGTTCTCACTAAGGTTTTCTCATCCTAATTTACAAAGGTTAATTAATACTTTATGTTGATAGAAACTATAAAAACCCAGTATTAGGGTACATAGACAATAAATAACTTCTGTGGAATACTTAAAACATTAAAAAAATAGATGCCCAAAGACCGTATTAGTCTAGTGACTTTGGAAACACATAAACATGAACACTATTACATAATTGAGAAAAATTATCTCCCACTAGGTTCTTTATGACTAGAACCCTTTGTAGACACATTGTACATAATTAATATCTTAAAATCCTGGGTAAGGAAACATAAAAAGTGGTGAGATGAGATTCTCTGTAATGGTCAACAAGGGAGACATGTAAGAAAAAACATGAACATATGAGTATGAGGATGTGATCAAAATATTTAAATATCATACCATGCATATCAAATATCAGTCGGAATGGCCCAAAGGACTTTATTTTTTATTTTTATTTTGTCATAATCCACCTTTAAAGGGGTAAGGTGTAACCCTTACAAGGCCCGAAGGCTTACAGACAATTACATGACTCGTAGGTATTCGAGGAATCACCCAGACAAGAAAACTCAGAACTGCTCCTCCCTAGAATATGTCATGGTATCAGCACTCCACCTTCACTGGGATGGTCGGCAAGAAATCCTATGCAAAGCTACACAAGCCTGGTACCAAATGAAAATACATGCCCTCTCATTCTTCCAATTATGTTTAGCTCTACTCTAGTGAATGTGCCTACCCTGAATCCCCCTCTGAAGCCTTGTCCCTTGAAGTCTGACTGGTACATCTGCATTTCATGTGGACGAAAGGCCTTGGGGTGGCCCAAATACCTTAAGGTGGCCTGAAGTCTTTGATAATCAACTAGAGAGAAAGCCTTGGGTGGCCCGAAAGCCTTTCAGGACTCGAGGACCAAACTGGTGGCCCAAAGGCCCAGATGGATGAATAATTCTGGCTGCTACAGTATTGAACAATGCCTGCTATAATGCCTTCTACAGTACTACTACAGAAACCTAGAAATATTCCTCTATGCATATTTTATCTTGGGTCTCTTGGATGCACCTAGTGAGTCCTCACAAACCGGGCTGAGGACACAAATCATTAAGAAATAAATAACATAGTACATAAAATCAAAATATATGAACAAAACATTGAATTATGGAAAAAATAAGTATATAATATAATTTCCATAGTATCCAAGGAATTTCTTCCAAGGCCATCTTATTATTATGGGTTCACTCCCTATACCATCTTCGTAGTCATGGTTCACTCCCATGGTCATCTTAGTAGCATGAGTTCACTCCTCATACCATCTTGGTAGTCATGGTTCTCTCCCATGGACATATTAGTAGTCAAGGTTCACTCTCAAAACCATATTAGTCTATATCATGAGATATAAATCTCCACCAAATTCATTGGAAGGAGATATAGGTCCCACCCTTCTCATAATGAAATCATATAAACATGTGACAAAAAATCATAAATTATCATATCATAACCCATGAAATTAAATGGGTTTCATAAACATATAATCATATGATAATCTATGGAAAATGATATAGGCTTCATAATAATTTCAACAAAAGAAAAACCCATCAAAGATGCAGGTTTTAAAAGCATATAACTCGTGAAAGAGAAACTATTTTCATAAACATCATTCCATCCAAACATAAACCATTCATAGAAATAATATTAATGGAAACATTAAATAATTTCCACATAAATTCATGAATAACACCAATGGATGTTATCATAGATGGGAAATAAATTTTAATGATCTATTAAAAAGAACTTGACAAAAATATATTTTTTCTTTGAAAAATTCTTTTTAAAACATAAAACCCTTTGAAAACTATTTTGTTTAAAATAACCTGAAAACTTATAAAGGATTATTGAAAAAACATTGAAAACCTTTTTCTTGGAAACATATAAATAATATTGAAAAACATTTGAAAAATACTTAATTAAAAATATATTTTAAAAACATTTTTTAAAAAATTAAAATTTTAAAAATGAAAAAGAAGCTTCAAAGAAATGATGGGGGTAAATCCATACATGTCGAACATTCCTTTTGAACCGTAAACAATTTTGAAAAGTTTCTCAACCAAAAAATGACAAGAATTTTAATATTTTAAATAAAATTTTTATTTAAAAGGTAACATAATGAAAGAAGTTTATTTTAAATTTCATTTGATAATAGTAGAATATTTTTCTAAACCTTTTTATAAAACATGGTTTTGATGGAACATAGATTTCCTACCAAAGAGATAGGTAAGGTCATATTTTCCTAAAACCATTTCTTAATTATAATAAGTAACAAAGAGTATAAAAAATGGTACTAATACATGAATACATCAAGAATATCTATAGGAGAATAAAATTTATGATTTAAAATGAAATATGGTTTATAATATTTAGTTAAAGAAAATGTGATAAAAGCAATCTCGATAAATGGTGAGATTGATTCAATAAACTCTTACCACTTGGTAACTATGACTCAAAATACCCATGTAGGAAAATGAAATGACATGGAGAATTAAAATATCATGAAAAGGGGATTCATTTTATAACATGTAAAAGGTATTTTATACACCTCATATAAAAATATTGGTGTATATCCTGGCATGTGTCTCAAAGAAGGTATATTAAGACAAAATTACATTACCGATTTGGTAACATTTGAAACTTAAACATCATGATATAAAGATAATAGAATGGTTATGTAAATAATAATATATTTGTGTTTAATAGTAATATGATACCTTTATGGTCATCATATACACCACACAAAAGAATTGAGCGGTGAATAAGGCGTATATCTCAGAGAAATAAAGTGTGAGATAAAAATCCCTTAACATGTGTCTTGAATCTATTCATACTCATACACGATTCCTTTATAATAAATGTAAGTTTATTATAAATATTTTAAATAATCATTTTCATTAATTTAATACCATATATTCTTTGATTATGACTTTATATTACCCACTTGTTAACAATTCTATATGAAGGTTCCACTTCGGTTAATATCTTCTTTGTTCCTCGTATGTATCTTAATTTATTATATATTTGGTCCTTATACATATATCATTATTTATGGAATGTAAAAAATGATATAAATATCATGTATATTCAGTACTTTTTTATAATAATCTATACGATATTGAAGTAGGAAATGGAATACACCGTTCCCGGAGATGATAGGTCGTACGTACGCAAGAATATTGTTTTCATTTTATTGTCGTATGGGAAGAAAGACAATAAATTGCATATAAGTATATATATATAATTATTCCAATAGAATTTTTATATTATATATATAATGTATTTTTTTCTAAACACACCCTTAATAAATTCCATGTAGTGTGTGAACGAATCACATCGCTTTGAGGGGGTGGTAGTCCACACTTCCTCAATAGAAATTATCATATTTACAAAAGATGGAACGTATAAAGATATGTGTTGTAAAATAATTAAATAATCTTAAATACATTATAAAAATCATAAATATTTTATAAGAATAGGGTTTCCAACATAATTTCCACCATGATAGGTGGTAAATGAAGAATGAACAATCACCATTTTGTGAGGTGGTGGTTCACTGTAAACATGAACAGTATGTTTGTTACCCATTAGATGGAAGTTTGTGTATGTGTAGGTCCAATTATTATAATAAAAAAATCATGGTATATTTTGGATTCTAGTTATTTTTATAATAATGGAATAAGTATAGTGGAGGAGATGTAGAATAAAAATAAGATAAAGGAGGTTGATGGAGGATGTTACCTCTTATTTGGGTAACTCCTTTTGGCTTTCACTAAACGAAATACTTGGATTTCTTTTTACCCAAAGGGTGGATTCAAGGATAAAGGGAGGTATTTTGGAGAGATATTTGGTCAATGGCTATCTGACCATAAGTGTTTTGAGAGTTGTGTGGATGTGGGAGAAGATGAGGCCTTTTATAGTAGAGGAGTGTCACTCTAGTAATATTTTGGAAAAAGGAAAACCCCACCCACATTTTTTATTGCATGTCGATACAATAGTTAACCAAAGTCAATAAAAGGTAGTATAAGGTTTAAATATTACCAAAAAACATATTTTGGACAAGTATCATATTAGGCCTTAAGTTTAGGGTTTAGTCCCTTGTTAAGATTAAATTCATCGTAATCGTTGTCATTAATTTTATTTACCTTCACTGATATTTTTGGTCAAAAAATAAGTTGATATTATTAGACATTATAAATATTTTGATTCCAAATATCGAATCCATTTTTTTAAAATTCAAATCACATAAGTGGTAGAAATTAATTTAAATTTTAGTCCCATAGATGGGATGACAAAACGGGTTTTCAAAGTAAAAACGTTGAAAAGTTTGTTAGGTTTTTATAACCAATTTCAATGTTAAATTGATTCCAACAACAAAAATTGGATAAATTGATAAAAATTTGATATAATTAAAATTTAAAATAAATAAAAAATATAATATATCGTTATAAATATATTATATGAAAAATCATTTTTTAGTTATATTTCAATATTTTTTTAACTATTCATTAAAAAATGAAACATCAAAGAAAAATGACAAAAATTAACCCTAAGATAATTTTTATGTTTCTATTACAAAAATTAATCTTATATTGACATATAAATTTTAAAAAATTTCTAAAATTTATATTTAAAATAGGTTCTCCATCAAAAGGCTGTAAAGTTCCTTAATAAAAATATAGATTTTTATGTGTAAAACGTGGTTTGTTCTTATATTATTCCTATAGAATCTATTTGATGAATATCAAAAATATTTGATTGAATATAATATATATATATATATATTAAATTAATATCACTCACTAAATATAATTAATTTAATTTATTATGATAAAATAACTCTGCGAGCATAAAAATAGATTTCTGTAAAAATATTCCCTTTTTATTAAATTGGTTCATTATAACTAATGAATTCATTTTATATTTTTGTAAACCATATTCTTTAATAAGTTATGTAATACTATTAATAAAAACTAACTAGATGGATTTTTTATGCTGTACTATATTAAATAATAATATTTTAATAATTTATTTTTGTTTGGTAAAACTCGTCCTTGCGTATTACAAAAGTCATCAAGGAAAGTCTTTCTTACATGTAACATAAGATAACCTCAGTGTTCCATATAGGAAAATCTGAACTTTATTTTCCATGAGTGTCTGATTAACATAGAATTTCATATAATGAAAGCCAAACATAGTGCTTTAATACATATATATAATTATTTTCATTGTTTCATGAAATAAAAAATATCATAGAGAATAAATTAATTAAAAAATAATAATTCACAAAATCACAAGGTGTTACACAAAGAGTGGAGGACCTCACCCTCATATTATTGATTTTATAACATTGTTGGGTAGGAAGAAGGAGTATGGTTTCACATGTAATGTTCTATTCTATCTAGACTAATTACATTTTTAGTCTTGATGGTTGGAGAGTATTGGGGGTGATTTGGAGGAAAACCCCATATGGTTCTGTTGTAGTTGAAGCTATGAGAATGGTGAATCAAGAGGTTCGCATAATGAAATGGATTAACAAGGTGAGTTGGTGATTCGAGGATTCTATATCTGATGAATTCAAAACTTGTTTGAGGTTATGGAGGAATCTATGAAACTAATTCACATCATGAATGCAATTCTTATATTGTAATTAAATCAGGACAAGGAAATGTGAGTTTTGAAAAAATTGGGATTTTTTTGAATTCTTGTGGAATTAAAATCACAAACCTAATTCATGTAATTAATGGTACAATATCTAGGTTCTAAATCATTTTATTTGACCAATTTGTATTCATATGGTCATAACACCTCTCTCTTATTTGTTGACGACTCTTAAAATAATTTTGAGGATCATCCAACACTCCTTATCCTATATTGATACATTGGTTTTGGTTGATGAGTATTAGAAACCATGGTGAGTTATCCGATCATACTCATGGTTTTCCATTCATTCTAATTCAGAGATCCACTACAGTGTAGAGATTTTGGTTGGGGTTGTGATTTGGGTTTTGTTTTTTATATCCCTTTACACGGTGTATGTTTATCCATGGTTTTTTCATGAGTTTATAGTTTTTATGTGTTTCTTTATCTCCTTGTAGTGTGTAATGAGTTGGAAATGATTCTCTGGGGTAGGGAATCCATCATTTATCACTTTTGTGTATCATGAAGGAATGTTATTATCTTGTTTATCTATGGGGGATGGGTTTTTCTAGCATAGTAAATATAAATTAATTGGTAAATTGAAATAGAATGGAAATGAGAATGATTCTCACACTTTTTATACTATGATATTATTATGATATTCTATTTGTATGGGATGAATTCCCTCTTGACAAATTTGTCTAATAGTGGATTTTTTTCACTTGTCTTACATGGTTTTTGAAACCCTTTATAATTATGATTGTTTTTACCACCATAAATAAATAGAAATTGGATAACCACATATATATGTGTAATAAAATGGTTTCCTTGGGATTTATGGATTATACGATGACACCCCTAAAATAAAGTGAAATGTGAAAAAAATACCATTTGGTAAATTTTTAAAATTATATTTGATTTGTTGTGGTTCGTTTGGTTATTCTTTTAGGGGTGTAAAGGTGATGGTTCAAGGGGGTGATGATCTTCTTGTGAGAATTGTTTCATTGTTCTAGATGTCTAGGTAGTGATGTCATAATTGTTTAATAATGATTCAAATGGATAGGGTTTGGTTTGGATAATTGTTTAGAAATTCTTAATAAACAAATAAATAATGGTTAGTGTGTTAAATGTGGCTGATGATTAATAATGAAATGAATGGAAAAGATAATGTAATTGTTTGTAAATGAGATATGTTTCTTGTGGATTGTGTGGTGTTTTAAATTTAGAGGTGGAACTGAAGTGGGGATATTGCGAGTTAGTTAGTTCTTTGTTTAGAAATTATAACTTGGGTTTTTTGTGGTTATTTATATATACATATATATTCCTTGTGATTTATACTTTCACCGAACCTATGTAGAACATTATGTGATGATAACCGTATATTCACACAAGGGTGTTTTTTTTCTGTATCTAGATGATGAGGATGGATGTATATCTTACCAATCTTTCTTAATCTCCATCCTAGGTGAGTAAATATTCCTAGGATATGATGAATTGAGGTCTTTTAGTCCACTTGGTGATGATATGGGTTTTTTTTGGAATGATGTGATATGATCTTATTGTGGGGAGATGGCCCAGTTTTCTACAAGCGAGATGTGATATGATGATGTTGTAGGGCGGTAGCCTTGGTGTCTTTGAGCATGATTTGATGTGACTATGCTATGGGGCAGTAGACCAAGTGTCAATCGGAATGATGATATATGGTTGTTTTGGGTTGGGGGACTCAGTTTCTATGGGAGTGATGTTATCTGACTATTTTATGGTGCGATGATATATGTTATTTGAAAGAGATTGAAGTTCTATGATGTATGAAGTTGGGGTGTGAGAGCAGAAAACTAGTGGGATAACTGTTCAGGGTAACCATTATTGATATGATCATTATTATGTTATTATATATTGATTTAATTATTTGGTGATCATGAGTTGTTGTGGTTGGGATGGATAGTTGACATGTTTATGTGTTTTTGGTTATGTTGTTTTCTCACAGGTGCATTAGTATGATTATTTCACATGTTCATGATAGATTTTGGTTTTCATACTGAGTATACTTGAATGATCACCCTATATATATAAACTAATTGTCATGTTTCCAATAATACAATGTATATTGTGTTGGATATTACTAGCTTTGAACTTTGGATAGTTGTTTCGTCTCTTATTTAATTTTGTTTTTAGGTATTAACATTTGGATACTTTTACCAGTACCTATTTTATTTATACATGTATTGTGGGATTGTTTTGATTTATTTTTTTATTTTATGTCATGGATTTTTTGGGGATTATTCTTCTTATCTATTAATACTATATTATCATGGAGGGTAATTCCTCCCATTTTATGATATTTTTATACCCTCGGTGTTAGTTTCCAAACATGGGCCTACTAGAGGTGGAAATCAGGGTCATTATATGTCTCCATTCATTGCAATATCACTGGTGGGATGTGGTTGTGACGTAAAGTTTCCCGATTTCCAATTTCTTTCAGATGGTGTGGAATTCGTTTGGGACATCCTTGTTTTTAACAAGGACGTTTTTTTCCAAATTATATAAATATAATGGTTGATTATATTCAAGGAACTAGTCTAGTATTATCAGAAAAGGATCCAATTCGTTACTCCTGATGGGATCTCTCACCCATTATAGGGTGAGTGGGATCTACGATTAGGGAGGGTATGACTAGTTTCTTCATAGTTGGGTTTGATCTCATGAATGTTTTCTAGGTTGGTCCTTGAGGTTGTTGATAAGAGTTAGTGGATGAACTTCCAATAGTCGTCGATAGTTACCCGATGTATTTTTAGAATATTTTATGGTATCTCATCTTTATCTATAGGTTTCATTGACAATATATATTCTCCATAGGATGAGATAAAATTCCTTACCATATTATCAGATAGATCTAGACAAGCTGAAAGAGCTAATTGTCTAGCTAGAGGAACTGGAGGGGAAATTTTTTTATGTCCTAGCGTTTAATCATGGGATTCAACAATGTTATTTTTAATGAATGTGGAAGAAATCCTTTGAATTTTTATATCATATCATAAGATTAAATAGTTGAACACATATAATACATACACATTTCCCAAAATTTATTATCTCATTGATGATCTAAAGGGAACGTTATGGTTTTTAATGATTGATTGGAGATCTATGTACCACCAATTGAGGATTTGGGAAAAGAATATTTCAAGGACCTCTATTTGAGGCCAGTATATAAATTTTGTGTATTTGGTTAGGCCATTTGGGCTTACCAATTATCTTGATATTTTCAAGGAGTTAATAAACAATATCTTCCTCTATTTTGGACTCCTTTTTTGTGGTGTTTGTGTATGATATCTTGTTGTATTCCAAGACACAAGAGGATAATGTTGACTAACATGGGGTTATTTTTATTTTTTTACGGGATAATCATATATATTCCAAATAGTCCAAGCGATAGTTTTGGAATCAAAGAATTATTTTTTTGGTCCTCTATATTTTTTAGGTAGGAGTTTCAGTGGATCCAGGGAAAGTTAAAACAGTAATGTCTTGGGAGTATCCCAAAAATGTGTTCCAAATTATAGATTTCTAGTATTGGTTAGGTATTTTAGATTCTTGATCCATAAATTCACCATGATAGCTTCTCCCTTTATGGTGTCTTCCAAGAAAGTGGTGAGGTTTGAATGGGATGAGATGTACCATGGTGCTTTTGAATAGTTGTAGACCTACCAGACATAAATTTCATTTTCTATTCTTTGAGAGCCTTATATATTTTATTCCATGTATTATAATTCTACCAAGGTGGGCATGAGATGTCTAATAATCTAGGATAGCCATGGTGTAGCCTATGTCTCATGGAATATGTGCCCACATGAGAGGAATTATCCCAGCTATTACCTGGAATTGGAAGCTATGATGCATGATATGAAGATGTGGTGACACTACCTATTTGGAGACAATTTTATAGTATTTTCAAACAATAAGATTATAAAATAAATTTTTACCTTGAGATTCCTAAATCTTAGGTATATACATTGGGTGTAAAACCATCATACTTTTTATTTTGGTATTATTAATACACTCGATCAGGGTAATTTTTTTGTTGACGCACTGAATACGAAGCTTCTAGTGAAATAAGTTCACGAATCTGTGGATGATTTGGATTTAATGAGTATGTATACAAATCTAGATCTAGAGCTATTTCAGTATGGAGATAAGGTGACCTTGTCTATTGTGTTAGTTACACCCCCTATCATTAATCGGGATAGGGGTGAGAAGGTATGTGACCCTGAGTTCTAGTAGATTAGTAGTTTTTCAAATATTGGGGGATGTATAGATTAGAATCAGTATTTTAGTAGTTCTATCATATTTAGGAAGTGTCTCATGGATCATTTGAGCTTGATTATGGAGGTGAAGGGGGAGTTGCATCATTCCAGTTGGGTCATTCACCCTGGGTAAACCAATATGTTTTATATATTGATTGGTAGGTATTAGTGGACTTAGATGAGATGTGTAGTATAGGATTTCATTTACAGATACTTGACATATCGATGGATCAATAAAAACATCAGAGTCCAGTCAGGTTCTTGTAGCCACATCTCATTTGAGTGTGAAGGTAATATGATATCTCTATGAATTTCACGATCGAGATACCTCATACTCTGAGTGGGAAAGATTCCATATGGGTGATTGTGGATCATATAATGAAATTTTCTCATTTTCATCTCATCCAAGAGTCAATAATGGAATAATACCTTGGGAAAATATATGTTTGAGAGGTAATTCAGCTTCATGTAGTTCCCTCATTGATAATTTCATACCATGATGTATGTTTCACTTCCAAATTCTATAAGGGACTCCATGAGTCATTGTGAATAGAGATGAATTTTATCACCACATATCACACATTGACAGTCTGTGTGGACCATCTAGACTCTTTAGGATATATTATGAGCATGTGTGCCTTATTTCATTGGTTTATGGGGAAGGAAATTGTCATTGTTAGATTTATCCTATAACAAAATATATTATACATCGACCAGGGTTCGCCCATTTGAGGTGTTATATGTATGATTGTACCAATCCACATTAGTTTGGGATGAGGTGAGTGAGTGTTCCTGTGTTGAATCGAGTTTCATCTAGGAAAAAACTAAGATAGTATTGATATTTTATAAAAGGTTAGTGAGAGATAAGAGTTACTAGAAGTCATATATTGATCATCATCATCATTTTATGGAGTTTCATGTTAGTGATTAGGTGTTTTTCAAGGTATCTCTTTGAAAGGACATTATTTCTTGGGTAAAAAGGGAAAGATGGTATCAAGTTATTTCGTATTGTTTTGTGTTTTGGATTATCTTGGAAATTTATCCTATCAATTGGAGTTTCCACCATGGATGACCTTGATCTATGATTTATATCATGTTTCCCAACTAAGGAGATGCCATTTGGACCCCTCTCATGTGTTGGAGTTGAAAGATTTGGTGCTTGATCCTGATACCATAATAGTGAATTGGTCTATTCATGTTTTAGATTATCAGAATAATATTATCTATGGTAATTCAATCATGATTTTTTTTCTCTAGCATTATGCTGATGATATCCATGATACATGGGATCAGAAAGCATGGGTAAGGGAATAATGTCCTCACAAGTTTCTTCTAAGGATTCTTGAGAACATTATGGGGGTAAAAAGTGCGTTGGTCGAGAGTTTTTGACACCATCTAGGTCTTAGGTATTTTTAATTTTGAGATATATTTATCATTTCATTTTCATTTGGAGGTTCTGGGTTCAAGGGTTAAAAAAAACATCTCTGAGAAGGCTAGCCCAGGTGCACAATTTGTCTAACCATGTGACTAACCGTGAAAGGATAATGCATGGGGTAATAGTGAGTTGTTTCATAGTTTAGGCATGTTCTTCCATACCATGTGACACACTAGGGTAACTATGGGGCCTTCTTTTGGTGGGTAAGTATCACTCTCACCATTAGAGTGTGACTTTCCAAACAATGTGGCTAAGTCATATGACTTGTATATGTCACATAAAAATATAATTTTTACCATTTAAACCATATTTAATTCTAATTTCCCCCCTCATTTTCATCCCTAATCATGTTCATCCCATTATTCTAGGTGTTGTATCTTCCCCTATCACTTATCGGTGGTTTTCTCCTTGAATTTAAGGTGGTTGGGATTCAAGTAATTCAAATACTTTAGTTCTATTCAACTTTTCCCCTTATAAATGTTTGTTCTAACTTTTCCATGGGAGTGTATAACCCAAGGTGGAGTGTTCACCGAATATAGGGTATGTAGTGGGGGAAATGTTTGTATTTATTATGGATTAGGTGTGCGAAGACTTGATGTTCCTTTTTTGGGTGATTTTCTTCAATAGTGATGAGGTTTAATGTTGATTCAAAGTAGGTGAATCTATTTAAGGGATTTTTTGAAGGAATTCCTTTAAATTATTAATATCCTTTGGTTTATATTTATTCAATTTCTAATTTATTGATTTATGGTTGATGTACATCCCAAGATTTATTTTTTAATACATGGTTTGTTAATTTAGTGTTTAGATAGGGTTTTCTTAATGGAATGGAATACATGTACCCCAAGTTTTTGATATAATCATTTAAATTAATCTTATACATAAAAAAGGGTTTATAAAATAGATTTAGAAAATTTTCACCCTAGGGAATATGTTTTGATTAAATTTAACTTTTTTATGAAATTGACTTGTGAAAATTCTTTTCATGTATTGGCACTTTTTTTTATTATGTTAGCATGGAGCAGTACATGGGTTAATCGAGGTTTGAGTGAGAGGTTGTTTGGGGGACCATGAGACCCTTTGGGGAGGATGACCATGAGAGATTCCATGTCAGTTTCCAAGGGACTATGAGATAATTTGGTTAGGAAGGCCATGAGAGATTCCATCTTTGTTGGGGAGAGACCATAAGAGATATTGGTGTTGGGCCCGATGAAGATTTTTATATCTTCCACTTTGCTTAGTCGACTAGAAGACCTTTTTTAGACTTACTCATATTATACCCTTACGGGTAGATCTCAAGGTGAACTTACTCATTCTGGATTGGTTTACATGATTATGAATTTGATTAGTGCCTTGTTTTATGTGATGATATGTGTTATTCCCATTCTACCATTATATTGTTATTTTATGATGATGTTTATTCTAACCCTAATTATACATTGTTCGATATATTGATCATGTAACTTCTTGGGTCTTTTTTTTACCTATTTCAGCCATTTGAGAAATGTTTTCCAAAAACATATTTTATTGGACATGCAAAACCAAATGGATTATAAATGTTTATTTGAAACAAGTATGTTTTCAATGTGGTTTCATTTTGAAAAGGTTTTTCAAATGAGTTTATTGGATTATATGGGTAAAAGACTTAAATATATTCATGCTAGTATCTAATTGGGATTTTTTCCTTAGGTCCTACATATTTATTTGGGTGTATATAGATTTCATTTTTTTTAAGAAACATGTAAATTCAAGGAAACCATGTACATGAGTGGCTCTTCTTGATTACTGTCTTATGTGTTTTATGGAGGAGATGTGGTATCATGGACCTAGCTCAGATAGATATTTTTTTTGATTTTTCATCTGATGGGATGCATTTATTTGACTTTTATGACTTTTTTATAATTTTTTTTTAGTTTTAGGGTTTTTTATTGAGATACTATGTATATATATCCTTTTGGGAATACTTTTTTATGGTGTTTGTTTTGTTCATGGTGTCATCTTTCATATGTTTTGTTGCTATAGATTGTTATTTATGCTTCTCTGAATCTGATTATGTTGTTATGGACGTCCCATTACTTATATGGGTCATGTCGGGTTTACCATGCATGAAACTATTCCCACGAGTCTATTGGTTATGCATAATGCTTATTTCCAGCCTGTGGAGATCGGTAATACACTTCGAGACATGTGATGGGCTAGCTCGGGTGATGGGTTTAGTCAACCTAGGTCATCACATTACATACATACCTCCTTATCTTGTTATAAACCTTTATATATCACCAAATTAAATATTAAATACCTCCTTTAGATAATTTCCATGTCTATTAAGAGTCCCTTTTTTGTATCAGTATGGTTTCACTTACATGTGTTAAAAATTATTGCATTTTCAGTTTCCTTCTCAGAGTTACCTAAACATTTTGCACAAAATTACTTCTAAATATCAATTAGTTAGTCAAATTTCAACTATTTACTATGTGTGATCCTTATTTATTAATAATTTTACTTTTATTTATTAATGACTTTTCCAATTTATCACTGCCTCTTGAAGGTGAACCTTATGTATTAATCAAAGTAACATTTACATATTAGTGACTTTGTCAATTTTCCAGTCCAATCAGTCCAACATCACAAGGAAACATACATATCAATCAATTTTACCTTTACAAACTAAATTATATATTTTTTAATCCAATTATACTCAACACGAAAACAGTTCCAAACTTCATCCAAAAACCTCTGGAGATCTTCTAAAAAACAACAGACTTATATATTACACTTTAACTTCTTAACTGCCTTTGTCTCACATAATAAACTGTAGTATATATTATTTTTAAAATTATGTATTTATTTACAACAAATTAAAACTCAACAACCATATACACTTCATATCTTATCCAATTATTCTTTTTAAGATTCTCAACACATCAATCTCACCTTGGTCTCTACAAACTCCCCAAGGTCACAACCACTCTTGATCTTTACCATATTATTCATTCATGGGATAAAAAATCTTAACATATGTATTTCAAAATAAATCAATGAAAAAAAAATCACTTTTTAAACTTAACACACTTAAAAATGAATCATCATATAATAATTCCAAACCTCCTTGAGAAAACTCAGTGTATGAAATAATAACATTAAATAATAATATCATGTTATCCATAAAAGTTACTTATATAAACTTCTTTATAGCATGTGAAACAAACTATTATCGTAAAATTGACATAATCTCTCTTTTACTCCAAAAAATTGTTCATTGATGCCTTTAATATAATGTTACTATATGTATTCTCATTAAAAATGTTATAATTGTTCATAATACACACAATTATGCTAATTTCACACATTACCACATTCAAAGAATTCTCTATAAATATATAATCCCACTAAATAAGATATCTCTTACCCATTAGGTTAAAATAATATCTATATATCCCATGTATATTTTTTCCTACCCCAATATATGTACATTAAGGGATAAATATAATTTTTTTTCTTCCCCCCCCCCTTCAAAATTTTCCAAAAAATAAGTGGGAGAGGAGATTTCAACATAACACCTTAGCCTATAATGAGTGAAGGTAGAGATTTATTCTTCACCCGTCATGGCTTGGTATTCAACTCTCCCTTATACTTACAACTACTTTGATCATCTAAATTCTAATTCATCTCACATTTTAAATTATAAGTACTCATTTATTCTTCACCTCACTAATATGACTTGTCAAATGCTCTTTTTTGTCTTTAATTCTTTGTTTTCATAACCTTGAAATATATGTCATGAAATAGAAAAATGTTCTTCATCATTAATTTTATGAAATCATGTACTTAAGATCATACAATAAGACTTATTGTTTATAAGGAAATTTTTTAACCCTTTTGAAGTCAATAGCCTCTAGTGGATTCTTAATATCAATATTTATATTCTTATGAGGCATATTTTTCTTCATTGATTCACCACATGAATTATGTTTACTCATTTTCATTTTCCTCTCACAAATATTAATACACCATTCAAATTATTCAAAACACAAACATTCATCAATAAAAACATAATCACCTTTATCACATAGTATAAAAACACATAGAAAATTCTGTTTTAGTACATCAATATACAATGTGTTCTTTGATCCCATATTTTCTTATTCAATGATTGTTAAACTAACTCCTTTAATTTTTAGTGAAAAAAAGTTATAAAGATAACTAATAATTTATATAACTTTTCAAAAAACTTAAATATCATTATATATTCTATCATATAAGAGTATCATCCACTATCTAATATCCCTAAATGTTCTTTTTTTATGCTTTGTGTGCCGCTTAAAAAATCAATTCCTTCTCATTTCCATTCTCATTTTTATTTTGAGATTTTTTTAGTTTTATACTTCATTCTCATTTTTTTAGGTTCAATGGTGAAATAATCATCATAATAGTGACCTATATGGTCACATATTACATAAAACTCACTTAATGGTTAGAACATGTTCTCAACCTTCAGTTCAGAATTTTCAAATTTATTTTGACCTTTTATTATTTTAGTTGTTTGAATACCCCTAAATAATTTCATATAAAATCCATTATTCTTATATAAATATTGGAAGCTAAACAAAAACCTCATTTTAAAGTTACCAATGTCTTTATAATGGGGAATGTATCCCTAAAATGAATAATTTCTGTAGAAAAAATCTAATTGTCTAGATTTTGACACCATCTATTCATCCCTATTTTGACAATCTCTTTTGGATCTTTTTTAGAAAAAAAAATTAATATAATACCATAACATTATTATACACTCTATAATTATTTCAATACCCTTTTAAATCTCCAATCGAAGATATTTGTACATAAAAATCTGCGTTCTTATAATTTATAGATTTCTTGGAAACATATTTTTTTCCATAAATTTCACTTTATTAACATCTGAACTTGAATCATAATATTCATCATAATTGGAAATAAATTAATCAAAATTTAAATGTGATTATTTTGGGATAACTTTAATTCGACCTTTCTTTGAATCATCATATCTTTCCACAGTTACCTTCTTTAATATTTCCCTAATTTCTTAAGTATAATTCAAAAAGTTGGATTTGTACTTGTCCAATTACTCTTCTATACCTATTAATTTATGTTAGAAAATATAAAAAATATTTCCCCATTTATATAACATTGATTTACATGTACAAATTTATCTTCTTCACTTCATTAATAAACCTCTTCAATTTTCAAATATCATTTTCAACTTATGATATTTTTCATCATGTATGTTGTCATTGTTGATAGATAATTAATAGGGGTTGTGAACCTATTCAAAGGCCAGTACAGATTCATTATAACCTCTAATTTATTCTTCATGAATAACACGGTCTACTATATAAATGTTAAAAAAATTCAATTCAAAGGTTTAAATAAATTTTAATTGATTATTGTATACATACTGAACGATGAATTAATGTTGGAAACAGAATCATCTATGTTCTCAAGAAATTTTTTTGGGAAGGTAAGACAAGGAAATAAATGGTAGTATAGGTATCACTAATACAATTACTAATGTAATATTTTGATTCAAACTTATTAAAAAAAGTGTTATCATTTAATTCATTGAGGGTATCCACAATAGAATTACAGATAGAGTTATCAAGTAAAAGAGTCATTTCCTCTATTTTAGAGGAAGGATCACCCTTTTAGATTTTGTTCTTTCATTCATCCCTTTCATATTATTTCAGTCATCTGAGTTCCCAAGTATATCATAATAAGAATCTAGATCATACTCAAAAAGTCCAATTGGGATGCTCAATATGAGGGAAGAAGTCACTGGGTCAACTGGACTAGGCTAGAAATTCCCTTTGATGAGGGAGGAATTGACCTTAAAAGAATTGTTGAGACCATGTAGTGCATGAAAGATAAAATCACTTGGGAATGTATTTCTAAAAATATTACTTGGCCAAGAAATAATCATAAAAGTTACATAACCACAGTGGTTTTCTAGATTGTCTAGAAAATTGAGATCTATCATCTCTTGTGTATCCTACACGACTACATTTCAATCATACATGGTAACTCCACATGGATTATTGATAGGGGATAAATCCACCATAATAAATGTAATAGTACATGTAACACTATCTTATTCTTAGGTTTCATAGTTCCTAACATTTGTTTTAGTTAAAAAATACTATATATGACATTCATTGATGTCATGGTGGACTCAGATCAATGCTCCTTACATTCCATGAATCTGTTGGTTGAGGAACCTGATCTTTGAGCCATCACTCTAGATCCCTAGGCTTTATTCAGACTCTCTGCATTCTGTAACCTCATTTATATTCATGGAAGTGATGATTCATGGGCTATCAGATTATGGGTCAAATATATTTTTAGAAATATTAATTATCTAGTTTGGAACATTATAAACTATGGTATACCTATTGATGTTGATGTTTGGTAGAATTGTATCACTATTATTTTGAAATTCATGTGATGTTTGATTGAAAATATGGAATCTATTTTTGAAACTACTTAATGAGGGAGAGTGTCATAGATACATCTGGTGTATAATTTGAGGATATTTGTGGGCCAATGGTCATTTCCATTCTATATATCACTTTACTACTTCCTATTTTCAAACCAATGCAGTGATATAGATGGATTATCATGCTTCACTTTTCTTATTTATCACTAACTATATGGTGTTTTGCGAGGCCTGTAATGATGCCCACCATAATGAAGTCAAACCATTTGAAATACACATTAAATATAGATTATATTCTTCTTTCTAGATCGTTTTTCACTTTCCAAGAAATATGTGATCCCATCCATTATTAGGAGTTGACTCCCCTCCACTTTTAATTTTAATTCTCCCATATAATGGGAAGGCACACTCTATTGGGTGAAATGGAAAGAACCTATTCATAGCCTTAAGCTCAAATTGGATGGTTCCAATATCCATGGAATCATGCATGGAGGTGGAATCATTTGATACATTAGGAGATATATCCTTATGTGTTTGTTGTCTTACTATGGTGGTCAAAATTTTCACATCATTAAATCTAGTGTCTTTTTTATTTACGTAACTCTATACTCATTAAAGAATATTTTTTTATTAGCAATCGAAGTGGACTTTGAAGTGATTATCCAATATTTGTTGGGGATCCTCCCTTATAATTTTATAATTTCCTATACTATTAGATCCTATAGATATATGATCCATCAATGAGTAAATATTCATCACACCTAGAATGATTGGAATTTTATTGTGAAAATATTAACTTCTAAAGGAGTTAGAAAGGAGGTTTTGGTTATCTATTTGAGTGTTGGATCCATTCCTAGGGATCATAAGGATCTAATTTTTACTGATTCTCTTAGTATTCACCATTAATACCCCCACGATGATCCTTATTATTTTCCCCCAAACCTTATTTACCTTTACATGAATACATGATTCATATTTTTAGTCAGTCAATAATACCAAAATATAAATAAAAAGAACAAAAACATGAAATAATTATTTTTTATAGTTTTTATTGTGGATCATTACTGTTATTATATATACATAAAGAATGAAAAATAATAGAAATACAACAGATATTTTGAGAATTTAGTAAACATGGTGAATAATTATATAGATTTATGTATGTCCATATATAAGAATATAATATGACTATTATATATATATATATGTGGCCATAATACATATGGTCATTGGACATATAACTATTGGATATATATATATATATATATCTATCAAATATATGTTCTTTGGATAAATTATTATACAATAGGTACATCAAAGTTGTGTAATATTTGGTAACAAATAAATAATAATATTTACAAATAATAGAAAATTCTAGAAATGGAAAAAATATACTGAATTATAAAAATATGTATTTTTTCATTATATGATATTTTTAAATAATTATTTTATGTGTTGAAGAGAATATTATAGTATTTATGTATTTATAAAATTTATTTTTTATCATAAAAATAATGCAATGTGATTAAATTAACCTAATGTTAAAAGGGATTATTATTAAATAATTTTTTAAATTATTATTTGCACTTTAATGTTAATGATTAAATTTATCACTATTATAGAATGATTTAAATAAATTTTATTATATATACATATATAATCAAATAAAATTCATTCGTATACTGATTATTATCTTGTAAATACTAATAATAAAACAATTATTGGGCTTAAAAATATATTTTTATAAAAAATAATTATGCGATATAAATTTATTATTTAAAAATTATCTTTTATCACTTATTGAAATTGATTCAAATAAAATGAAATTAATTTATTCAACCATCATAATAAAATTATATAATAAGTTCAATTCTAGTTTTATGGATAAAAATAATTTGTTCAGATATAAGTTAGTCACAACAGTAATGCCTAATGTGAGGTAAAAGGGATAAATTAAGGGATAAGATCATAAAATATCACAAAACAATTTATTTAAATGGCTGTATGAGGGAATTAATAACCAAAAATTAGCCATTATATATTATTGTTTCACTTGTGTTCAGTTTCCTTTTGAAAATGTCAACCTTATACATTACGTTAAGGGTATTTGTGAAAATTCCACTCAAAATCACATATAAAAGGGCCCCTCCTCTACCCACATAAAACATTGAATTAATTTTAATTTATCTTGAATAACTAACCAAATTATCTCCCTAAAAATCCTATATCATTTTTGGGAATCCTTATTTATAAGAATAAAACCCAAATCCTTCATTACCAAGAGTCTCTCTAATAAGAGATTCAATACTTCAACATAAGTGTTATCTTATCCTAAATCGTTATTCTTCATATTATTCGTCAAAATATTCTTGATTATAATTTATCACTTTAATAACATGACTTTTAAATCCCTAATCCTCTATAAAAGTGATACAATTTCTATTCACTAACATGTTTATACTCATTCAGTTGTTATAATTTGTCCTTTTTTGGGTCAGTTTTACCACACATATGAATGATATTATAACATTTACATCATTAATGAATAAATAATCATAATTATTGATAATTTAACAACCCAATATTTTATGGTACATATCTTTTAAATTTAACACCTTCGATAGCTTATATTTCACGCACCACCATGTATAAAACCACAATATACTATTAAATATTGACATGGTCGTTGGATTACTAATGTGGCCATTAGGAATAATATTTTTTCCATTATAATAACAACATCACATATAAAAGTATAAATAAAATTTAGTTATCTCATTAATGAAAATATAACATAATATATATATATATATCATGTAATAAGTTAATAAATGTTATAAAAATGATAAATAAAGTATTGGTGTTTATTTACAATTTTATAATTAATATAATTAATTAAAAGAATATTTATTTTTACAAAATATATTCATAAATTAATATTTTGTTGTTTTATGATTACAAGATAATTTTATGAAACCTTAATTAGTTTTTCAATGTGTCATAAAATTAAATATAATTTTGAAATCATTATTTTTTGAATAAATGATGGCTTTCATTTAAAAAAAATTCTCATAATTAAAAATAATTTTCATAAAATGTGGTCCATTTTTTAAATATACACATTAAAAAATGGGTTGGGTGATGTTTTGGGGATTTTCTAAAATAGTTGGATTTTTAGTGAATAGTGAAATATGACAATTTACAATATTTAACATTATAAGTAAATAAAAACAATTAATTCATGGTTGAGTCATATATGATTTAAGTGGACATTATCTCAAGTTCAAATTTTCTAGTTACTTTAATTTTTCACAAAAATACACTCTATTTATAATATTGAGCCAACATATTAAAAAAATGAATAAAATTTTCAAAAACACCCTTCTCCCTCACTACAAAAACAACCCCTCCCCACCTCTTCTCCTTACACCTTATAAGACTTTTATATTGATTATATTCTACTCAATTTATATCCCAAACATCTTCTCCACGTTTTTTTCATTCTGGTCTCACCAAGATTCCATTTCCATGTGCCTAAAGGAGGTTCTCAAGGAGACGATACTCAAGAGGTAAAACCCTCCCTCATTCTATATTAGTTTTTTCTTTTCTTATCCTTTAATAACCTCCACTATCCAAATTAAAATGACAAATAAAATAAAATATATTTATTATATTTATTTGGGTATTTGAAATATCCATCTTAATATATCTTATCCTTTTCTTTTGTTCTAAAAAGGAACACATCATCTGCAAGGTGTTGATTCACTACCTTCATGGATGATGAGATTTCTATTTTCATTAGTGCCTTCAAGGATGGTTATAAAACCTATTTTTTAGTTAAATCTGATTATAAAATTTGTATTACAACTTATGTAAAGTTTTTTAACTAGTATATAAACATATATTTAAATAAAATGATACTAATTCACGATGGTCGTAAAAATCGACAAAATAAATTAAAACATTTGCATCAAATTTTTTTTAATGAATCATCCTTTTACCATATAAAGATGATATATGATACCATTTAAACGTCTATAATTTTATTAATAAATAATAATTTCACTTCTAGGGAATTTATTCCCATTTTACAGGAACTCCCTTATTTTATATTGAAGGGAACTGACTATAAAACCATGAAACGAACACTCCCAAAATAATAAAATGAAATATTAAAAATCATCAAAATGGAAATAAATGAACATAATAAAATTATAATAAATAAAATATATTTTTAATAGGTTCTGAATTAAGTAATTAATGAATTTAATTATTTTTATCTTGGACATTATGTATAAGTCAAGAACACTTTTGGACATAAGGTAATGGTTTCTCATATCACTTTTATTTCTATGAGATATGCCTTATTCCACACTTAGTTTTTTGTGTGGTCTATGTATACTTCTATTTGATATACCATACCATTAAACTCTTTATCTTCGTAGTATTAATTGTTTCATTTTATGATCATTATTTTTATGGGGCATAAAGTTTGACTGATTACAAAGTGGTAAGGAAATTCTTAACCCAATTTATATTTTTAGGTTAAACTTAAAATCCATTAATTATATACTACTATAATTATGTGTAAAATGAATTTTTACTATCTTATATTTTATTTCCAAATTTTTATTTGGATTTAAATCTGATACACATAATCAATTCAATTGGTTATATCTCACACATTCTTTTAAAAATACACTTTTAAATGTATCTTTTTTAAAATTGAAAAGGAATGATTTTTAAAACATATATGACATGAGATGATTTTCCTACTTTCATGATAGCTTAATTTCTTGAGGAATCCTTTAAAGGTTTATAAGTTTATTCTCAACAAAACAATTATCTTTTATAGTTGTAGAGGTTTTTACATAATTGATTTCAAACTAAATTGGTAGTTCTCTTAAGAATTTATAAATAATTTTATTAGAGTATTTTCATATATTTAAACACCCTTTATTGGGTCATATTATTAATTGTGGTTGATCACTTATGGTACCACCTACTATATTGTATTGAATTGTTTATGATCAGTTTGACTGTGGATGTCCTATTTTGATACCATTCATCATATTTCACTGGATGGTTTACGATTATGCTTATAGTTTCAAGAAAGTTATTTCAGATGATATTTTCAATATAATTTTATATGTTGATTATGGTTCACCCATTTCATATTAGGAATGCATTGGACTTAGTAAGTGGTGGGTGGGCCCACTATAGCTACTCAATTCATCAATAGGTCTCATAAGACAAACAAGTTTGGATATTGGCTGATGTCTTACCTGATTATGTATGGTGTCTTGGTCAAAGCTTTAATGATATGTTTATGATGTCCAAAAATATGAGTTCCATTATCATGAGTTAATTTTTTGATAATCCATGTGATTATATAACTTGTTGAATATTCAAGGTTACATTTCATTCTCAGGTTATTATTTATATGGATTTTTTGATCATCTTTTATTCCTCCCATATAATGCTCAAGGTTATATTTTAATGCAATATCTTTTTAGTTATTTGGGTTTCATTATTGTTTATGTTTATTTATGATAGATTCAATTATATGATTACCCCTAATCAGCATCTGATCTCTCCCCTTTATTTTATTTTATTTTTCACCAGGAAGCCAAAATCTATATTATTATTGACATGTAGGGATAATCTAGAGGAATAGAGATGTTTCAAATAGAGTTTATGTATTGTTTTTCATTTAATTTTTTAATGTAAAACTTATGTTTGTATATGGTTTCCCTAATCTACTATATTTTATGTTCTTTCAAGATTTGATATCTTTTACTTAATACCAATGTAATGATGTAAGGTACCATATTCAGGATACTAGGTTCAAGGTCTTCATAGTTGGTATCAGATAGATTTTAGTCGAAACATTGGAAATTAGATTTATGAAAACATAGATTAGGTAAATATAAAATTATATCTAACTTTTAGGATATTCCAAAAGTAACCAAGATTATGATTTATATATTAGTTATACCTAAATTTTAAAATTATGTTACATGTTTCACTAGTTTCATATTATACATTATGTTTCATAATGTTATGATCTAATCTCATGCATGAAATTATTTAAAATGAAACATAGTGTAAGGAATGGAAACCAAATAAAAAAACGTATTCCATGTAGGAATTTCCCTCCAATGGAAGAGAATGATGTCAGAGCTAGATCTGCTACTAGAGCTGAAAAGATTATAACTCTACCAGGACAACTGACTCTAGTTATGAGAAATAACCTTACCCGTATGGAGCATCCCAATCCACATTGTGGTGTAACATTTTTATACTTCTTCATTTGACAAAAACCTCCATCTTTCAATTGGACTACAAACCCATTTATTGTTGAGCAGTGGTTATGTTCCTTAGAGATTATATTCCTCACTTTAGGATATAATGAAAGGTATAATGTTATCATGGAAGTTTATCATCTCTCTGGTGATGTGTATCAATGGAGGTCATTTATTGAAAACATTAAGTAGGTTTAGGAAATATGAAACATTTAATGGGAAGATTTTAAGGTAATTTTCTTGAAAAAAAATTCCTTCATGAACTGCATGTAGATATAGAGATATAATTCTTGAGTCTAAGAAAAAAGAAGGAAGAGAATGTCGCTAAATACAATGAAAAATTTGTAAGGATAGAAATTCACGTGGAAGAATACGTACATAATAAAAATAATAAGATTTATTATTTATTTTATGGTCTTAAGACAATTATATAAAGAAAACTATTCCCCAAAAAATTTTACTCATATGAGGATATAGTATCTTATACTATCAAGACAGATAAAGAATTATCCAATTCATAGGGTTCTAAAGGTAAAAAAGAGAAGTCGGGGATGGAAGAGAAAAAATATCAATAATAATAAGAAGATAAGGAAAGATTTTTTCACATGTAATAATTCTAGGAAGAAACACCTCAGTACTTTCTTAAAGGGAATGGTAGTTTACAAGATATGTTGAGAGAAAGGCTATTAGGCTTCTGATTGGATGGGAAGAAAAGAAGCTTCATATATCCAATGATTCGACAATAATGATATGGGGAACTATGAAAACAAGTTTATTAAGCATCAAGGAAATACATCAAAAAATGATTAATGGGATAAAGGTGAAGCTTGTGTTGTTACTACAATTGATGTGGCATAATTAAATTATTTGTGTTTTTGGATTCAAGAAATATGTTGTAAAAGTACTTTATAAAAGGTATTATCATTATAAGAATCATGAGATATATACAGATTTTACTAAAATACATATTCTTTAAGGAATTGGAATCATGTTATGAATATCACTAGTAACTAATTGAATTGATTCTATTGTAATTTAATATTTTTGGAAAACATATGATAAACCTAAATATGTTATTTATGTTGAAATAATAATAAATATATGTTCATGGGATATTATTCTTGAGCATGAATGTGGTCAGTTATTTAATGGTTTATGTTCTCTTTAAAGGGTTTACTACATGTTTGGATTTAAGGAATATATTCAACAATATGAGATTTTACTTTGGGAAGAATGAATTTTTTTCATTATGGTTTTTAGAGGATCTAGGTGTTTATATATTTAGTATGTGATATTAAGAGTTACATTGTTTTTTGGGGAATCTAATTCTAAGTTAATTTTGGAAATTTATTGACCATTCTGGTAAATTCATATTCTTCGAATTTAGATAGAAATATTTTGGATGAGTCTTAAGATTAGTTACTTGTGGAATGGATTAAGTTGAACATTGGATATTATTTTTTGAGATTAAATTAAGATACATTATATTGGATATCATCTTCTAAAAATATTTTTTCAGTAAACATTTTAATGTCCAAGGAATTACTTGTGGATATTATGATTATTCAAAGTAATTCAGGAATAAGAAAACCATCATGAACATTCATCTCTTAGTATATAAAATGAAGTGTAAATTGATCGAAGCACAACAAAATGATGATATTATTCTTATGACGTGGTAAGAAATGAAGTAAGTGTATTTTCTCAAGTGATTATATGGATAGTAAAAGAATTCCTCAACTTTAGGAAAATTATTTCGGAACAAAAACATTATCCATTTTATTTTCAATCTGAGAAATCAATGGTCTTTTAACCGATCAATGATTTAGGGTTTTGTGTTGGTTAACTTTCTGATGACCATGTTTTCTATCACTCTCTATCAGAACATAATGGTTATATTTTTCTTCCATGTTCATATTTTCACTTCTTACTAATGTTATCATATTCAAATGCCAAATTTTGTGGTGCCTTCACATTTATGTATCCCACTTTTTAAGTGGATACTTTATTAATCCTTTTTATAATGTTGGATTTCTATAACAGTATTTTAAAATAAAAACTCCATGATTACCAATCTCATGTTTAAATTACAAGGATGAAATTTTTTATCTAGGTAAGAATGTAACACCCATGATTTTATGGCATGTCTCTTTTAAATTTAACATTTTTTATAGCTTATGTTGCATGAACCACGAAGTTTAAAACCACAATATACTATTAAATATTGACATGACCATTGAAAAACTAATATGACCATTAGGAATAGTAATCTAGCCATTAGAATAATAAACTCAGCTATGAAAGTATAAATAAAATTTAGGTATCTCGTAAATTAAAATATAATATATTTATATCATGGAATAAGTGAATACCTGTTTTAAAAATGATAAATTAAGGATTGGTATTTGTATGAAGTATAAATGTTTATTAACAATTTTTTAATTAATATAATAAATTTAAATAAAATTTATTTTCATAAAATATATTCATAAATTAATATTTTTTTGTCTTATGATTATAAGATATTTTTATGATACCTTAATTAATTTTTAAAGTGTTATAAAAGAAGTTATATTTTAAAAATTGGTATTTTCGAATAATTGATGTTTTTAATTAAAAATTAAAGTTCTCATATTTATAAAATTATTTTCATAAAATTAATTCCATTTATGAAATCGAAATTTTGAAAAAAAAATTGGGAGATGTTTTGGGATTTTTCTAAAATAGTTTAATTTTTGGTGAATAATAAAATATAGTAATTTACAGTATTTATCATTATAAGTAAATTAATGAATTTATGGTTCATGGTTGATTCATGAATGATATAGTTAGACATTAAATCAAACTCTAATTCTCTAGTTACATTAATTATTCACAAGAATCAACACTATTGATTGTCTTGATCCAAAATATTAAACAAATGAATAAAATTATCAAAAAAACCCCTCTCCTCCCACTATAAATACCACCCCTCACCACCTATTATCCTCAAAGATTCTATTCTGTGGATCTTTCTTATACTCTTCTCAATTCCGTTCCCATAACTCTTCCCCACGTTCTGGCCTTTCTGGACTTACCAAAATATCATTTCCAAGTTTCTTAAAGTGGTTCTTAAGGACACGACACTCAATAGGCAAAACCCTCCCTCTTTTATTTTAGTTTCTTTTATTTTATTATCCTTCCCCATCCTCCCCATACAAAGTAACATGATAACTCCAGTATCATATATATTCATTAATGTTATTTTTTAATGTAATATCCATCATTAAATCTCTTGTCCTTTATTTTTTGTTTTAAAAATGAAAACATCATCTCTGAGGTCTCAATTCACCAGTTTCAGGGATGATGAGTTTCTATTTTTTATTAGCACCATTAATGCTGGTCATAAAACTATTGTTATGGTTAAAAAATATTAAAATATGTGTGTTATAACTTATTTAATGTTCTAGAACTAGTATTTGAACATATTACTAAATAAAATTATACTAATTTGTCATGGTTATAAAATCCACCAAAATAAATTTAGACATTTTCATCAACATTTTATCTAATGAATCATCCTAGTACCATATTATCAAATGATATATGAGAACATTTAATCTTATATTATTTCATTAAAAAAAATAATTTAACTTAAATAGAATGTATTCCCATTTGATAAGAACTATCATATTTTATACTCAAGGGAGCCAACCATAAAACCATGAAACGAAAGCTCCAAGAATAATGAAATTAAATATTAAAACTCATAGAAATGGCAAAAAATGAAATTATTAAAATTAAAATAAATATAATATATTTTTAATATTTTATAAATTAAGTAATTAAGGAATAAAATTTGTTTTCTAGGACATTAATTACATGTGAAGAATGGTTTTAGACATAAGGTAAGAGTTTCTCATCTCACTTTTATTTCTGTGAGATAATCGTTATTCATAAATTTTTTCTTGTGTATGGTGTATGTATACTAACAATTGATATATCATATAAAAAATCTATTTATCTTCATTTTATTCAATGTTTCCTTTTATGATCATTAATTTTATAGGGAATACAGTTTGACTAATTACAATGTGGTAGTAGAATTCTTATCCTGATTTCTATTCATTGGGTTAAACTTCTACTCCATTAATTTTTTCATACAATGATTATGTGTAAAATTAATTTTGATTTTCTTATGTTTTATTTCCACTTGTATTGTGTTTATTTATATCTATTACACATAATCATTTTATTTATTTAATGATCAAACTTTGTTTTAAAAATTATCTTTTAAGTGTCTTTTTTCAAAATTTAAATGAGTGTTTTTTAAATCTTATAAGGAATGAGTGTATTTTCCCACTGTAATGATAGATTAATGTATTGAGTAATACATTACATGTTTAAAAGGTTATTTTCAAAGAAAATGTTCTCTTTTATAATTACACATCTTTTAAAATAAATGATTGAAAGTAAAGTTGTATTTCACTCAAGAACAGCTCAATGATTTTATTAGAGTATTTTCATCTATGTCAACACCTTTTGTTGTATCATATTATTAATTAGTGTTGATATATTATGATACCATATACCATATTTTATTGAATTTTTTATGATCATTTTGACTATAGATATTCTATTTTTATACCATTCAACCTATTACACTTGATGGTTTATGATTATGTTGATTGTTTGGGGAAAGTTATTTTGTATGATAGTTTCAATAAAAATTTATATATTGTTTATATTTTTCCCTTTCATATGTTTAATGTAGTGGACAAGGTAATTAATTACTGGATCCCACTATATTCTCTCTATTCATTGGTATGTCTCTTGAGACATACTAGTTTGGGTATTGGAAGATGTCTTATCCGATTATGTATGGTGTCTTGGTCGAAGGTTTGATGGTATGTTTATGATGTCTCGCATTATGAATTACCTAATTATGAGATAGTTTATTAATAATCAATTAGACTATTTTAATAGAAGATTATAAATGGTTATGTTTCATTCTCATGTGATTATTTATAAGGCATTATTTTATCATATTTTATTCCTTCCATGTTATTCTCAGGATTATGTTTTAATGTAATGTGTTTTTAGTAATTCGCCTTGAATTATTATTTATGTTTATTTATGATAGATTCCATGATATGATTACCCTAATTGATAATCTTATATCAAACCTTCCTTATGTTTTATTATTTATATGGAATCCAAGATGTATATTATTATTGACAAGCAGGGATAATCTAATAGAATTATGATGATTCTAACAGAGTTTCTCTATTTTTCCATTTTAAGTTTTAATGTAAAACTTATGTTTGTATATAGTTTTCCAAAGGTACTAAACTATTCATTCCATTGGGATGTGATCACTTGTACACCTTACCAATGTAAGGAAGTAAGGCACCAACTCTAGGTGACCATGGTCGAGGTCTTTATAGTTGGTATTAGAGGAAGTTTAATATAAACATTGGAAACTAGATTTAGGAAAACATAGATTAGAGTGATATAACCCTATAACTAACTTTGATAATATTACAAAATTAACTATGATAATTATTTAAATATTAGTTATACATAAAATTTCAATTGAAATTAAGTGTTTCACTAGTTTTAGATTATACATTATGTTTCATAAAGTTATGGTATAAGCTAGTGTATGAAATTTTTTAGAAATGGTTCCTATTGGAAGGGATGGAAACTATATCAATGAACGTATTTCATGTAGGTATTTCCCTCCTATGAAAGATAATGATGTTGTATTTATAGCTAAAACTAGAGTTGGAAAACTAATAACTATACTGGGAAAACTGAATCTGGTTATGAGCAATAACCATACCCATATGGAGTAGCCTAATCTTGAACATGGTGTAACAAAGTTAAACTGATTCCTTCAAAAACAACCTCCATAATTCAGTGGGACTTCAAAAGAAATTATTGCTGATTAATGGATATGTTTCTTAGAGAAGATATTTCTCACATTGGGATGTATGGAAAGGGAGAAGGTTATCATGGAATTTTAGCATCTCTCAGGTGATTTGGATACATGGTGGTTATTGATTAAAACACTAAGAAGGATGAGGAAATAGAAAACAAGGAATAGATAGATTTTAAAGAAATTTTCTTGGAAAAATATTTCCCTCATGAACTGCGAGAAGATATGGAGAGACAATTATTGATTCTGAGATAAATGGAAGAAGTTAAAATTGAAAAATATGAATCCAATATTATAAAGTTAGTAAAAAATGTGGTATACTAAATAATTAATCCAAAGATAAGGATTTATCATTTATCTAATGGTCTAAATCCAATTATACAAAGGGAACTAGTCTCCCAAACATTCTCATCATGTGATTCTATAATATCATGTGCTATAAAAATAAAGAAATATTTCTCCAAGCCTTATGGTCCTAATAGAAAAAAATATAATAATAGGGTAGAATCTGAAAAATTAGATAAGGAGAATAAAATAAATAATTATTTTTCCCCATGCGATAATTATGGGATGAATCACCTTGGTACTTTCTTGAAGGGAATGAGAGTATGCTTAAAATGTGGGGAGAAAGGGCACCAGTCTCATGAGTGCAAGGGAAGGGAATAAGTTTCCTATGTCTAATTATTATACTATAATGAGATAGGGAAATATGAAAAATAATCTCCCAAATGTAAAGAAAATATATCTCAGAGGTGGTAAAGGGGATAAAGGTCAATCTTATACTGTTACTATTAAATAAGTTAAATAATTAACGTATTTCTATTTTTAGATTCAATAAATATATTTTAAAACAATTTTGTAAAAGTATTCTAGTTATCATAATAATAATATATATAATTATTTTAATACATTACTTATATTTTAAAAAATTGGAATCATGTGATGAATAACACGAGTAACCAAGAGAAGTGATTCTCTTATAAGTTGATCTTTTTGGGAAAAACATGATAACCCTAAATATGTGTTTGATGTTGAGATAATAATTAATTTATTTTAATTGGATAGTATTGGTGTCCATGAAGGTGGTTGGTGATTTTTTGGTTTGTTTTATCTTTACAAAGTTTACCTAATGTTAAGATTTAAGGAATATACTCAACTACATGCTATTTTACTTTTAGAATATTGTATGTTTTCATTATGGTTTTAATGTGATCAATGTATTCATATATATGGTATGTGAGATTATGATTTAATTTTTTTGAACCTACTTCTAAGTTGATTTTGTAAATTTAGTGACCTACCTTGTAATTTTTGGTCTTTGAATTTGGATATACAAATTTTCGATGAGTCTTAATATTAGTTACTTATGTAATTGATTAAGTTGAAAATTTTAAATTACTGTTTGAGGTTAAAGTATAATTTATTATATGGGAAATCATGTGTTGACAATTTTGGTTTCAATAAACATTTAATGTTTGAAATAATGAATTTTAGATCATATGATTAATTAAAGTGTTTCAAACATAAAATATCACTGTGAACATTAATCTCATAGTGTATTAAATGAAGTGGAAATAAATCAAAGAACAAAAAAAAAGAAGTTATTATACTTATTAAATGGGAAGAAATAAATTCATTTTATTTTCTCAAGTTCTTAACTATATTTTAAAATAATACCTCAAATTTAGTAAAATGATTTTGGGATAATAATGTTATCCATTTACAATTTTTTCTAAGAAATCAATGGTCTTTTAACCAATCATGGATCTATAGTCTTTTCATGGTTAACTTTCTAATGACCATGTTTTCTATCACTCTCGTTCAGAAATTTATGGTCATGTTTTTCTTCCATGTCTATTTTTTCACTTCTCCCTAATGTTATACTATTTTAATGCATAGTTTTGTGGGGATGTTCACATTTCCATTTCCCTCTTTTTTAAGAGGAAGTCTTATTAAGCCTTTTTAGGATGTGGTATTTCCATAAGGTTATTTTAAAAAGATAACTCCATGATTACCGATCACATGTGTAAATTGAAAGGATGAAATATTTGATTGAGGGAATAATGTAACACCCAAATATGTTATGGTATGTCTCTTTTAAATTTAACATCTTCGACCGCTTATGTTGCACACAAATCCAATTTTAAAACCACAAGATAATATTAAATATTGACATGAACATTGGAATATTAATGTGACCATTAGGAGTGATAATTTGGCTATTAGAATAATAAACTCACCTATGAAAGCAAAAAAAAATTATGTATCTCATAATTCAAAATATAATATATTTATATCATGGAATAAGTAAATAATTGTTTTAAAAATGATAAATTAAGTATTTCTATTTCTGTGAAATCTAAATGTTAACTTATAATTTTATAATTATTATAATAATTAAAAACATTATTTTCATAAAATATATCTATAAATAAATATTTTGTTTTCTTGTTATTATCAGATAATTTTATTAGACCTTAATTAATTTTTCAAAGTGTCATTAAATCAGGTATAATTTTAAAATCGTTATTTTCTGAATAAAGAATTATTTTAATTAAAAATTAAATTTATCATACATAGAAAATTATTTTCATAAAATGGATTATGTTTTTTAAATCTACACATCAAAAAATTGTTAGGGTGAAGTTTTGGGGTTTTCTAAAATAGTTGATTTTTTGGGAATAGTGAAATATTGTAATTTACAGAATTTTACATTATAAGTTAATTAATAAATTTTTGAGTCATGGTTGAGTCATAAATGATGTAAGTATCCATTATCTCGAACTAAAATACTCTATTTATTGTACTTAGTCACTATAATCAACACTATTGATAGTCTTGAGCTAAAATACTAAACAAATGAATAAAATAATTAGAAATAACCCTCTCCTCCAACAATAAATACCATCCCTAACAACCCCTTATTATCTGACATTATAATACATTGATATTTATTATATTCTTATAAATACCTCTCAAAAAACTCTTACCCAAGTTCTAGTATAGATTTTCTCACCAAGAGACAATTTCCAAGTGCCTTAAGGAGGTTCTCAAGGAGGCGACACTCGATAGGTAAAAGCCTCCCTCTTTCTCTTTTAGTTTCTTTAATTTTCTTATTCTTACCTCACCTCCACTATCCGAAGTGACATGATAAATCCAATATCATATATATACTATAATTTAGTTTTTTTAATGGAATATCCTTCATTAAATATCTTAACTATTACTTTTGTTCTAACAATGAAAACATCGTCTGTGAAGTGTGAATTAACCGCCTTCATGGATGACGAGTTTTCATTTTTCATTACCGCCATCATGACTGATCATAAAACCATTTTATGGTTAAAAAAATTATAATATGTTTATAGAAATTTATTTAATTTTCTTTAACCAATATATAAGCAAATTATTAAATAAAACTATACTAATTTGTGATGGTCGTAAAAACCTCTAAAAAAAATTAAGAAATTTCCATCAACTTTTTAACCAATGAATCATCCCCATACCATATAAAAAATGATATATAAGACTATTTAAAATTACGTAATTTCATTTATATAAAATAATTTCACTTCTGCATAATTTATCTACATTTGAAAAGAACTAATATATTTTATACTCAAGGGAACCAAACATAGAATCATGAAACAAACACTCTCAGAATAAAGAAATTAAACATTACAATTCATTGAATTTTCCATCAATGGTCTAAATAACACTATAATAAATCAAATATTTTTTCATGAAGTTTTGAATTAAGTAATTTTTTAATGTAATTACTTTATCTGGGACATTATGTTCTGGTGCAGAATCCTTTTGGACATAAGGTGAGGGTTTCTCATATAATTTTTATTTCTGTGAGATATGGATTATTCACAAATTATTTCTTATATGTGGTGTATATATATTTCCCTTTTATATATAATATCATAAATCACTTTATATTTAAGGTATTAAATGTTTTATTTTATGATCATTAATTTAATGGGACATACGGTTTGACTGATCAAAAAATGGTAAGGGGACTCTTAAACCAATTTCCTTTAATTTGGTTAAACTTCTAATACATTAATTATTTCATAGTATGATTATGATTCAAATTAATTTTTATTATATTATTCCATATTTAAACTTTTTTATTTGGATTTAAATCTAATACACATAATTGATTCAATTGGTTAACAATCACACTTTCTTTTAAAAATACTCCTTTAATTGTCTCTTTTTAAAAATTTAAAATGAATCTTTTTTAAAACTTATACATCATTATCATCTTTTACAACATTCATGGAACCTTAATTTATTTAGTAATCCTTTAAATTTTTATAATTTTATTTTCAAAGAAAATTTTATCTTTTATAATTTAATAAGTTTTTAAATAAATAATTTTAAAGCAAAGTAGTATTTTTTTCAAGAATTTCTCAATGATTTTATTAGATTATTTTTATCTACTTCAATACCCTTTGTTGGATCTTATTCTCAATTGATTTTTATATCTTATGATACCATCTACCATATTTTGTTGAATTATTTATGATCACTTTGATAGTGGATGTGTTGGGGATGTATTGTCTCAACAATACTCTATAATTTATGATGATTTTGATATTCACAAGTACCCTTTTTTAATTTCTAATGATGTTTTTTTGATTGAGTTCTATTGGAATTTATATTCTATTTTAATGGATTTATCATTATGAGAATGAATCTAGAAACATTGTTTCACACCCTACATTTGGTAAATGAACGTATGGTATCATCCCTATGTTTGGTTGAGAAGTGAAATGCTTGCATATGGTACCAACCCTACATTACGCAGAGAAGTGAAACACTTGCATATTTTATAAAACCTACATTACACTAAAATAGTTTTCATTTGGATCAAAATCATTACATTCATATAATTTTCAAACTTATGTATCAACATCCTTATGTTGGAGTCTGGATTTACTATCCATACCTTATGTGAAGAAAAGATGAATTTATGGTTAATCAATGCTACATTGGGGATTTTATGCTGAGAAGGAAAAATGTATGGATTATCATCCATACACTATGAAATAGAACCCTAAACTATGAAAAGTAACCCAATAATATGAAAAGGGACCCTACTCTACACAAAGGATACATACGCTATGCATATCAACCCTGTGTTATGTTCTCAACGACAAAGTTTTTCATGCCATGTTTTCAATATGAGATTGCTTCAATGGTCAAGTCAGAATTAAAGACCGATTCAAGGGTCATTTTTATTTTTTTTAAAGGAATTGTGTTCATCAGAAAAAAACCACTTCTATTTATATGGGAAGTTATAACTCCCATGGTCATTTTGTAATTTGAAATTCCTCAATCAATCAGGATATTATTTTGGATATACAATACTGAAGAATGTTTTTTCTTCTATATATTCTTTCTGAGTATCTCTTCCAATATATAAATGTTCCTGTGATAAGTGATTCACATATGAAACTATATTATTGAAATTATCTTTTTTAGAGCTGCGACAATGA
Source organism: Viscum album (assembly GCA_963277665.1). Taxonomy (NCBI): domain Eukaryota; kingdom Viridiplantae; phylum Streptophyta; class Magnoliopsida; order Santalales; family Viscaceae; genus Viscum; species Viscum album. Next base: position 1,948,807,219 of record OY728119.1, read on the forward strand.
ATGATTGATTCTAAAAGAATCTACACTTTGAAGATATACATTTAAAATATTTTATTATTTTAATATCACTAAATTTGTTTAAGTTGATACATTATTGAAGATATTTATGTAACAAGGACGGATTTAGAATATTTCATTCTTTAAGGTATTCTTTTTTGAAGAAGAAGATCCATCAATTGTTAGTTTATTTCTGCTAGAACTATGAAGATAAACCTGAACCTTTCAAATAAAACGTTTTTGATTTATTAGAGTTTCAATAGCTCATACTCATTTGAGGTGGAGTATCAACTTCTGAATCAATTTTGTGGATAATCGGTTCTATGTTAAAGAACAAAAAGTCATTGTTTTTAATCATGTAATAAATATGTCAATTGCCTAAACTCTTATATGAATTCTTAGTCTTTTGATAAGAGGACCATTCTAGTAAAATTTACCAAGCCCGAAGAGGGAGTGATTGTTAGAGTGTACTAGGGGATATTTCTGCCCCGAACCACTATAAAAATCTATGTTATTTATTTTTGTCTATCTACTGCATATTTTTATATAGAATAAAAACACAACATATCCATATAAGTAACAGTGGATGAAAAAAATAGAATTGTGAATGATTTTTGAAAATACACAATTCACCACTTCTTATGTTACTTTGTATATTCCTACCTAACAATTGGTATCATATGGGTGGTTTTGGATAAATCTATTACAAGTAGAAAAGTATAAGCTCTATACAATGTTGGAAATGGTTGATCCTAGATAAGGAATGTCAATGGTATATGCTTCATATTTTAATAGGGAAAATTATGGATTCTAAATATCTTGAATGATTATCTATCTGAAGAATGTTGGATTCAGAGCCTACACATAAATTATTACTCCTTAAAATATTCTTGAAAAACTAAAAACATGGGATGCAGCAATAGAAGCCGAATATGGTATGAATTCAAAGGAAATGAATGCTGTCATTTATGGTATTGGACCAGCTGAATTCAATCATTTATATTAATTTATAACTTCCTACTAATTATATAAAACTATTGTTGTTTCTTATGAATAAACTAATAATTTCAGACTGATGTGGTATGTTACAGCCAAGATAAAATTCAACAGATTTATAATGATTGATGGTGAACGAATCACACAAATTAATGGAAGGCTTACAGAAATTATCAATAATATTACATCCTATAGAGAACCCATCAAACAAGCTGATAATTTTTTGAAAGTACTCAGAGTAATACCTTAAAAATGGAATGGAATATCTGCTTTTATTCACCAGTAATCACCTATCAAAGATCTGACAATGAAAGAACTAATTGGGAAATTGATGATGAATGATGTAGAAAAACAGGATGAAGTTGAAGATAATAAGAATATAGTGAAGAAATAAAATACTACTCTGAAAGTAACATCTCAAAAACATATTATAAGATCAATGAATGAAGTAAAAATAGATAATAAATCAGATTCATCTGATTCTGAAATAAAATTGGATCAAGTATCCAGAAATATTTTAATGTTTTCTAAGAATAAAGGAGGATTTAGAAAATCATTCAATAATGATGAGAAAGTCTCAAGAGAAGTAAGATATTATGAATGTAAGAAATTGGGTCATATTAGATCTGATTGTCCTCAGCTAAAAGATGAAAGAAAAAGGCAAGAAAATAGATATAAGAAGAATAATGATTACGAGAACAAAAGAGAAAGAGAAATGAAATCTATATATAGTTTATTTCAAGACTCCATCATCCCTTAAAAGTCTGATTCAGTAAAGGATAAATCAAATCTAAAATCCAAAATGTGCTTTGTGGCTGAAGAGGAAAATGTGAAAATTTATTACTCTTATGATTCTGATACTAGTATTTTCTTAGATAATAAATTGAAATCCTACTATTATATGATAGTAGAAAAATATAATTCCTTATTAAAGAAACATAAATCTTTGAAAAACATTCATAATTTTTTTCAGTGAAAGAGACACTCTGTTAAAAAAACATCAAGTGTTGTTTGAAAAATTCAACTCATCTACTACAAAATGTGGTAATCATGAAAAAAGGATAACAATATTATAGGATGAAGTATAATCCTATATGTGTGATTCTCTTGATTTTACTAAAGGATAATATAATTTAAATTAAATTCTTAGAAATAATTTCATTAAAAGGGAACGATTTGGAATAGGAAGTAAGGGTGAGAAATCAAAATGGTATAAAATATATTTTGTGCCTAATTTGAAAAATGTAATCTGTTATCATTGTGGGAAAAAAGGAAATGTAAATATTAATTTCTATTTGAAAAATCCTTAAATTAGTGGTATTAAAAGAGCCTTTATTTCTAAATTTTTTTCTAAAATAATTTATATTATTTTGGAAAAATAAATTAAATCTGGATTCCCAGATCATTTATACCTAACATAGTTGGAAACAATAAAATATGGGTACTAAAAAAACATATGTTTAATTACTCTTGTAGGAAACATGTTACATAAAAAGAAAACCCATAAGGTATATGGATAGTGTAATTTCCATGAATATGAGTGGATATTTAACAAACTTTCATACACTGACTCAAATTAATAGAGGACTAGTCACTTTTGGAGATAATTCTAAAGGAAAAATAATTAGAGTTGGAACTATTGGAGATCAAAAAAATATCTCAATCAACAAAGTAATGTATGTGCAAGGGTTAAAGAAGAATATATTAAGTATATCTAAAATTTTATTTGATAGTTTTTATGTTTATTGTTCTAAAAAATATTACTTTGTGTTTAAAGATAAGTTACTTAAATTTAGAGCACCTAGAACTTAAAAAGTTTTTACATTGGATTTTAGTTCCTTATGTAAACAAAAGGATAATTGTTTAACTACAAAGACAAATGAATCATAGACTTGGAACATAATACTTGGAAACTATAATATATATGATTTATATAAATTATCCATGAAATTTTTAGTTTATGATTTTCCTACTCTTAAGTTTAGCAATGACAAATTCTGTGATGAATGCTAAATTTGCAAGCAGAAAAAATATTATTTCAAATATATTTACAAAATTGCTACATATAGCCTTTAAAACATATCTATATGGATTTTTTTGGACCATAAAGGTTATAAATTTTAGCTATTAAATTATATGTTTATGTTTTAGTTGATGACTATTCTAGATTTACTTGGGTTTATTTTTTTAAAACTCAAAGTGAAGTTTTTACTATTTTTGAAAGTTTTTGAAAATTATTCAAAACAAAAAAGGTTTAAAATAATTTCATTAAGAAGTGATCATGGTGGAGAATTTGATAATAAAGAAGTCAAATAATTTTTTTCTCAAAATTGGGTATTAAAAAAACCTTTTCTACACCAAGAACACCTCAATAAAATGGAATTTTTGAAAGGAGAAATAGTATTATTCATGAAATGGAAAGGACTATGCTAAATGAATACAATTTTCCTACCTATATTTGGGTAGAGGTTGTAAGTACAACCTACTATATCATGAATAGAGTTTTAATAAGGATGGTTTCCAAGAAGACACCTTATGAACTTTGGAATAACAGAAAACCTAAAGTAAAGTACTTTAACATTTTTTGATGAAAGGTGTATATATTTAATACTAAAGACAACCTTGGTAGGTTCAATACAAAAGATGATGAAGGAACATTTTTTGGATATTCTTCTACATATATAGCTTATATAGTATTTAATAAATATTAAATGATTGTTAAAGAATCAGTTCATGTGAAGTTTGATGAAACTTACCCTTTTATTAAAGAGAAAGATCAAATAGATGAGGTTACTGACTCTTTTGAAAACATGATACCTGAAACCTTTAAAAATTATTTTGAAAATGATATTAATAAAATTTAGTCTGGTTTATAAGGAAATGACACTGAAGAACCTGAAATTTTCCTCCCTAGATAGTCTATACCTCTAAAGAACCACCCTTTAGAAACTATAATAGGAGTCCTAGACATACGAATTAGAACAATAAGAAATATAGGAAACCTAGTTTAATTTTTGACCTTTCAATCTCTATTAGAACCTGTTAATATTGGAGAATCATTATAATATAATATTTTATTATTAGAATTATATAAAGATCTAAACCAATTAAAAAGAAATGAAGTTTGGGAACTAGTAGAGAGACCAACCAATTATCCAGTTATAGGAACCAAGTGAGTGTTTAGAAATAAATAGGATGATCAAAGGCATAAAACCCAAAATAAAGATATCATATTGGCTAAATGATATAATTAGGAATAAGGTATAGATTATGATGAGACCTTTTCCCATATATCTATATTAGAAGCCATTAAAATCCATTTAGTTTATATATCTCATGTGAATTTTAAATTATATCAGATGGATGTTAAGTCATCCTTTTTAAATGGTTATTTAATGGAAGAAGTTTATGTTGAACAAACCACCAGTATTGAAAATTATTAAAAGATAATTTTTTTTTTAAACATACTAGAGCTCCCTATAGAATTAAACAAGCACCTGGAGCTTTGTATTAAAGATTAAGCTCTTTTATTTTAAAAAATGGATTTACTGTTAGATTGGAAGATCCAAAAAAAATTTATAAAACCATTTTTTCTCATTTTTATTAGTTAAAATTTCTGTTTATGATGCTATTTTTGGTTCAACTAATAAAATTATTTATCATGATTTTTCAAATTTAATGAAAAAAAGAATTTGAAATTAGTATGTTGGGAGTACTGGATTTATTTTTAGGATTTCAGATTCACCAAAAAGATTTTGGAAATTTTTTAAATCAAATAAAGTATATTATTGATTTATTAAAAAAATTGGACTTGAAAATAGCAAGAAAAATACGACTCACATGTGTACCAGTATAAAAAATGATTTTGATGGAGTTGGAAAACTAGTTGACAACAAGTTATATAGAGGTATGATTGATAGTTTGCTATATCTTACTATTAGTAGACCAAACATTATGTTTTCTATATGTCTTTGTGATATATTTGAATAAATTTTAAAATAGTCTCATCTTATTGCTGTTAAATTTTTTTAGATATATAAATGGAAATATTTTTCAACGGATTCATTACCCTAAAACTTTTGATTTTAATTTTATTTCACATTCAGATAATGATTTTGGAGGTTGTAGATTATATAGAAAAAGTACCTCAGGAACCTACCACTTTTTAGGAAAATATATTGTTTTATTGTCTAGCAAGAAACAACAATCAGTTTCCCTATCAACCACTTAATCAGAATATCTGTGTACTAAAAGTTTCTATGCATAAGTATTGTGGATGAAAAACACTCTACTGTACTTTGGACTAAACTTTAATAGTTTCCCTATTTTATGTGATAATACTAGTACAATAAATATTTCAAAAAAACCTATAAGTCATTCTAGGACAAAGGACATTGATATACGACATCATTTTCCAAGATATCATTTCCTAATAAATGATATATCTTTAGAATATGTTAATATTTAATACCAATTACCTGATATTTTTACTAAAACACTTCCTAGTTCTAGTTCTGATTTCATTAAGGGGGAGTTTGGAATATTTGAGTTTAAGTGATTGTTTATTAATTTATTTCCAGTCTTTCTATTTTTATTTTAGTAAAATTTATTTTATATGTTTATTCTATTACGTTTTAATTTATAATTTCATTTTTATTTTAATTTATTTGTCTATTCAAAATTAAAAATTAATGAGTAAATTCTCAATTTTAGTGATAAAAACTTTTACCTTAACCCTCTCTATTGCTCCTTTACTACATATCCTCTGGGATTATAGAGTATCTATGTCCCTCCCTTTTGATTACCATGTTTGGAAACCCTAAACCTCTAGTCCCTTTAATCATGAAATATTTTGAGATGGAAACCTCATGATGATTAGTAGATGCTGAGTTGGAAAAAAAATTATGATTTAGGGAAAGTTCACAAGGTATTTTAGGGAAAGGTAATTGATTTTGGCTATTTAGATTCTAAAACTCATTCACTTAAAGAAGAAATTTCATTCAATGTTTTGGTTAACAATTTTTGAGAAGATAACATATAGATGTTATATGAAATTGAAGTAATGGAATTTTACAGAAATATTTCATTTATTCATGGATTTAAAGAAGACACAATTGTCTCTTAGATTAATTATTATGAGTTTTCTTTTTCATCTATTGAAATGGATGAGATGATATGTTGTCCCCGTGAGGGGGGGGGGGTCAATTTGATTTATGAAATATCAATAATGGAATACATTCAACTAAGGATATTTTATTTTAATTATTTTCAATAAGAACTATGAAGAAGGTATTGACAAAAAAACTTTCTCGTGACCGCCGAGTGTTGTTGAAGTTTATTCAATCTAGGATTTTTCATAGAACTACTGATCTTGAGAAATTACTTTTCTTAGACATGTATATCATGTTTTTTTCTTATGAACAATATCAAGATTAATTTATTTCAGTTTATGATAAGATATATAAAACATTGTAGTCATGAATATGCGAAATGGAATATTATCCCTACGGTATAATTGTTTCATTTTTTTGCGAAGGAAAGGAATTATTGTCAACATGTTTTTTGGTACATCTTTTCACCACTATAAAACATTAAATGTTGAGAATATATAGAATCTTGGTTTTGTTTGGGACAATTAGTGAAAAATTATTCTATTAGTTGGTATAGAAAAACAGTCATGGTTTTTGGATGATTATCAGGTGAGAAAAGGATGATTCCTTCAGTTGGATCTGTTCGAAATAGGCCTGATAAAGAAGGAACTTCAAGTCCAGAAGAAGAACTTTTTCATAAAAGAGGAATAATTTTAGTCAATGATCCAGAGATTGTAGATGAAGAGTCTATTCGAGGGGAGCATGAAAATCATGTGGATGTGAAAGTTGAGAAAGGGGCTCAAAGTCACGTAATTATCAGGGAAGATGTCCCAATTCCTAGAACTCTTGTTGTTCTGGATTCTGAAGTTGATGGATGTTCTTCCTTAAGAGACAGGCTAGTTGATAATGAAGAACCATGTTTTTCCTTGGTAGAAGTTCATCACAGAGAAGCTACTCCTAACCCTATAACTCCATTTTCTGAATCTTATAATTCCCCTACTCAAGCCTTAGTTATGAAAATAAATCTATTGGAGGATCAGAAATCATTTCTTCGAGAAAAATTGGAATCTGAGAAGAAAGCATTTGAAGAACACATAGAAACTTTAGTGCCATGATCAGAGTTTGAAGGTCAGAAGCTTCGTTTAAGGGAATTCAAAGAAAATCTCATTTCTATTGGATATCTTAAAGAGCTTATAGAAAAAATTTTAAGAGAATTTTATTCATTAAATAATGAGTATTTCAAGAATATAGAGTTTTATGAGTTTATGTTGATAATAGGTAGAGCATTTTAGTCTCTCAAGAAAACAATAGAGCATCCATCTCATATCAATAGACACCACCAGAACTGCTAAGAATGTTTGAAGTTATTACCTCTATAATGGCTGAGTTCAATGATAAAGTATGCACTCTTAAGTGAGTTAATACTCCTTTAAGTGTGCTATTGGAATATCCAAGACATCTGATAAGTCAACTGAATTCAACTAAATACTATTTGGGACTAGTTATTAGTCTTGTTAAAGACAAGTTGACCTCATTCATTTAGTCAGAGGAAGCTGTGAATAAATTTTTAAAGGTCAATCTGGTTTATAATTTGAAGGATGGAAATGATTCGAAGAAGATAATTCTATAATGGTCATATGTATTCAATAAACATTTCTGGATCCTTATTTTGAACCTTCTTGATATTAGCAGTGTAGTTCAATCCCTTCCTCATACGGATGATCCCTCTATCCCTACCGTTTCAGACTGATGCCCTTCAATTTGAAGACACTTTCATTGACTGAGTATTGTTGTTTATTTTTCAAAACATTTGAATTAATTTTAATTTTAAATATACTTCTTATTATGTTTTTAGTATGTTTTATTTTAGTTAAATTTTTAAACTGTCGAACCGATATATTTTTATTTTTATTATTCTAGTATTTATCACTATTCATAATAGTTTAATGCTATATTAAATGTGGTTTATATTGTTTATTCATTAAAACCGTATTTTTTATATTATAAAATGGGGGAAAGAATTATAAGTGGATAAGGGACAATATCTATGAGTACCCTTTCAGGATAACATTTTCAAACCACAAAATTTCATTAGAGAAATTATTTAATTTACAAGTATACATGTTTCTTTATCAAAACAATTCAGTGAAATCGAAATATCAAAATATGTTTTATATCTATTTTTTTATGTTTACAAATCCTATATTATCTTATGATGTTTTTGGATTATGTTATAGTTTTTGTGATCATCAAAAAGGGAAAGATTGTTGGGCATGTATTGTATCAACAATACTATATAATTTATGATCATTTTGATGTTCAGAAATACTCTTGATTATTTTCTAATGAAGTTTTTTTCAGTGAGTTTTATTGAAATTTATATTCTGTTTTAAGGAATTTATAGTTATGGGAATGAATCTGAAAACACTATTTCAAACCCTATGTTCGATAAATGCATGTTACGTGTCAACCCTATGTTTTGTTGAGAAGTTAAATGATTGCGTATGGTATCAAAAGTTTGTTACGCTGAGAAGTGAAATTCTTGTGTATGGTATCAACCCTACATTATGCTAACATTATTTGCATTTGGTTCAACATCCTTAAATTTGGAGAATTTTCAAACATATGGATCAACAACCCTACATTGGAGTCAGGATTTACTATTCATTCCTTACGTATAGAAAAGTTGAATGTATGGTTAATCAATGCTATGTTCAGGATTGTATTCCGACAAGGATAAATGTATGGATTGACATCTCTATGCTATACAAAGGAACCCTATTCTAGGAAAAGGAACCCTACACTATAAAAAGGAACCCTACACTATGAAAAGAACACTGCGCTACGACAAAGAACTTTATGATACCCAAAGGAACCCTATTCTATGGAAAGGAACCCTACACTTCGTAAAGGAACCCTGCTCTATGAAAAGGAACCCTATTCTATGAAAAGGAACCCCAAACTATGCATATCAACCCTATGTTATGTTTTCAACAAATAATTTTTTCAAGCCATGTTTTCAATACGAGATTGCAGCAATGGTCAAATCATAATTAAAGACTGATTCAAGGATCATTTGATTATTTCAAAGAACTATGTTCATTGGAAAAAATCACTCCTATTTCTATGGGAAGTTGTATCTCCCATAGTCATTTTGGAATTTGATTTTTTGCAATAAATTCGGATATTATTTTGGATTTGGAAAACTTAATAAAGTTTTCGGTTCTATATATTCCTTGAGAGTAACTCATACAAAATTTATATATGTGTGTGATAATTGATTCAGATATGAAACTATATTATTAGAATTATCTTTTTACTGTGCTACTGCAATGAACATTCGATTTTGAAAGAAGCTTCACTTTAGAGATATACATTTTCAATCTTTTACTACTATAAAATTACTACTACTATTTATGTTTCTACCATATTTAAGATATTTTTTCAACAAGGATTGCTTTAGACTATTTAATTATTGAAGATATTCTTTTCTAAAGAAAAAAGTCCATCAATTGTCAGTTTTTTACTACTAAAACTATGAAGATTAACCTGAACCTTTCAAATCAAACTCTTTTGATTTATTAGAGTTTCAACTACTCATACTCAGTTGTAGTAGAGTATCATCTTCCTGATCAAAGATATGGATAACTGTATCACTATTAAAGAACCAAAATACTTTGTTTTTAGTATTTTTGTAACAGTTTCAACTACCTACACTCAGTTTTGGATTCTTAGTCTTCTGAAAAGAGGACCATTCAAGTGAAATTTACCGAGGTCATATTGAGAGGTATTGGTAGAGTGGATTGGGGGATATTTATTCCCTAAACCACAATAAAAATCTATGTTATTTATTTCTGTTTATCCACTACATATTTTTATTCACAAAAAACACTGCATATCCACACAAATCAAATGGGGTGACAAAGGCCAGAATAGTGCATGATTTTTGAAAATTCAAAATCCATCCCCCCACTTGTGTTACTTTGTATATTCCAACCAAACATGATGTACTATTTTGATACCACATATCATATTATAGTGGATGGTATATGATTATGTTTATTTTTTGGAGAAGGTAATTTCATATGCTAGGTTAAATATAAATGTTTAAATTGATTATGTTTCACCCATTTTATATGAGGAATGCATTAGACTTAGTAAGTACTGATTGGGGACCATTATAAAACCTTGATGCATCATTACATCTCATGAGAAAAACTAGTTTTCATATTTGTTGATTCCTTGCGTGATTATGTATGGTGTCTTGGGAAAAGCCTTAAAAGTATGTTTATGATTTCCCAAATTATTCATTCCCTCATTATGAGATAAGTTATTGATGATCCATATGATTATTCAACTAGTAGAATATTAATGGTTGTGTTTCATTCTCATGTGATTATTTATATTGAATTATTTTATCATATTTTATTCCATCCATATTATGCTTAAGATTAGGTTTTAATGGCACTTTTTTCAGTTATTCACCTCTCCTTATTGTTTATGTTTATTTATGATAGCTTCCAATATATTATTACCCTTACTGAGAATCTGATCTCCCCCCTTATGTTTTATTTTTCCCCGGGATGACAATATATATATTATTATTGACATTAAGTGATAATATAGGAGAATATGGATGTTTCCAATGGAGTTTCTATGGTGTTTTATATTTCCAGCTGTAATGTAAAACTTATGTTTGTATTTGGTTTTCCAAATCTACTAAACTATTTGGCCCTTTGGGATGTGATTTCTTGTACTTAATACCAATGTAATGAAGTATGGCACTGGATCCAAGCTACTCAGTTTAGGGTATTTATAGATAAAAATATTTATTAATGATTAATATAATATTTTTCAATAATTTTTATTCATAATATAAATAATTATTTACTTTATTAAAATCAGTTCATTTAATTGAATTGAAATTCACCAAAAATTATATTTTTATTTATTCCATTTGAACCATCCCCATAATTTTCTTGAAATGATAAAGAGAATATATATATATAAGAAACATATATTAAATATTCATGTAAATTCTAGAGATGATGAACCCATGATTTGGGAGAACGGAGCAGAATCGTTAAACTGAAACATATGTGGAAAATAGAACAGTTTACACATGAATATAAATTTTAACAATAATAGAATATTATATGGGTAACAAGGAATTATAAATGAATGGTATTAAGTAAAATTTATTTAAAAAATATCCTTATAGACATTAATAAGAAACATAAATTTATTATACAATGAGTTATATTTTTTCCAATAATAAATTTTCCATGGTAAGGGTTTCTTTTTCGATATCAATTTGAGATTGAGATTATCTAAGTTTAAATTAATATTTTGTAAAATTATATGTTATTTCTTTATAAAAACAAACTTTTTATTCTCCTATTATTCATTCAAAGATAAATTTTTATTAAACATGGAAAAGTACTGTTAGACAAACATCCAAAAAGATCAAAAGTCCAAAAGATCCAAGAAAAATCTACGGGGGCCTAAAGTAGTGAAGACCAAGCTCATCACCTCTAATCAAATTCACTTCTTCTGGTTTAAAAAAATGGATCTAGGGAAACAAATGATACTAGGGACTTGATCTATAATAGCCATGGATGAAAGATGGTCCGCAACCTTGTTCCCTTCCCTCCAAGTGTGCACCACCGAACTGTTGTTACCAAGAATGGATTTATGTTTTTTGATGATGTAAATTTTATTATCATATTATTATTTATGGTGTTTTTGTGCCATCATACCATTTCACTTCCATTGGTTGGTAATTCAAACGAAAATATGCTTATAAGTGGAGCTAACCTTATCTTTTCTTTTTGGTCGGGAATATTTCCCCTCAATGTTCATATTATTTATTTTATTTAAAAATTAAATTTTAAAATTATTTTATTATTTCTTTTTCATCTTTTGTTGTATTTGATTTTCTATAAAAAATAATGAATGGAATCTCTTTTCAATATTTTCCACACATGTCATTTTTTACATTTAATTTTGTTATAAAAGTATAAAAGAAATATTTTTTTAAAATCTTACAGATGAACAAATTTTTCCATTGTATTCAATAATTTTATTTAAAAAATAATAATTTCCATGTTTTCATGCTTTTCCAAATTAATTTATATTCCAATTTTTTATAAAATATTTTATTTTAATAAAATTATATTGAAAGAAAATGACATTTCTTCTACTTTTTAAACTCAATTTTATAATGGTTTTATAATTTTTTTCCACCATATCAACATAATATAGTGTTTATTTTGATTCATTAGTGTATTCTATAATGATACCATCCACCTTATTACTTTGAGTTCCTTATGATCATATATTATGGATGTTACCATGAAACCCATTTCATTCCAATAGATTAGTTGGGCTATGATAAGATTTTGAATGTTTTCATTTTTATGTGGAAAACAAATATATGGTTTTCATTATGTGATTGGTGGGACCAAAATTATATATCCCTCTATTGTATTGGGTAAATATTTATATCTCAAGAAGAAACATGAAAGGAACTGGGGAGATCACCCAATCCACTAATGGGTAATGGGAAGCGGGAGTGAACCTAATCCATCAAGGGAAGATATCTATAATATGGTGATTCTATTGATATTGTGTCTTGAAAATGGAAATTATTTTAAATTATTATGTTTCCACCACAATCGTATGCCATATTATAATTGATATGTTATGTTTTCATGTCTCATTATTATCATCTCATGTTTCCATACTCTTATGATTCATTACCTATGATATGAAAAGATCATTATTCCATGATTCATGGTTTATAATCTATATTTTATTGGATATGAATATATTATTTTATCTCCATGTAACTTGATTATGTTCTCATTACAATATGTGAAGGGTTTCAAATGATAATAATTATTATTTTTTGAATATTATGAAGGTAATTAAACCCTTTTATGGTGATCTCCCATCCTAAATAAATGAAAACATGATAAAAACATAAATGAATAACTAATGGAAATATGTGTACCTTATATCGATGTGTCACAACTTTATCTTTACCACATATGGAAACCTTCCAATTTTATTGATAAAGATAACTACAAGAGCATCCAAAATGAATCCTCAATCTTATGGTATCCATGGGTCAAGATAATTATCCAATGTTTATACGGAATTCATTCTATCTTCATTTCATACTAGTTCCTCAAACACAAAGGAGAACAATGAGGAGAGATTTTTGTGATGGATAGTTTTAGCCAAGAATCATATGATAATCCATAAGCACATCCATAATATGGATGTATTATTTATAATCCAAGATTATACTACTTTGGATATTGCATTTACTCATGAATTATAAACACATGAGTTAATTCTACTGTTATGTATCATATACATGAATGTTATTTATCTTAAACATTTCATCTCATGAAGCATTTCATTAAATGATGGATACATGGAACATTGAATCAAATGAGAACTTTTTATTATTCATCCTCAAAACCTTTCATCAATAAATGACATACAAATTATGAATTCAAATCATTATTTTCATGAAAAAATAGTTATTTTATATATATCAAATGAAAATAGGGATTTTGGGCACATCTCTTTTAATCTCCCACCTTCACTAAAGCTTAATAGACTTTGTTGCATTTCAAATTATATTGATTAATATAATATATCATATGAAATTATATCCAAAACTCTTTGGGATATCATCCAAAAAACATTTTGATAGAAATCACTAACTCAAAATTTTACCCCATCATATGAAATACCATGTGAATACCCATACAGAAAATTGGATTAACCTTAAAACACATTTTGAGAAGCTATCTGGGTCAAACTCAATCCCCATTCAAAAAACCCTAAATTGTGACACCACAACCCATTATAAAGTTGAAAAAAATATATAAATCTCAATATATATATATTTTGGAAAAGAGAGGCATATAGAAAAGTGCCAATGCTACTCATTCCATAAAGGTATCTTGCATGATATACATCAAATGCATGTATCTCTATACTTATTTCCTCCAGTCTATATCATATGAAAATGTGAATTATCATGTTTTTTCTTTTGTTTAAGTCATCGGGTGACCAATGGAAATGAAACATATCAATACCATGTCACCAACTAATCTATTATCAATTCTCAGAGTGTACAAAAGTCTAATCGATGAATACATCACATGTCATTATGTCTCATGGATAGGGCCATCACATGTCCCTTATCTGAATAGATATACAATATCTAAGTGTGTCCATAAAATCCCATATTCAATATCAATTGAGGTTCGAGATATCATACATATTATACTCTAGGGGAAATATCATCTTGGTTAAGCCACAACCTTTGACATGATCAGAAACATTCCAAACCACCCCCATATTAGATAAGTCAATATGTATACTTTTCTATGTAATGGATCAATGTATGGAGGTTCTTCTGCTAGATATCACACCAAAAATAGATAATGGGGACTCAAATATGATCAATTCACCCCTAGTATACAAAATACATCTGTATGACATTCCATGTGGAATATGTAGTACGTTATCCAATGCATATAAAGATAAATATTCGTTGGTTTCTCCTCATTAACAATTTCTGTATCTTTATACAAGAATAATGTTCACAATAACCTTAATTTTTTTTCATAACCTATTATAATACATCAAAAAACATTAGTTATGGATAAAATCAAAGTCATGTGTTGAGAGGTTAATTATCATTATAGTTCATAAATTTAATATCTATACATATAAAATTGTGAAACCAATTTGAAATAATGTTAAATTGGAGATTTCCTTTCAATATGATACATTGCATACTATTAATCCAATTTATTAATATTTAGCAAACCCAAAATAAGCACCATTTTAAAATAACATATATATAAAACTACTATATCAGCCATATTTTTGTTATAATTTATGGGTTTTTTTAAATAATTACATCTTATGTAATTCCAATCACTTATATATGTGGTCATCTGATAAAAACCTTTGTAGGATCCTAGGTCACCCTGATAGGGGAGGGGTGAATTTTGGTGTCAACTGTTTCCACAAATGAGACGGATATTGTCGCCACATTGGTAAGAACATGTTAAACCTATTATATGGAATCATGTAGTTATCAAACACCTAGATGTAGAAATGAAAATAAAACATAGAATTTTTACTTGGTTCATAAGTAAGGGAACATCGACGGATTATATGAAAAAAGTGTGATGGTTATTCCTAAATCCAATAAACATAACTAGTTATTGTTGATTATAAGTGATTATATATGATCACTCTATACTAGGAAAATATTCATTACAAGGAATTTGGGAAAGAACACTGACTCGCTCAAATTACTTCCACTGATTCCCCTGGCTCACTACATTTGGAAAATCCTTACTCAGTTTATCGACATTAAGGTCTCTTCATTAGATTGGTAATTTAGGTCTTTGTCCTTGATTAGAATTATACTCTACTTACACTATAGTCCAAAATTTGTCCACTTGGAATCACAATTAACTAAAACCATATTTTCAACACTATTGTTTGTGAAGCTCCTAGCCTTCATGAAATTCACTTATTATTTCAAATATACATTATCTTTTATGAATCTACTACCTTTCATGAATCTCATAGCCTTATCAAATCTCCCAACCTTTAAGGAACTCAAAAAAATAACGAATATTATAATCTAAATGAAACCCATTTTAAGAAATTCATTAAGACCAATCAGTTCATATCCTTACGTTTGACGAACATTGAGTTCATAAAGAGTTAAATTAATTACCTTCTCGATGAAAATTTTAGAAATAATATTGCTTCACCCTTTTTTCCAAATTCTCTCCATGCATTCAAGAGGTTGTTGGTCACCTATTTATAGATCTCATCTTTTCAAAGATTTGAAACCCACCATAGCATTTTCTAAAACATCTACATTCATGATTTTGAAGCTTTTGTTCTTTGAGAAACTCCAAATAAATTTATCATTCATGAAGATTGTAATAGTCATGTAGATTATTGTCTTCCCATTACATATCAACCATTCATCATGAACCCTGTTTAACGGACCTTAAAACCTTCACAAAAATAGATTCCATGTTCCTTTGTGAAGATCTACATATTCACAAAACACCATCCTTTTTGAAACTCCATGCCTTTACTATAACTTAAAAATTAATTCCTAAAAACCCACTCTTTATGAAGCTTGATACCTCCTCCAGATTTTGAGCTCAAAAAATTTGGAAAACGCAAGAAAATTATTCCAACTTTGACATGGAAGCATCCTTCATCATAATTTAACTATCCTTGAAAACACTAATCAACCCAATATCAACTAAAAACAAACACAAAATACACTCTATTTCCTACTGTGAAAACCATTGGTTCTAACAATCTCCCCCGTTGGGGTTTTTGGAAGTTGTCAGATAAATTCAATAAAGCACCAACCTCAACCATGAAAGTGATATAATTGTAAAAATTCATCCATCACTTTAAGTATGTGTGAGAAGATCCTGGTGTAGAAAAACATAGAACTAAAATATAATTTCAAGCCTCAATGGAGAACTGAACAATCCTACAAACCTACAATGCATTGAATTTCACTAATCTCCCCTTTAGAAATAAAACTAATGTTCCTATATTTGTACTTTTATTGCTAAAAACAAACTCCATATAGATCATATCTCCCTAAAATACCTACATCACATCCAAAAAATATTAAAATAGTTAACACATATGGGGAGATGAGAACAACTTGAACCTCCTCATGTAATGGGAGGTGGATGAACACCAAGATTCAGCTGATGTTACTAAAATATTTGTGATTCCAATAACTTAGTCATAATGTCAGAAACTTGATCAATAGTTCCATATTGATGTATTTTAATCAAAACATGTTAATATTTTTCTTTGATGAAGTGAAATTTTATCCCAATATGTTTGGTATGGGAATGTTGAACCATATTTTTTATAAGATCGATCGCGCTCTTGTTGTCGTAGTGTATCACCATTGGCTATTTCACCTTATCACCAATATTAGTAATTTTTTCATAATACACAATTGTTGAGTGCATTCATTTTTCACAGAGATATATTCTTCTTTATAAGTACTAACAGAATATTTTTCTTTTTTCTTGATGAACCATCCCAAATATTTGTTTCCAATAAAGAATTCACCGCAACTTGGGGACTTTCGATCCACCATATCTATGACCCATTTAGTATCAGAAAATTATGATTATTCATTATATCTTCCTACAAAAAATTATAATACAAATTTGACAGTACCTTGAATATGCCTTATGTTTTTTTATCTTCTGAAAAATGATCCTCCTTCAGATTACTTAGAAAGTGAGCCACTAAATTTTTTTCAAAGAAAATATCTATTTGTGTTAAAAAGAAATATAATATGCTTCCAAATATTCTAATGTACAAGGTGGGATTCACAAGTTTCCAATCCCCATAATTTCCTTGTTTTTTCCCAACCAAAATAGAAGTTGAAATTGGTTTGGATTCATGTATATTGAATTTCATTAGAATCTCTCTTGTGTATTTAGGATAAGAAATAAGGGTGTAATCATCCTTTTGAATCACCTAGAGCCCCAAAAAGTATGTGAGTCAACAATCCTAGAAATTTGAACTTCCTATTTAATGGGACTAGAAAATTATTTAATTGACCACTGTCTACTTCCTCTAAATATAATATCATCCAAATACATAGGCACCATACATTGATCATCCTATGAATTCTTCAAATAAATATTTTTGTTTACACATCCTCTATTAAATTGGTGCTTTTTATATAAGAATCCAGTTGATAATACCACATTTTTTGTGCCTTCATTATACTATATATTGCCTTCTTTAATCTACATACCCTTGTTTCAAACTTTCTAATTATAAATCCCATTATATGGTCAATGTAGACTTATTTCTCAAGAACACAATTTAATAATATTGTTTTGACATCTGTCTAATAAAAATTGTACCCTATTTGAATCTCCATGTCTAGGAATATACTAATAGGCTCCTATCGAGATAATAGATGAAACATTTATTCAGCATCAATGAAATCAATCTGTGCATAGCCTTCACATAATAGGGGATCCTTGTTTCCGATCACGTTTCCAAACTCAGTGAATTTGTTTTTAAAGATCTTATTTATTCATATCACATTTTGATTTTATTTTCAATTAATAAGATCTCATGTCTTGGTTTTTCAATATAATTTTGTTCATCATTCAGGACCTTACCCCATGATTCATCCACCACAAATTCTTCAAATGAGGTTGGTTCCACAAGTGATAGGATGGAAAAATGTTTCTCATTCATCATTATTTTTGTTTGTGTAGAAGTAGTTATATCCCCATTGATATTGGAATGATAAACTTATGGTCTTCAATTTCTTTTGAGAGGTTCTGGTATAGTTTCATCATCAATGATTTCCTCTTCTAATTTATCTTCTAAATCATCATCATTTTGAGAGACATAGATGTTTATCGTGCCTTCAATATTTCTATATTTTAATCTATCACTTTTCCACTTTCTTCTTCATCTTCAATCATATCACATATTATCTCTTCATATTATTTAAAGTTATAAAATCGATGATAATGACATAATTTATCTCTGTAGGGTACTAAAAACTCTTCAAAGGGAAGGTAAATACTCTCACAAATTTTATGAAGTAATAAGATCTAGGATCAATTGAAAATTGGAGAAGAAGATTAAAGAAATCAAATTTTGAAAAGAACCAAAGTTGTCTATGTACTGATTTCCATGAATGGAACACTGATGGTATTGCTCACAAACAGAACCGTACATGGATAGCCCATGAAATGTTGGCCCGTGAGGCATAGTCTAGAGAACCATGTAGTTTGTAGAATAAATGAGGAATCACGTCGATCTCCTGTGAACCACAACATTGGCGGAATGGAGGTGGAGAAATTACACCCACGAACCACAACCCTACAGAAAACATCGTTAGAAAAAATGTGATGGAGAGGTAAGACCCCTAACACCGTCCTCGCAAACTTAGTTCATAGATATGGAGAGTCTGAAGGAATCCCAAGAATTGCATCGTTCATGGGATTAAGGTGGTGATTTCCACTGCCATGATCAGCAAACCCGAAAATCTGTAATGACTGAGTCATTCTCAGGTAAAATTATTTCCCCATAGGCTTCCGTCAAAGGTGTCATGTGACCCATAGATACATCCTCCTCAACACTCTATAAAAGGAATCCAAGGGGATAAAAAATAGAAGGGATGTCAGTTTTTTAGAGAGCATCGAGTTTATAGATGAAATAATTCAATGGAAAACGATCAACGAAGTATGGAACAGAAAATGGTTTCTAGTATGTATTAATAGGTCGTGAACCATAAAAATAAGTATAATTATATGGGAAAACTAAAAATCTAATTTGAGAACTGTGAACCATAATCCTTTGCAGATGAACTTCCTGATAACTATAGAACCAATGCCCCTTCTTCAATATGGTGTACCATATTGCACATCTCCATGCAGACGAAACCCTACCCTGTATAGTGTTCCACCAAATGGATGATCTCCAGCTCCGCATACCACCACCCTATGCTGATGAAACTTGAGACCTCATACCACTATTGTACGTAGACCACATCAATGTATACATACCAACTCATTACATAGACTACATTCTTGTCTATATACTACCTCAGTATGTGGACCACATCCAGGTTTTCATACCACCTTGGTATGTGGACAATATCTAGGTCCGCGTACCAGTTTGGTATTCGAATGACCCCTCCGCCCACAAAACAATATGCTATGAGGAGGGAACCCCACCCTTCATGAACAAATGATATATAGAGTAGGGTACCATCGAGATTTCTACCTTCTAGTACTGATCATACACTTTTGTTTCCATCCCATCCTCTGAAACTCCTCTATGAACCAGTCCATCAGCATCAAGCCAAATCCTCTTCCAAAGCCACCAAACATGTATGAATAGACCATTGTTCACATAAGTGCACCCTTATAAGTCTACATACCCATGGTAAGTGGAGACATGTGGGTAATCCCTACAACTTTATGGGCCCCTTGAGTGTTTCCATGTCTACATTCTAATGGTAACCTGGGGTCCAACCATAATATTCTCACATGTACCTCCCCATTCTAGGGATTAAGGGTAATCACTAGATTTTACATTTAGTGAGGGACTATGATAATTCAAAGGGATCATGCATACCTATACCTTTTATGAGGAGAAATGTTTCTCCCATTTCCCAGAACCAGCTTTAGGGAACCCCCCTTATGTTGGTCCTATAGACTTTTTACGAGAGGTGGCACTCTTTATCCTCTCGGGCACAGCTTAGGACATGTCAAGATAGACTTCGAAACATGTATATCCTGGACATCAACATGAGTGAGAATTGGAACATACAAAGCACCTCTCTCTCTCTCTCTATCGTCAATCTGTCACCCTGGCCTCTTTCGCTATCATCATCTTTTTCAATAATTAGAGAAGGAAAGGTGTGTGGTCCGCCGGATATACTGCCTCCTCTTGTTTCTCACACTGAGCATGACTGCTGTGGGCATAGAGGTTGATGATGATCATAGCATCCATACCATCTCTAGATGAAGTATAAGAACTTTGATTCCTACTCTAACTAGGATATTTAGGATGTTTGTCTGAAGGTTTGAGCTCAAGTGGGAAGCTTCCATGCATAAGCCCCAAACAAATGAACTACAAGAACTCTGATTCATTCTCTAAACAGGATATGTAGGATGCCTATATAAAGGTCTTATCTCAAAGGGTATCCTTTTCAAAGGATAATCCCTAAACATGTCCCCCACAAATAGGACCTCTTTTATGGTATAAGCCCAAAC
This sequence comes from Viscum album, assembly GCA_963277665.1. Classification (NCBI taxonomy): domain Eukaryota; kingdom Viridiplantae; phylum Streptophyta; class Magnoliopsida; order Santalales; family Viscaceae; genus Viscum; species Viscum album. The sequence continues at coordinate 1,948,828,166 of OY728119.1, forward strand.
ATAAACCGCACTACGAGGGATTTGATACCAAAGTAATTGGGATATATAGTAATCTTCCTTGAGGTCCAATCCCAACACCCAAATCTCCCTAGTGTTCACTGGGACATATCCCCGATGGGGCCATATCCACCCAAGAGACCATGCCTCTTCTGATCATCTTGGACCACTTCAGTGTCATTCCCACATGAAATATTATCTAGGAATCTTCAGCCTAGAAATTCTAGCCACATGTCATTAAACTGTATGGATGGGTCCTCGTCACACGACCTTAAAAGATGATGTATATAGTTAAGAAACACCAAAATACATGGGTTATGATTCCTCTCATGAGGATATGTATGAAGCACATCTTATGGATTTAATCCCAACAACGAAACAACTTATATCCCCCCTGCATGACAATAAACTCCAGAGCGCCTCATCAGATGGATTAAAATAGAGTTTTCCCAGTAATTCTTGATCCATTTATATCCATGGATGATTTTTCAACCCAGCGGTAATTTGTGGACACATTATTGGGAATGAACCAAGGATTCAAGAACATATGAACATTACTTAAATATATAAGAGACTCCTAAAGTAGGCAATAATTCCCCCCCCCCAAAGGGTGTGATGATCCCAACCTCCCATCCTCTGGACCAATAGAGTCCTTAAGTGTCGTTGGCCAAATCCTCATCCCACGAGTGTCTAACTTTGGAAACTAGGCCCATAAATCATGGATAAAAGGGTCGTTGGGTGTTTCTGGCTTAACAAATAAACTCATTGGAGACTATCCAAGGACCACATACCCAACATGGGCCGATTTCACAAACCCTTAACCCCCTACAATCACCCATGGGGACCACTCAACTATGGAACCTCCTTCATAATATGAGAAGGATACACTGCCTAGTCCCCATAGGGATGGACACAAAAATCTCCCATTACTAGGGGTGTGATGTGAATTGGGTTGAAACAAAAATGGTAAACCCGACGTTGAACCCTTCATAATAATGGAAAATCGGTCACTATATGTAAGGCCATTTTGTATACCTTGGAATAACACGAATCAGGTTGAAACAAAAATGGCGAACCCAATGTGAATCCTTAAAAAATGTGGTAGTATTATCCCACCACAAGCCCCTTTCGTCCAAAAAGGAAAAAGGACAAGCAAGATCATCAATTTTTCATGTGATCACGAGCTGATAATTTTATGGAATTTTGTTTTCTATCTATGTCATATATATATTGCTGGTATCTCGCAGAGCTCTCTTCGATCCAAATGGAAATCCAATTTTTTTTCAAATACACATGTTAGCAACCACCTAGGAAGTTGGGTCCCCAACAAAGAACATGACTCCCCCACCTACACAATGTCTTCAATTATGGGTTTCAAACACACTGATAAAATTGTTCCCCCAAAACGATACTCTCCCTATGGTGGAGGCTGTAAGGCTGTGTCATGACCCGTCCCCTGGGGCCCATGCTGTGACTACCCCAAGACCGTATTCCATAGGCCAAGGGAAAGAGACTAGCACAAAAAAGTCATATCCCTATAACAGGAAGGCATGGTCTTTAAAACTGTACAAACACTCAATCCAAGAACAGAACAAGAAGCAACCATGAAAAAAACTGTTGTAGTAAAAAGTGTACTGAATGTAATAGTGTCGGAATACAAGCCCAACTGAAAAGTAGAAGTACAACTGAAAAGATAAAACTTCTCCTGGATCGTCTAATGAGGATCCTACCTGAAGATTAGGTACATTTCATGAATATTAGTCACTACAACACATCACGTCAAATGCTCCACCTCTGATCACCATCCAGTCCTGGCTCCCTCAACCTCGATCAACGTTGTCCATCATCTGCACAAGACACAACATGGTTTGGGCATAGCCCGTGCAAGGGTGAGTATAACAATACTCAGTAGGGAGATGAGACCCTCGAAGGTCTCCCAGAGTTCCACAAAGGATAAACAACAAAGAAAGACCTCAAAGACAAAGCACGAAGCAGTCATTAACTTTACTTAGGTATATTCCCATACATATAACTAAGTTTTCAAGATATACTCATCTTATAGATGAGTAAACATAAGGCTACAACTTTTAAGCCTATAGTACAACTTATCCACGAGGGAAGAATACCACAAAGATAACACCATGAAGGTAACACCATGAAGGAAAAAGTACCAAAAAAGGTAACACCACGAAGGTAAAAGTACCACAAATGTAACACCATAAACGTAACCCCACAAAGTTAACACCATGAAAGTAAAAGTACAACATAGGTAACACCACGAACTTAACACCACAATGGTAAAAGTAACAAAAAGGTAAATACTTAGCTCACACCAGGTATATAACTCATGTATAGAAGTAAAAATGATTATTTGTAAATCTAGATCATCTTATTCTGCCGAGAGGCTCTACTGCTGACCCACACAAGATTGATAGATGCTGGCCCACACAGGATCGCTAAGTGCTGACCCACATAGGATCGATAGATTCTGACCCACACAGGATCACAAGGCACTGACCCAAATAGGATCAATAGATGCTGACCCACATAAGATCGATGTACTTTCTTCACATTACAACTATCCACTAGATTCCCACTCATATCCCACTTGGTTCTAGGAGAACCACTCCTCAAGCCATCAGTCAAAATTCAACCAGTAATAATTCATGAAATAAAGTATACCCAAGGGACCACCCCATCATAGGGGTCCTTACGTGATAGACGACGCGTCGATCGGACGCCCGATCTGTGAGATATGGGCCCTTTTGTAAAAAGGCCCCGGTTGGATTCAAGTCTGATCCAACCCAGGTCACACCTAAAAATCTATCAAAACTCACTTAGAGTATCTCTAATGGACCTCCTTTTCACAAGGGTCCTTATTCCATAGATGGCGCGTCGATCGGACACCCGGTCTGTTAGTTACACCACTTTCTGTGAATCGGGAGTGATCGCACCATGGTCCAGCCCAGATCCATTGGGCCCGATGGAAACATCCAAAGGTACCTCTTCCAAAAAGGGGTACCAACGCCTGTAATGGCATGTCAAAAGACACTCGGTTCGTCAGTTATAGATTTTTATTTATTTGGGTACCGGTTGGGTTTGGGCCCGGTCTGACTCGGTGAGATCGACCCGATGCAACGGGTCCCGGCGTCTACCTGACCCCGCTCGGGTCTGGACCACTGGGGGTTGACCTGGTTTCTTTGCGACCCTGGGGAACAGTTGTCATAGCTCATCTGGTGGGGCTCGACCCACCCGCGTTGGCCCGTTGGGCCGCAGGTCCGGCCTACTGGGCAGGCTCGCACTGGCTCGGTCAGCTTAAAGGTGGACCATTGAGTCTGGTGGCCCCATGGTTGTCGAGCCATTTCATCCTGCCAGTGGGGCACTGCCCCCACAACAATTCAACGATCATCCATTTGGCAGACCAAGCTCCACCAACGCGGCGTGACACGGGCTATGCCGCATCCTCCTACTGTGACCTACTAGTCGTGGCTGCTTTCTCCGACGACACTTATGGGCGCCGCCCTTGTCCCACATGGTCAACTCGGGCCAACCACCCTTGGCCACCATGGCGTGCCTTCGTGCACTTCCTTCCACTACCCGTGGCCAGCTTCCATAGGTCTTCTCTGGACACCACTTTCCACCGCTGACATAGCGTACTGGCGGTTTCTTCTACGGGTCACCGGGTGTGCTCCGGTGTCCGTTCTTGGTGTCGTCTCTGCCTACAGCACTCCTGCGCTGCCGCCATCATCGCGTGACCTGCTATTTCATGTTGTCATCAAGTTGGAATTTTTCCCTAAAGTTGACATCAGGAAAGAAACTCCAGAGGGTCCGGGCCTTGTTCGTTTGGGTCGCGCCTCCGTGTTACATGATATCAAGTGGGAGAGAAATTTAATTCATCAAATACAACATCAAAAAAATAAACCCCCTACTTGGATAAGACATCCACTGAGGATGATAGACAAAACCTCCTTCGTCGTTGTCGTCGGTTCGTGATTCTATGACGCTCGTCACCGCTCGCTGAATATGGCCTCATGCTCCCGATGCTTAGCTTCATGGTACTTTTCCAGAGCTTCGTCGCTTGGTGAAGTCGTTCCAACACCCCTCACCGAGTTCCATATTAATAGAAGAGGATAAAGAGTGTGTCCTGCATGAAGAATTAATGAGTTTCCTTTAATTAATGAACCTCCCAAATTCCAAATGGTGATGTTACAAGTAAATATGAGTCAATCCATTTAATGTCTTGACATGTTGTCGGTCCCACCACCACCGCTCGTCCGTTGGAGAAAAGAAAAAAATAATATAATATAACTTGTTATTTAATTAATCTTTCAAAAGTCCTCTAAATTAACTTTTTCATCCAACCTACTGTAGTCTAAATAAAGCCTCCCTTAAGAGAATATCAGCTCCGTGAATTCAACGGTTCCCTCAGATTTTTAATCCAACCACCAGTTCAAAATATAGAAAACATTGACCGAACGTTTACTGGACGTACCATAAGAAATTTTGATAAATTATTAACATTCACCCTCGACCCGCGCCCCTCAAGGTTAGACTCTTCCTAGGGAAAACACATCCCAACGAACTCAATGGTACTCTCAGTTTTTTAATCTGAGTTACCATTTAGATTTCATGGATTTTAACAATAAAATAATTGTTACTTATTTATTTTCTTTACAGCCAAAAATTAACTTCCATAGTTGGTATGAACTGACCAATGTTAGGGTTCTCTTAAGTAAAGAATACCCTCATGAGTTTAGAATTTGTCTCATATTTTTAATCGGAGTCACCGTTCGTGAGTTATAATCATTTGAAAAATAAAATAACTTTATTTAATTATTTTATTCATGGTTATGTCATTTTTGGGTTTTCTCACTAGAGGCCTACGCCAACTAAAATTAAGTTGTTCCTAGGGTAAAACCGCCATAATGAACACAATAGAGCCATCATATTTCTGATCTGGGCACCCATTTCATAGGTATTCCACTTTTTTCAAAAAAAACCACTCAGGCGCACTATTTTAAACTTAACATTTTCGATGGATCATTCTGGGAAATCCGGGCCTTGAAATCACACGCCGTCAGATTTCATGATTTCAAAACAATTCCATATAATTAAAAAAATTATACAGAAAGTTCGGGATATTACATTCTACCCCCTTAGGTATTTACATACCCAAATTCCAAAATAGAGGAAAATCAAACAAATGAATGTATTGAGCATGAATATGAGCCTCCCGCTACCATGTGATCTCCAGGAGGTTCCCGTGCTACCACCAAACTTTCACCAGAGGGATCGACCATCCAAGAAGCACTCAGTCCTGTTGATCCTCTATCTCCACCGGGAACTCTATAGAAATCGATCCATCGTCAAAGTCCAACTTGCTCTTGTCAATAACGTGTGTTGGATCATGCACACATCTCCTTAACTGCAACACAAGGAAAACATTATGGACCTGGTGAATATTTGGGGGAAGAGATAGATGGTATGCCACCTTTCCCACTCTGCTGAGACTCTACAAAGGTTTGATGGAACTGAGAGATAGCTTTCCGCCCTGGCCAAACCTCTATAATCTTAGTCGGGGTGAGACCCGTAGGAATACATGTTATCCCTCCTCAGAATCCAAGGGTCTCTGTCTTCTATCAACATAAGCCTTTTACTAGATCTATGCAGTCTTCACTTACTGACAAGTGAGGCATCGTGATACAAACTCTTCCACTCCTTCCTGCAATCCTTGGCCGCCAGTACTGACGTCAGAGGTCTTGACACATCTTTTCCACTCAAGGATGTACCGTTAAAGGGGGTGTATGGAACTCCCTCAAAACCACCTCCTGAAGGGTCACTGGTACCATGGTGCATCCTCTTAAGAGAATTTCGTGCTCCCCACCTTCATAAAATCATCCAGCAGACCGAACTGAGGATATATGAGCACATCATGCCTCACAGTCAACGTCCTCAAGCTATGCCTCCCGAACTCACTAAAGAATTGGGGGAGTGATAGTCATAGAATAGAGGTAAGCTTCTCCATCTTTATCCATGAAGGATATCCGTAGTGTGACTAGATACTCTGATGGCTCACTCAGTAGTTGTAGACCAGACCTCCTATTGAGTGTGTCTGCAACCACGTTCCCCTTCCCAAAAGTATAGAATATCTCAAATTAATAGTCCTGGAGGAACTCTAGTCATTGTAGTTGTCTCGGGTTCAGGTCCTTATGTGAAAAGATATACCTGAGACTTTTGTGATTAGATTAAACATTAAACCATTCACCCATCATGTAGTGCCAAAAAATCTTCAGTGCAAAGACCATTGTTGCTAACTCTAGGTAATAGGTAGCGTAGTTCTTCTCGTTCTGTCTCAACTTCTGTGAGCCGTAGGTGATCAGTACTCGTTCCTGTATCATGAAACAACCTAGTCTAGTCCCTGATGCATCACAATAGACTACATACCCAACGTCATATTCTATTATCATCAATATGGGGGCACTCTTCAGTCTCTGTCCTAGCTCCGGAAAGCTATGTTGACACTTTTCCATCCATAGGAAAGGCTCCCCCTACTTCTTCAAAGCTGAGAAGGGTGCCGCTACCCTGGAGAAGTTAGGTAAAAATCTCTAGTAGTAACCATCCATAACAGAATTCCCTCTCCCTTCAGGGAGGTGATCCTAGAATCATCTTTTGAAAATATTTCTCCATGCTCTGTAACTATTGTTGGGAACTAAAAACTCAAAACTCATGCTACCACGAGGGTAAGGTTGGTTGACTCAAGAGTTATCGGATGCACCCTTCTGTGTATGAGTTTATCTTGTGATTCTAGGTTTTCCTTTTCCTTCAACCAAGGAAAACCCCATTCCAACGTTGTAGATATACTACATCCTTTTTTCCTAAAATTGTCAATTTGAGTATGAACTATGGACATCCAGTCCATCCCCAAACTAACTTCGTAAGGCCTCAATGCTTCCACCAAGAGGTTCCAACTGAAACTCTCACCTCAAGGGTCAAATAACACCATTTAAATAAGTGTGATTATCAAGTCTCCTCCCAAAGATATATCCAGATGTAAGGGTCAAGTCTTCAGTTTAACCAGAAACTCTTGGTCCTGAACAAGATTCTTGGTAAGAATGAATTACTGGTGCCTATTTCTATTAATACGTCATCTAGTGGTAGACACAGACCATACCTTGAATCATTCTTGGAGTCATTAGGTCACACTCCTTGACCGCATGAAGCTACTCCCTTCCCATGTCCTTCAGCTCCCTCATCCATGTAGGGACTATATTGGGGTGGTTTTTGAAACATTTAGAAATGTATACCACCTCATGCTGCTGTCCAAGCTCCACTTACACATTTTCTGCCCTTCAGATTCATCTATCCCTATCACTTACTCTTCTAAGAACATTTTATACACCCAAGTCTCTGAGATTGGCATCAGTTTCCTGATTTCCCACTACTAACTTTCACTCATTGTATCCACTCAACCAAAGAACATTCAACCACAAAGGTTCTCTATAGAACCCTAACATAAGTAGGAATGCATAGAGGAAAAGTGCTGGCTCAGATGTCCCTAAACACACCTTGATCGGAGGTCTGATTCCTAAATCACTAACCGTACTGTATTCATCAGGTAACTGGGATGATCATTATGCCTCGATGAATACTCTGGTCCCGAAATGTCATCCAGCCGATGTTGTAGATGCTCAAGGGAACACTCACCCTTTAGTTTTTTATGAAAAGAGAACCCCTTCTATGAGGAAGGTTCTCAAGCTTGTCCACCGAAAAGTCACCTATTCACAAGATCCGGGGTAATCTAAAATATGTCATCATCCTAATGAGCCATGTAGAAGGCTCTCTATCAGGACCACCATATGACTGAATGGTGCTCTAGTTAGATGGAAACTCAGCCACCTCGTCAAGCCAGTCCTTAGCTTCCTGTGAGTCGGGCTCACCACAGAACCTGAGGGGTATCTAATGATAAAGCATGTGTAAAGAAATAATCCGACATGTGTCCTCTACCGATACCTCCATTTATAACTGTTGACCAATGGGTAGTGATATAGCTAGTACACTACCCGAAGGTACCATATCAGAATATAGTCCATGTATCGAAGCCTCATCAATATGTGGACAATCCTCATGGCCACACACTGATAAAGACTAGCATCTAGGATTACCATATGATCTTATGGTGTTCCAACTAGGAAGAAAACTATAGCCACATGCTCCAGCTAGTCCTCAGATACTTGGGGATCTATCTCACCTCAAAACTTCAGAGGCCTCTTCCACTGGAACTCATGAAATGAGCTCAGTCAACATTCAAGGTCCACCCGTAGAATCTATTTCTGATCCACATAGGATCACTTGGTGTTGCTCCACACAGGATCACTCGGTGCAGATCCACACAGGGTCGCTAGAATGCATATCCATATAGGGTTGCTCGGTGGGCCATCATCTTGTACTCTCTTGAGAATCCTAGAAGGCTGTCTACATGGCGGCATCCTGATAAGGAATAGGTGTGCCACAGTCATTAAGTTATACTTGGTAAGAAAAATCCAATTAAACCAAGGAAAAACATTTCCAAAAAACATGCAATAATTGTTTTCGGGCACCGAGTCGAAAATCAGAATTCAGGGTCCTGGTGTATGACTGAAAATTGTTTTTTTTATTATGCAAACACTTTTGTGGAAAAGGTGAGAATCCATATAAGACGTCATTACATTAGTGCTTCACCACTTCACCACGTCACCATTTCACCACGTAACCAATTCACCATAAAAACTGTACTAGGATTCACATCCATTCAAGCATTCATACTAACAAACCTAAACATCTGGAGCCGAAATCGTCAAGAGAAGACCGAGGTACCATGAAGTAGGGAACACGAACATCAAAAAAGCTGGACAAACCACAGAACTGCTCTCCTAGAATGCCCACTGGTGCGACCGTCAACACCGTCCCAAATCCAAAAACCAAACGGCCAACTCACGTTAGGGTTTTCCCAAACCCTTGAGCAATGTGAGATGAACCCAAAGATAACATCCACAAAGGGCGATGAAGAAACTGGAATGAGAAAGACCAGGCTGTCCGGATGTCGCACCCTACTCTGCAGATAACCACAACGCAGCCTCAAACCAAGAGACTCACAGTAAACCCCTTTACCACCAGAACGAATCCAACATGATTTCACCCCAAAATCATCACAAAGCACTTCACTAGGCAGCCTCAACCTAAACAGTAAATAGGAAAACCCTGCAGCGCTCCTCTGACTCACATAAACTAGTGCAGTACCACAGTGGAGAAAGCATAGGGAACAACAGCACCCATCACCATATCCATAGAAACAACAACTTGTAGAGAAGCGGAAAGGCAGCCGCAACACATCACCCATCACCATATACACAAATTCAATCAGAAGACAAATTGCAGAAACACTGAGCCAACCATACTTCAACGAAAGAAACAACAATACAGAATCAAAAAATAGACCTGCTGGAAGGATTGTAGGACCGTCAGAAGCCAGACATCCCCCTCCCCTCCACGATACTCTGGGGCCAATGAAAATCAGTTCTTCGACCACCACAACGCCTTCACCACCGATGCCAAACCAAGATCTGACACTGAGAAGCCTTCTCACTCCTTCCACGATGCCTTCGCCCGCCAGATCTGATGTCGACTCTCTAACAACCGCTGAGACACACCAACACCTCGATAAATCTGGAGAATCTGGAAGCCCTGCTGGCCGAAGCATGCCTATAGCGATACTAGAAGCTAAAGCCAAGCAACATGTCACCAGAGGAGCAGAGGAGAGGAGGGGGCGAGGTCGGAGGCAGAACCCTAGCGCTGCGAGATGTGAGACATGATACCATTCAGAGGATGATTTCCTGGGGTATGGATACATCGGCTGCCACACCAACACTGGACTCCCCTAATTTAAAACCACACTGAAAACACTTAACACTATTTATCCATTGAAAAGATCAGAATCCAAGTTCTTTGGTAGAACCGACTCCCTTCAAACCACTTTGTCACGACCCGTCCCCCGGGGCTCGTGCCGTGACTACCCCAATCCCACCTTCCATAGGCTAGGGGATGGAAACTCGAACTAAAAATTCATATCACTATAATGGAAAGGCATTACCTTTAAACCTGTACAAACACATGATCCAATAACACAACAAGAAGAAACCGCGATGTAATCTGCAGTAGTAAAAAGTGTACTGAATGTAATGGTCCGAAATACAAGCCCAGCTGAAAAGTAAAAGTACAACTGAAAAGAGAAAACAACTCCTGGATCATCCACTGAGGATCCTACCTGTAGGGTAGGTACAGTTCATGAACAGTAGTCACTGCAGCACGTCACATCAAATGGTGCACCTATGAGCATTTTCTAGTCCTGGCTCCCTCAACCTCGATCAATGTTGTTCGTTGTCTACACAAGACACAGCAAGGTGAAAGTGTAGCCCATATAGGGGTGGGTATAAAAATACTCAGTAGGGACCTCAAGACCCCAAAAGTTCTCCCAGAGTTCCACAAAGGATAAACCACAAAACAAGACCTCAAACACAAAGCAATAAGTATTCATCAACTCTACTTAGATATATGCCCATACATATACCTAAATAATGATGATATACTCATCTCATACAATAGGAAACACAAGGATCCAACTTTTAAGCCTTTATCACAACTGATCCCTGAGGGAAGAATACCATAAAGGTAACACCACGAAGGTAAAGGTACCACAAAGGTAACACCACGTAGGTAACACCACAAAGGTAAAAGTACCACAGAGGAAGCACCACGAAGGTAACACCACGAAGGTGAAATTACCACAAAGGTAACTCCACGAAGGTAAAAGTACCAAAAAGGTAAAAACTCATCTCACACTAGGTATATAACTCATGTACATAAGTACAGATGATTAGTTGTAAATCTATATCATCTTATTCTGTCGATATGATCTGGTGTTGACCCACACAGGATTGATATATGCTGACCCACATAGGATTTCTAGGCGCTATCCCACACATGATCGATATATACTGACCCATAATGGATCAATAAGCTCTGACCCACACAGGATCTATAAATGTTGTCCCATATTGGATCGATGTTTTTTCTTCACGTTACAAGAAACCACTAGATTCCCACTCATAGCTCACTTGGTTCTGGGAGAACCACTCCTCAAGCCATTGGTCATTATTCAACCAGTACAAAAACCTGAAAAAATCATACCCAAGGTACCACCCCATCATAGGGGTCCCAACGTGACCGATGATGCGTCGATCGGACGCCCGGTCTGTGAGATATGCAAAACTTTTGTGAAAAGGGCCCGGTTGGATTCAATTGTGATCCAAGCGAGGTCGCACATCAAAATATTTCAAAACTCACTTAAAGTAACTCCAAAGGACCACCATTTCACAAGGGTATTTATGCCATAGATGGCGGGTCGATCGGACACATGGTCGGTTATTTACACCCCCTTTCGTGAATCCGGGGTGATTGCACCTCGGTCCGTCCCAGCTTAGTCGGGCCCGCCAGAAAATTCCAAAGGGACCACCTCCCAAAAGGGAAACCAATTCCACTGATGGCGTGTAAAACAGACACTCGGTTTTTTATTTTCTAGCATTTCTTTATTCAAGTACCAGTTGGGTCTGGGCCTGGTCGGACTCGGTCAGACCAACCTGACGCAATGGGTTCTGAGGTCTACCTGTCCTCACTTAGGTCCTGCCCACTGGGGGTCGGCTCAGTTTGTTCATGGGCCTAGGCCACGATTGGCTTGACCCATCGCGTGGGGCTTGGCCCACCCGTGCTAGTCCGTTGGGCCGCAGATCCGGCCCGAGCTGCTGGGCGGGCTCACGCTGGTTCGGTCCACCCGAAGGCGGACCGTTGAGCCTGATGGACCCATGGTTGCGGGGCCGTTTTGGCCATCCAGTGGGGAACTACCCCAAAGCGATTCAATGGTCGACCGTTTGGCAGATCGGGCTTCGCCAATGCGGCGCATGCCACGCTTCCCCCTCTAACAGTGTCCTACAAGTCGTGGCCACTTCTGTCAGAAGCGCTTGCGGGCGCCACCCTTGTCCTACACGACCGACTCGGGTCGGCCGCCCTTGGCCTCCACGGTGCGCTGTCGTGCACCGCCTTCCACTACCCTTAGATGGTTTCTGTGGGTCTTCTCTGTCCACCACCGACATGGCATGCCAGTGGTTTCTTCCACGGGTCATCAGGCGTGCTTCGGTGTTCGTTCTTGGTGTCGTTTGTGCCTACGGCTCTCCCATGCTTCCACCGTCATAGTGTGACCTTCTATTTTGTGTTTCCATCGAGTTGGAAATTTTTCTCCAATGTTCATATCAAGAACGAAGCGGAGGATGGTCTGAGCCCTGTTCGTTTGGCCCGCGCCCTCCACATTACATGATATCAAGTAGGAGAGTAATTTAATTCATCAAATACAACTTCAAAAATAAAATATAATAAACTCCCTACATAGATAAGACATCTGCTGATGACGATCGATGAAACCTCTTTCGTCAGTGCCATCTGTTCGCGGTTCGGTGGTGCACATCACTACTTGAGGAATCTGGCATCATCCTCCAGGTGGTTAGAGTCGTGGTACTTTTCCAGAGCTTCATCGCTTGATGATGTCATGCAAACACCCCTCCTTGAGCTCCATATAAATTGGAGAGGAGAAAGAGTGTGTCACGCACGAAGAATTAATGATGTTCATTTAATTAATGAACCTCCGAAATTCCCAATAGTGTGCTTACAATTAAAGAAGAGTTAATCCATTTAATGGATTGACATGTTTCCTTTCCCGCCAATGCTGCTCGTCCATTGGAGAAAAAGAAAAAAAATAATATAACATAACATGTTATTTTATTAATCATTCGAAAGTCCTCAAAATTAAAATTTTAAACCAACCTAATTAGGTCGAAGTGAAACCTTCCTTAAGTGAATCCCAACACTGCGAATTCAACGGTGCCCTCAGATTTTTAATCTAATCATCGGTTCAAAAGATATAAAAAACCACCCGTATATTTACTGAACATACCGTAAAAAAGTTTGATTAATTATTAACATTCACCATTGACCCACACTGGTCGAGGTTAGGCTTTGTCTAGGGGAAACATGTTCCAACGAACTCAACAGTACTCTCAGATTAGAAATCTGAGTTACCATTTAGAAGTTATGGATTTTAACAATAAAGTAATTTTTACTTAATTATTTTATTTATGGCCAAAAATTAACTTCCATAGTTGGCCCACGCCGGCCAATGTTAGGGTTCGCCTAAGGAAAGCATACCCTCATGAGTTCAGCTGTGGTCTCATATTTTTAATTTGAGTCACCATTCACGAGTTATAAGAATTTGATAAATAAGATAACCTTATTTAATTATTTTATTTATGGTTATGCCATTGTCGGGTTTTCTCACTAGAGGTCTGCACCGACTAAACTTAAGTCGCACCTAGGGTAAACCCACCATCTTGAATGCGACATTTCCCTTGGATTTCTGATCTAGGAACCCATTAAAGAGTTATTACACCTTTTTAGGAAAACCACTCACGCATGCTATTTTAAACTTAACATTTTTCGACAGATCATTCCGGGAACTCCAGGCCTCGGAATCACACTCTGTCAGATTTATCAATCTTGAAATAATTCTATATAATTGAAAAAAAATTATATGTATATTTCGGGACATTAAATACATGACAACCAATCAGTGAAACCACTTTAGCTGCCTCTTCAGTTGTGGCTAGAAATCCAGCACAAGACGGTTCCACTGGCCGTATCAAACCACTTCAGGAGCCTATACCTAGAGAATGAAAATTAATACCTTCCTTATCTTAGGGAGGCATATGAGGTCGATACTATTGACTTCATCCTAACTACATAGAAATTCATCTCAAGGGATATTTTTGGAGGATGTCATCAGTAGCGGCGTACAACCCGATATCCTCGCTCCAAAGAGGATCCCATACTGAGGGAACCTTAGTCCAATGGAAATGGGCCTCTCGGGATGCCACCCGAGGGTGAAAAACACATAAACAGGAGAATTTTATCACCTTGGTTCCTGAGGTGGAGGTCCTCTATACAATCATGGCAGCATATAATGGGAAGGCATACAATTATGTCCCTCCTGCTGAAGACCACCATGAAAATATGATAGTAATCTATGAGTAGATACATATGCCCAATTTCTCATATGAATCTTACCATGTAAATAGGGTGGCATAGTATGAGAAAATGAACATTCCAGCTAGTGCTTGCTGGTCCTACCATGTAGACAAATCAGGAAATTATAAGCAGATAAAAATCTATATAGATGCACAAGAAGAATGTCATCCGAATAGGACAACAACCCGCTACAAGAAGATGTGAATTTCTACTAATTCACACCAATACCTCCATCTAAATAGGGAATACGACAATGGGAATTCATATAATATTTCCAATGTAGATAAATCCCACCATTCAAATATGGTGTCTGTAACACCCCGACCCCTCTAGGCTAGAGCCGGTGCATTACATGTGATATTGGCATGGTTAGACGGAATTAAAATCCAGAAGGAATGATCAGTTTAGTAGTCTTGAAGAAACTAGATACATAGATGTTACTCAAATTACATTGGAAAAGTTTACAAAATACAGTACATAACAAAAAATAAAAATGGAATCCCCAGGAACTCAATAAAAGATCTTCTCTTCATCACCTGTTAAAGGTAGAAAATGAAAGGGGTGAGCTAAAACGCTCAGTAAGGGTTAAAAATAGCAGAAGAATGAGTACAATAATAAGTGATTCACAAAAAATATAACATAATAAAAATGGAATATTGAATAAATGAATAACTAATTCTATTAATAAACAAAAAATGAAACTGCATCCATAGATTTTGTCATAGTGAAAATCTCATGGATAATAATAATAAATGATAATGAATAAAGAGAATGATTTATTAATTGCTCGTCATGTATCTGGAACATGAAACCATAATATTGTAAAAACAGTTTAGTTCTATGGGTAGATACCCTTCTGATTTTTTTGGAAATAAACTCGAAGGGTTTGTTGCGAAATTGTTTTGTCTCATGAGACCAACTGATGCATCGAGGAGCCGTAGCGGGCCCCACCCTACACTGCATGTCCAAATAATTATTTATACATTGATTAAATGCAAGAGAAATATGTCTCTTCAATATCCTTATAGAGTAGATTATACATATTCATCAATACTTCCGTAATTAAAATAACTTTCCAAATAAACATCGTATGTAAGATGGTATACAGTTTTGACAAAAAACATATCCAAGACAGGATATTATGGATATAAATATAATTTAAAATTAAAATTGATCTCAAATGGGTAGTAGGTACACCACATAAGGATTATTAGGTGCATAATACAAAGTTAGTCACAACAAAAAGGTAGTTGAGACAAAGTCCCTTACCCCAATGTAATCAGTCAAATCATATGACCAAAACTTGATAAACATCAAGTGAATCATTGAATAAAATTAATATAAAGAGAGTCATGTTATTATATATCAAATTTTAGTAAACATATACCACATACAAGAAATAAGTTGTGAACAAATGAAAGTCTCACAGAAATGTATGTGGGATGAGAAACCCCTTACCTTATGCTCAAGTGTGTTCTTCATTTGTTTTAATGACCTGAATAATAAAATTTATCTCCATTAATTAATATTTCAAGAACCTCCTATACATGTCATTGATTTATTATAACCTTATTAGGTTCATTCATGTCCCTTTATACGGGTTCAATTGGTTCAATTTTCATGTTTTAGAAGCATTTTCTTCCTTGGTTTTCATGGTTTGTTTACTTGCTTCCATGAATGGAAGTTCATTTGAAACATGGTTAAACATCCAGAATTTTTTATACACCATATTAATGATAGTATGGAGATATTAATGATCTTATAATTATTTTGGGTTATATACCATGATTATGATTCATTAGTTAAAACATTAATGATGTTTGTTTAGATCGTTTTAATGGTTCTTTGATAATAACAACCTCATTTTGTCTTATAAATTAAGACCATGAGTACAAAAGAATTCCAGATCCATGGGTGAGTAATAACACATATATTATAACCTGTTTCAACCATATAATTTTTTTCATGACCACACTTGAAATAATTAATTGAAATTGAGATTACATCATCTATGATGTCGGTAATTCGATACATCACAGACACTGTTTTTAATTCCTTGAACAAGTGGGGGAAAAGAGGAAGATTGATGATGAATTTCTCATGAACATGAGAAAATTAAGAATATAAATGATTTTGGAGATTTAATTCCTCTTTGGTAAGAAGAGATGAATAAATAATAAATAAATAACTCAAAATAAAAGAATAATTTTGAAATCACATACAAAAATTCGGCAGCCTAACGGCTATGCAACATGGTTTTAGAAAATATTAAAAAGAGAGGGGACAAGGGTCACCAATCCAGAAATGAATAATAATATATATTAGATCATGAATAATAATAAAAATAAGAACATGGTATGGAAACTTTAACGATATACCACATAAAGGAGAACTTGAAAGGAAAAAAGAAAGAAATTGAGAATTTTCTTACCTTGTAGAATAACCCTTAGAACATGAAGGTTGGGAGCTTGGGGGCTTGAGGAAACCTTGGGAGGAATAATATAGAGGTAAGGAGGCCAGAACATCATTTAGGGAGAATTGGGAATGAATTCAATGAAGGTAAGAGTTGGTATTTATAGGAAAAGTGAGGGATTATTTTAATAATTTCCAAGGGACACCTCATGGGTGGTATTTGCAAAACCATGGGCTTGCCCATGGTATTTGACCACGTTTAAATCCACTTGGGACACCTCAAATATTATTTAACTATATGCAAGTTGACCAGATTTATGACATCATTATTACATCATTAATGATGTCATTAACACACTGAAACTAAAGACTGTATTTTTTACTATTCACTGAAAAATCAATTGTTTCAGAAAAATTCCCTAAAATTCACCCTAACCATTTTTTGATGTCTATAATTCAAAAGTGAAATCCATTTTTCAAAAATAATTTTCTAAATATTATTAATTTAATTTTAAAAAAGGTCATAATTAATTTGAAAAATAACAGTCTTAAAGTCCAATTAGTTTTATTCCTCATTGAAAAATTAATTAAGATCTCACTATATTATTGCCTTAAGAAAATAAAATAATAATATCATTTACTATTCATAAGGGTCATATTACTATTAATATTACTATTCATATTACTATTCATATGGGTATGTTACTATTCACCAAAAATCAAGTTTGTTCTATTAGACTCCAAATGACGTACTGAACACAACTCTAGATGACCATTTTTTCGAAATTCAAAACATAGAAGAGGCAATGTCGTGTATAATGGATAGATTATAAAATTGAATTATATATTTATTTTCAAAACCTTGGGGTGTTACATTCTCCCCTCCTTAAAAAAATTTCTTCCTCAAAATTCACAAAATATTGCCAAAAAGAATCGGGTATGTATTTAAGATAAGCTCCTCAAGATCTCATGTTGCTTCCTCCATCTTATGGTTCCTCCATAGAACCTTTACCAGATGAGTCGTCTGATTCCTCAATAATTGTTCTCTAGTATCAAGAATCTTGATAGGATCTTCACAATAAGATAGATCTGGATCAATTTGTACTTCTTTATAAGTGATTACATGTGTTGGGTCTGGCATGTACATTCTTAACATTGACACGTGGAACACATTGTGAACCTTGGAGAGATTTGGATGTATTTCCAAACGGTAAGCTACGGCTCCAATTCGGCCCATAATTTCAAAAGGTCCGATGTACCTGGGACTTATAATTCCCTTCTCACCGAATCATATAATACCATTCCATGGAGATACCTTTATGAAAACGTGATCACCTCGCTGAAACTCTAAATCCTTCCTTATGTTATCTACATAGCTCTTTTGCCTACTTTGAGCTATTTTGATATGGTTCTGGATAATATTCACCTTTTCCATTGTTTCTTTAACAAGTTCTAGGCCCATGAGTTTTCTTTCACCAACTTCATCCTAGCAATTTGGTGTACGACATCTCCTCCCATATAATGCTTCATATGGTGCCATCTGAATACTTGAATGGAAGCTATTGTTGTAGGAAAATTCCACGAGAGGTAAATACTAATCCCACATGCCTTGAAAATCAAGTGAACAAGACCTCAACATGTCTTCCAATGTTGGAATAGTCTGTTCTGATTGTCCATCAGTTTGTGGGTGGTAGGCAGTGCTCAAACGAAGATCAATATCTAGGGCCTTCTAAATACTTTTACATAATCTTGATGTAAAATGTAGATCACGATCAGAAACAATCGACTGGGGTACTCCATGAAGTCTCACAACTTCATCAATATATATTCTTTCTATACGTTCAAGTGGTAGATCTTCTATTATAGCAAGAAAATGTGATGACTTAGTAAGACGATCAACAATGAACCATATTGCATCGTTCCTTCTAAGAGTCTTTGGTAGTCCCATGAAAAATTCCATCGTGATATTATCCCACTTCCACTCAGATATGGGAAGAGGTTGCAATACTCCTCCAGGCTGTTGCCTTCTAGATTTCACTTGTTGAAAAACCATAAATCTTGATACAAAATCAGCAATCTACCTCTTCATGTTGTCCCACAAAAAATGTTCCTTCAAATCTCTATACATCTTAGTGCTACCAGGGTGTATAGAGAAATTGGAACTATGGGCATCATCCAACAATTCCCTTTTTAGATCAGGAATATTTGGAACATAAATTCTCTTCCAAAATTTCAAAATTCCATCTTCATATACGAAGTCACTCAATCTCCCATCATTCACAACTTTAATCTTATTTTGAAACTCCTCATCATCAGCTTGAGATCTTTTTATCCTTTCTAGTAAATATGGTTTGGAAACCATTTGAAAAGGCATTTATGTTTCACATTCCATGGTTATTCCCATATCCATCTTTACTAGATCCATGAAAATAGGATCTATTTCAACTCTTATCTTGTTCAAAACTCCATGATCCTTTCTGATCAAAGCATCTACCACCTTATTTGCCTTCCCCAGGTGGTAGTGTATCGTGAAATCATAATTCTTGAGTAGTTCAAGAAATCTCTTTTGCCTCATGTTGAGTTCTTTCTGTGAGAAAATATACTTCAAAGTCTTGTGATCAGTATAAATCTCACATTTTTTTCCATAGAGATAATGTCTCCATATCTTCAAAGAAAATATTACAGTATCTAACTCAAGATCATGAGTTGGATAGTTTTTCTCATGAACTTTTATCTGTTGTGATGCATAAGCAATAACCCTATCAGTTTGCATAAGGACACAACCAAGTCCTTTCTTTGAAGCATCACTATAAATAACAAACCCGTCATTCCCCGATGGCAGAGTCAATATAAAAGCATTGAATAATCTTATCTTTAGTTATTAAAAACATTCTTCACAATCTTTTTTCCAAACAAATTTAACCCATTTATGTGTGTCCTTCGTTAGTGGGTTAGCCAGTCGGGCAAAATTCTGCACGAAACGCCGATAATAACCTGCTAAGCCAATAAAACTGCATACCTCAGTTATGTTTGTTGGTGTGGGACATTCATGGATTGCCTTTGTCTTCATAGGATCAACTAGTATTCCATACTTAGAGAAAATATGGCCTAGAAAAGGAACTAAATGAAGCTAGAATTCACACTTTCTAAACTTCCCATATAATTGATTTCTTCTAAGAGTTTTCAGAATAGTTCTCAAATGATCCTCATGGTCTTCATAGATTTTTGTGTGTACTAGGATATCATCGATGAATACCACAAAAAGTTATCAAGATATTACTTGAAAACTATATTCATTAAATCCATGAAAATAGAGGGTGCATTTGTTAGTCCAAAATGAATCACTGTAAACTCATAATGCCCATACCTGGTTCGAAATGCTGTCTTTGGGATATCTTCCTTCCTCACACGCAGTTGATGATATCTGGATCGAATTTAAATATTTGAAAAGTATTGATCTCCATAAATTTGGTCAAATAAATCATCAATCTGGGGAAGATGATACTTATTCTTCATTATAATAGCATTTATTTCCCCGTAATCAATGCAAAGCCTCATGGATCCATCTTTCTTCTTGACAAAGAGAACAAGGGCACCCCATGGAGAAACACTAGGTTGAATAAATCCATTTTCAAACAAATCCTCTATTTGTTTCTTTAGATCTACTAATTCCACAGTGGACATTCTATAGCGAGTCTTTGATATAGGTCTTGCATCAAGAATTAAATCAATAGAGAACTCAACTTCCCGCTCTGGAGGATGTCCAGGTAAATCCTATGGAAATACATCAATGTACTCTTTCACTATGTGCACATATTCAATTTGAATATTTCTTTCCTCTCACATAGATATTGGTTTATCTTCCTCTCCAAGTATTGCATTCCATAGATCTTCTGGGGGTGGTTCTAGATAAGAATAAGGTGGCGAAGTTTCTTCCCTAAAGACAAGGGATTCTACACCATTTTCAAAAATAGTAACTTCCTTTTTCTTTCAATAAACCCTCACATCATAATTTCATAGCCAATAAATACCGAGAATTATAACAAATTAAGTCATGGGTATGATGATAAGGCTAGAAACTAAAGCATGTCTTGGTGTTTGGAGGGGGACTAGTAGACATGCCTTTGTTGCAATGATACATCCCATGGGAGTTTTGACTGAAAACTCCTTCCTTAAATCAAATTGGACATATCTAATTTTCTTGGAAAACTGAGAGGATATAAATGAATGTGATGATCTAGAATCAAATAAAGTGTTGGATAAGTTTGAGGAAACAATTAAAGTACCTGCCACCATGTCACTAGGAACTTCAACCTCTACGGTTGTAATCGCATAGGCTCTCCCTTGATATCGTGGATTTTTCTGAGGAATGTTTCCTTGGTTCTTAGGACACTCATTTGCATAGTGTCCCAACTCTCTACAATTTTAGCATTGAACATCATTGAATTTTTTCTTCCCCTTGTATTCATCAGATCGATGACCCTTTTCTCCGCAGTTATAGTAGACTCTCTTACCTTTCAAGCATTTCTTGGGATGATTCTTTCCACAGTTCTCTCATAATGGGAAACTATTAATTCCCCTGCTCTTCTTTGGTGCTTATCCTTTTCCTTTATTTTCATAATGCCTCTTCTTATCTTGGTATCCTTTGAAAAAAATTGATCTAGAAAATTCCTTCTCTGTTTTGATGGAACTTGACACAATTTAATTATATGATGAAAATTATTGAGTAGCCAGTGCCCTTCGAATACTTGGCTTAAGACCTTCAAAGAAATGATCAATCTTGTCCGCTGAGTCATGAACATAATCCACGACATACCTGGATATCCTTGTGAAGGTAGCCTCATACTCTGCAACACTGTCTTATTCCCTTTGTTTCAAGCCAAGGAATGTCCTCTTCATTTCAGTTCGTTGCTCACAAGGGAAATATTTCTCATAGAATATTTCCTTAAAAGTCCTCAAATCCATATCCTCTATCTCTTCTTACTCCGTGGTATTTTTAATCAAGGACCACCATTGATCAGCATCGCCCTTGAGACAATATACTGCCAATACTAACTTTTCATTTTCATTGTATCTTAACGCCAGGAATATCATTTCAAGGGACTTGATCCATTGCTCAGAAACTGCTGGATTAGTAGTCCCACTGAAATATGGGGGCTTCTACCGCATGAAACGATCCAATACAGGTGTTGAATGGTTATTCGTTACAACTTGAGTAAGTTTTCCCAATATGGTCATGATCTGATCTGCTCCAACGTTGATTGTGTTGACTTGCTCAGTATGGAGATCCCTACCTTTACCATGAGTATTTATTCCCCTTATTCCATTAGATGCCATTTCTAAATAATGGGATACACTAGATTTGTTTATGAATCTCAAATAGAAAATCACTCAACATAGATTGAAATTCTATGCATAAACATGGTTCCTCTAAGGAAAAATTTACATTAACTCCATCATAATGGCTTGTAAATAAAACATGAATTATCCTAAGCATATCCCCTAGGAGTGTCAAAACCAAGAGTGTAGCAAGACCCATTATCGTGCACTAGTTCCCGTTCGAGTCTAGATCAAAGCGGTGTTTTTGAGTTTTACCCCTAGATACATCTGTGCCAGATCCGCCTTTACCTGCTCATATCCGCACAGGGACATATTTCTTAAAATATCCACATAATCTATTACTTACCAAAATAACAGAACGTTCTTGTATGTTAATTCTCAGATACTACCTTAGGGATTTGTTCTCTTCTATACATTTCATACTCTATTTTCCATGTTTTCTACTAAACTTCCTCTAATACCAACTGTAACACCCCGAACCCTCTAGGCTGGAGCCGGTGCATTATTTGAGATATTGGAATGGTTAGAAGGATTTAAAATACTGAATGAATGATTAGTTTAGTAGTCTTTAAGAAACTAGATACATAGATGTTACTCAAATTACAATGGAAAAATTTACAAAATACAATACATAACAAAAACTAAAAACGAAATCCCCAGGAACTCAATAAAAGATCTTCTCTTCATCACCTGTTGAAGGTAGACAATGAAAGGGGTGATCTCAAACGCTCAGTAAGGGTTACAAATAGTGGAAGCATGAGTACAATAATAAGTGATTCACAAACAATCTGACATAATCAAAATGGCATAGTGAATAAATGAATAACTAATTCCATTAATAAACTAAATATGAAACTGAATCAATAGATTTTTTCATAGTGAAAATCTCATGGATAAAAATAATAACTGATAATACATAAAGAAAATTCTTTATTAATTGGAAGTCATGTATCTGGAACATGAAACCATAATACCGTAAAAACAGTTTAGTTTTATGGGTAGATACCCTTCTGATTTTTTTGGAAACAAACTCGAAGGGTTTGTCGCCAAACTGTTGTATCTCATGGGACCTACCGATGCATCGAGGGACTATAGCAGGGCCCACCCACTACTTCATGTCCAAATAATTATTTATACATTGATTCAATACAATATAAATATGCCTCTTCAATATCTGTATAGAGTAGAGTATACAGATTCATCAATACATCCATAATTAAAATAACTTTCCAAATAAACACCGCATGTAAGATGTTATACGGTTTAGACAACAAACATATCCAAGACAAGAGATAATAGATATAAATATAATTGAAAATGAAAAGTGATCTCAAATGGGAAATAGTTACACCACATAAGGATTATTAGGTGCACAATACAATGTTAGTCACAATGAAAAGGTAGTTGAGACAAAGTCCCTTACCACAATGTAATCAGTCAAATCATATGACCAGAACATAATGAAAATCAAGTGAATCATTGAATAACATGAATATAAAGAGAATAATGTTATTATATATCAAATTTCAGTACACATATACCACATACAAGAAATAGGTGTCGAACAAATGAAAATCTCACAAAAATGAAAGTGAGATGAAAGACCCCTTACCTTATGCCAGAGTGTGTTCTTCGTTTGTTTTAATGACCTGAATAATAAAATTTAGATTCATTAATTAATATTTACAGAACAACCTACACATGTAATTTATTTAGTATAACTTTATTAGGTTCATTCATGGCCCTTTTTATGGGTTCAATTGGGTCAATTTTCATGTTTTGGAAGCATTTTCTTCCTTGTTTTTCATGGTTCGTTTACTTGTTTCCATGAGTGGAAGTTCATTTGAAACATGGTTAAAAATATAGAATTGTTAATACATATTATTAATGAAATTATGGAGATATAAATTATTTTATAATTATTTTGGGTTATATACCATGATGATGATTCATTAGTTAAAACATTAATGATGTTTGTTTAGATCGTTTTAATGGTTCTTTGATAATAACAACCTCATTTTGTCTTATAAATTAGAAACATGAGTAAAAAATAATTCCAGAACCATGGGTGAGTCATAACACATATATTTGACCTGTTTCAACCATATAAATGTTTTCATGAACATACTTGAAAGAATTAATGGAAATTTAGATTACATCATCTATGATGTCGGTAATTCGATACATCACGGACAATGTTTTTAATTCATTGAACAAGTTAGGGAAAAGAAGAATATTGATGATGAATTTCTCATGAACATGAGAACATACAGAATATAAAAGATTCTGGATATTTCATTCCTCTTGGTTAAGAAGATATGAAGAACGAATAAATAAAGAACTCAAAATAAAAGAATAATTTTGAAATCGCTTACAAACATTTGGCAGCCTAACGACTACGCAACATGGTTTTAGAAAATATTAAAAAGAGAGGGGACAAGGGTCACCTATCCAGAAATGAATAATAATATATATTAGATCACGAATAAGAAGAAAAATAAGAACATGTTATAGAAACTTGAAATATATACCACATAAAAGATAACTTGAAAAGAAAAAGAAATAAATTGAGAATTTTCTTACCTAGTAGAATAACCCTTAGAACATGAAGGTTGGGACCTTTGGGGCCTGAGGAAACCTTGGGAGGACTAATATGGAGGTAAGGAGGCCATAAATTCTTTGAGGTAGAATTGGGAATGAATTCAATGAAGGGACAAGTTGGTATTTATAGGAAAAGTGAGGGATTATTTTAATAATTTCCAAGGGACACCTCGTGGGTGGTATTTGCAAAAAAATGGGATTGCCCATGGTAATTTACCATGTTTAAAGCCAATTGGGACACCTCACATATTATTTAACTATACAAAAGTCTACCAGATTTATGACATCATTATTACATCATTAATGATGTCATTAACACACTGAAACTAAAAACTGTATTTTTTACTATTCACTGAAAAATCAACTGTTTCAGAAAAATTCCCAAAATTCACCCTAATCATTTTTTGACGTGTAGAATTAAAAATTGAAATCCATTTTTCAAAAATAAGTTTCCAAACATTATTAATTTAATTTTTAAATAATTTCATAGTTAATTCGAAAAATAACAATCTTAAAGTGCAATTAGTTTTATTTCTCATTGAAAAATTAATTAAGATCTCATTATCTTATTTACTTAAGAAAATAAAATAATATTATTATTTTCTATTCATGAGGGTTATATTACTATTAATATTACTATTCATATTACTATTAATATGGGTATGTTACTATTCACCAAAAATCAAGTTTGTTCTATCAGACTCCAAATGACTTACTGGACACAATTCCAGATGGAAATTTTTTCTAAATTCAAAACATAGAGGAGGCAAAGTTGTGTTTAATGAATAGATTATAAAATTGAATTATATATTTATTTTCAAAACCTTGGGGTGTTACAGTGTCAATCAATAGGCAGACATAAATTTCTTCGTAACAATATCAAGCCTACCAACCAAATACGATGGTGAGAAAATATAAGAAGATTAAAATTTATGAGAATGCACACAAATCCCACCATCCAAATATGGTGGACACCATAGAAGTAATCTGGTTGCAGACTCGTTCTACTTTCCTAGCACAAGAGAAATTTCAGTACCCACTAGAAACCCATGGAGGACCTGAGTAGGCACACACTTCTTCTCTGACATCAGAATTGGAATTCATACCCATTCTATCCAAATGTGTTTCTTGACACATGTTGGCCATGATATAGGATCATATGTTGATCCAAGAATATATCCTCTAGATGCATCAAGACATCATTGAATTAGCAGAAAAAAGAAAGGATTAGGCCCACAGTTCCGTCTCCTCAGGTAGAGTGATTCATCCAAAATATCATATAGTCACCCAAGAGTAGACCCGCATCCCTACTCCAGATCATGAGGTTCGATGACCATATTCCATGATATAAGGATAAACAGATTGGGAACAAACACCCCTTCTATCTGGGGGCACCGGTCCAATGTGGTGGCCACTCCAAGGCAAGAATATACCCCTTCCCCCTTTCGGAACTCAATATGCTTGTCATCATATCCTGGTGACATCAAGGGAACCAACAAAACATGGTCTCATATATGAAGACTGCTACTAGTAGCAGGCGGCCCCAGTTCCCCACAAGAGATCACCCAAACATGAAAAGCACCAAAGTAAACTAAAAAATGAATATCATACTCATGATTTTGCATTGCTTCATGTTGGCGTTCTTAACGCCATAAAAAATCTATCAATAGAGGCTCAATATCCTGTCATTCCATTACTAAACTATAGAAGTGAAAGTATTAGTAGAAAAGTTCCTCCCCATAATGTTGCTACCCGAATCATTGAAGGTCCTCCCCAGAGCACCCATAGGGGATTACTCTGTAGCCCAGAAACGATCGATCACGAGAGCATATCTTCAATTGCGCGTTAAGGTAGCCCTCCCCTTGACCAGAAGATCAAATATCAAGAAGGTACTCCCCTTTCTGTCATCCTACCTGATGGTACTCCCAAGGGTATATGTTTTATATATGTTTCTACTTGTAGTCAGGCATCAAACTGTGATGGTAGTCCTTGCCATGACAAAAGTCACTATGAAGGCCTTCCCTGCAATGACATCAAGCAACTAGAAGGTCCTACCATTATTATAGTGCATCCTGAAGGACCCTCCTACAATGTATACTGTAGATACTCTCTCTGAGTCTACAGTTATGATGGTAGTCCCTGCCATGATAACATTCATCATGAAGGACCTCCCCTCAATGAAGCCAAGAAGCTAGAAGGTCCTCCCTTTGCTATGGTCCGTCTTAAAGGTTCGTCCTGTTGCTATGGCACTGACTGTGAAGGTCCTCCTCACAATCAAAATTTACACTGATGAGAAGGTCCTCCCCTCATTGGGTCAAATGAAAGAAATATCTCATATGAGGAAGCACTTGTAAAAATGGAGTATTACATGTTGGATATTATCTCCATGATAAGAGATATCATTTATCAACTAGAGGATGTCCTAGGTCCATTCTCATCTTTCGAATGACCCTCACACCGTTCACATATCAACGAGACTCCTGCTAATCCCACTGCATTGAATGAAATCACTAAGGAGAAGTCAAACTGGAAGGATTAAGAAAAAGAGTATCTGGAGGAACAAAAACAAGATATGTTTCTTGTTAGAAGAAAAATATCTAGTGATGAAATACTAGTGATGTATTGTCCCATGGCAACTTCACAGTTCAATATACCATGTTATTTTTTAGAAGGATGTATGCATAATATTTTTCTTAATATCTGGGAAACTCTATAATAGTTAAGTCAATGTCTTTCCCTATGATGGGATGCAGACCATGTTAATGTCCTAGGAGATATTTACTATCAAATCGACTTAGAATCCCTTCTGTCTTCACAACAGAAACAACCAGAATGGTGAAATAATCCCTTTATCTATCCTGCCTCCATGTGCTACACAAGTTTTTCTACCTCATCAGCAACACGTAATCTAGTGTTCATATCCAGGGATGGGGAGAACACAAATAACTAAAATTCACCCCACTTCCTATCTAGTATAACCCAATAGAAGTGACATCATAAAATTTAATCATCCCCATATGGCAGTCAAATGAATTCCCTACTAAGGAAAGGTGAAACACTCGACAAGAATGAACCTTGAGTAAGTTTCAGAAGTGTCTGGGCCGATGAGATAAAGCCATCAAGAAGCTACTAAATCATCCCATCAAGAACATAAATTAGGCCTCTCATCTATGGGAATCCAATCTATGAGCACTATTGATGTCCTCAAGAGAAAACAATTCACATGCAAACCCAACACCATATTTTTCTCACACACACATGGGAAAGCATGAGATCAAGAAGGCGACAATAGTAGAAATAGCCTCAAGATGGGATCAACCCTAGCCCATAGGGATAGGGGAATTTTTAACACAAAATTCCCCTATAATACCCACAAATCGAGGCCAAGGTATATCAATATAAGAATGAAAGAAAACCCAACCTGCAGGGCTTGGAGAATTTTTACCTCAAATTCCTGCCCAACGGACGTCTGTTGTCTCCAAACAGGGGAGAAAAATGGATAGAGGGGTCACCCATTGCACCATATCCCATGAATCACATCCCTCAGAACTGAGGTGTACTACAAGGTCATATTAGGGCCCTCTTCGAGTTACTCTTCGCTATGAAACCCGAAGAGTTTCACATAATGGATGAAGAAAATCAAACAAAGGGTGCAAGAATATCTCCTACAATTGAAAAATTTGTACGCCACCCCTAATGTGGTATACATCAGTGAACATCGTGAACATCAGCCCGATAGACCTCACTAGAAATGATAAAAATAATATGGAATCCAGAGAAGAGGGTTCCCTCCATGAGAGAGTCCACACTATGCCGGGGGGTGTGCACACCAGAAACCAAAGAGTTGTCTTTAATTTTGGCACCCACTAATTCAGTCTGCCACCACCTCCCATGTGAATCCTATATAAGAAGAATAATAAAAAAAAATTCTATGTCCCACCTCCTTCTCCTTAGGAAAACTATTCCTCCACACTAGAGAAGATATTTTTTTAATAAGAGGAATAAATGAAAGAGATAAGGTGAATCAACACTGATCTATTGAGATAAAGTTGTCCTACTGGGTGTGTTCCTCAGGTAGAGCATCAAAAAACACTTCCATAAAATGTAACTCTTCCTCACAGGCTCATCCACATGGATGAAGCAAGTCTGGAAAGCTTATTCAAGGCATTTTTGTGACCATAAATCAACCTAAACACAATCACAGAAGGATATTTATATTTCCCTCCATTGGGGAATCAACCAAAACAAATTCATGAGAATCCATAAAGGATTCATCCAGTTGGGTATCCTTCTCATGTTCCAGCAGCACCAACACATTCAATATTTCCCCCTGTTGCACCTGCTCATGATCAGGTCCAACATGACATGCATCAAGGGCTCTTGAATATGATCGAGTTATTGAAAAATGAATGGAAGTAGTGGAAGGAAAACATGATCCAATACAACTAGAACAAAATCTGTACCCCAATTGGAAAAGGAACTTACCTCCACTTCCAAATTTTGGGAACCCCATATTCACTGTGTTCAATGAATCAGGGTACCTGAAGTAGAATCTAATGCAGTACTCTTCTTACTGTGATCCCAAAATGGTAACCCCAGAGGAATAAAAAGTTGTAAAACATAGATAATTTGTGCGAACCTTGAATGGTCCATCCTTTTTTTGGTACACTAGTTTTCAAGATAACTCAATAATAGGATGGGAGGATCTTCGATGGTAGTTCATGTTCCAGTTCAGATCAACGTTTCCCAAAACAATAGTCAGTGACCTCAGGAACTGTAAACAATGAGAGACCGAGAGTGTTTTAGACATAATTTCTAGAGAGAAGGGTCTGACTTACTTCTTTAACAAGAAACTCCCCAAGACGAGATGTTGTCCATGTGCATCAACAACCTCCATGATGAGTTGTGAACACCACTTATTTCAGTGAAATATACAAGTGGGTTCGAGGACTTCTCTACCATCTCTCAAAGGATAGAAGATTCATTGCAAAAACAAAATCTCAAGGCCAGAGCGGTCGCATCAGCCCCAGTAAAATGAGAAGGGATAGTTGAATCATCTTCTGTCATGCTTAAGCCACCCCCTGCACCAACTCCAGCTCAAAGGCCCCCACCAAACTGTGTAAGGACCTCTAAATATCAGCAGCCACCCCCGCCCCATCAAGATGAGTGTAGGGGGGAATCAATTAGAGGAACATAGAAATAAAGTGTATTCATTCTGGGATGACCAAGTCTGTTTCTACTTTTTAGCTACCATGAATTTCAACTTGTTTCATCTTCTGGAGCCAATGAGGGATGATGAATTAGGTCTTGATGATCGGCCAGATTACTGTCCCTTCCACCGGATATTAGGGCACAACATCCAGGAATGAGTTTTCTTCAAGGACCTCCTACAAAATATGATATATTATGAAAAAATCAAGCTAGGACCACCTCTATCATAAGTGGAATATATTTCCACCACTGATCCAGACACAGAGGGGGAGTGGAAAAAAATTTAACAAAAAGGGGGAAAAGTATGACAATTGGTTGACTCAGAAAAAAATCCACCAATCCCATGATATCCTCCAGACACGGATAAAGTAACCAACTGTGCCACCAATAGCTCCCATTGCAGCACAATCGACATCCTCGACCCCACAATCCTCCAATGGTCGACCGAAAAAAATAGCCCAATCCAAAGGGCCAAAAGAAAGTGAAGGGAGATGAAATTACACTAAAAACAAAGTTTGATTTGAATCTCTCAAATTTTATACCAATATATTTGAAGATACGGGCACCACCCCACCAAATGGCACATCCAGTGGAAGATGATGAGGTAAAGTCACCATCAAAATAGTAGTTGATTTTTTGATACATCAATGTTATCCACTTAATGAATCCCTTATCCAAGGATGAATATGGTTATCAACCAGAATTTCCCACACCCAATTGGTGGGATGGTGGAAGAAACCAAAAAATACATGGATAATAAGGGAGAAATAGCCATGGAATAAATCAAGCTTATTGCCGCACCCCCAATCAAATCATCAGTATTGTAGAAACCCAAGGAAGAACCCTCTAGTGGTTCCAATAATGACAAGAAAATTCTTCTGACCCACAGGAAGCCAAACCACTCCAATCATTCTATAATATCTATCTGTGGATGAATAGGTGTCCAATTTCCCCTGGCATGCGAGAAGACCTACCTGGACAAATCCAAAAAGGAGGTAAGATCCTCCATCTATGATCCCATGGGCTGACCCATCATCATCAGATGATCAAGACCCTAAAGCACCTATGAACGATCATCCCCAAGAAGGGAAGCATCCTCCTTTATATTAGAAACATGAAATTCTAAAATAGTTAGCTTAAGTACCTACTAATCTCTCAGTCATGGATGCATATAATATATCATCAGATCTCAGGGAATCACTCATCGAAGCTTTTCTAAGTCCCTAGGAGTTCGAAGCTGATGTGTCCTCCATTGTAGTCTATTGGATAGAGATCAATCCTATAGAATTCCATCCAGTTATCTCCTTCATGTATCAAGATGAATACAAAATCATTCATCGACAAATAAAACTTCTATATTCATCTAGAATAATAAATGCCGTCGATATCCAAAAATTCTTCATAGATAATGGTTCTGAGGTATATCTCCTCCCAATGTAGAAACTTTGTTGGTTGGGCTGAAATGAGGATGATCTGACACCATGCACCATGACCCTATTAGGATATGACAAAAGAGAGCAGAAGCTATTAGGCCAAATCAATCATGAAACCCGGTTTGGTGACCTCTTAGGCCACCCATAATTTCTACTAGTCTGAAATAATATGGCCTTAAACAACCTGCTAGGGAGGCCCTGGATCCAAAAACACACATAAATCCCATCCTCATACCATCAGTGATCGTAATATAGCATTAACAAATAGAGTGGGACACTACATATTGATAAGGCCCCATTTGAGCTCTGTAAATCACACTATATTGATGAAGGGTTCTATGAATAGAATGGGAAAAAACCCTCAGGTGATAGAATTGCTTGGGTTTCTACCCTAAATTTTTGGGAAATTTTTCCTACCTATCCCCTCAATCAGCTTGGGGAAGAATACGTACTTCCCATCAATCAGATTCAAATAAAAAGTCCAAATTCAGATGCATATTTAGCCATTCTCATGATTTTAGTGTCGGCTGTTGAGCATGATAATGTTGAAAGGCTCACTGACATCCAAGATAGTGGTGGGGATTTAGATAAAAATGCCCTCGAAACATCATAAAAACCCCATAAAATTCTTTCGTCACCCACTAAGGTGGGAGGAAGTGTCTCTTAACACTAAAAATATGGGAAAACTACTTTATCCCCCACTGCATCTTCACTAGAGAATCCCCTACCAATGACTAAGGCAGAAAAGGAAGCTTCACTTCCATGACACCAAAAGTTTGACTCTTCCCTAAATTATGGAATGATCATCTCAGTAATTTTTTACCTGATAGAATATGGAGAGTAATATGGTTATGATTTAGAGGAGGAGGAAGAAGAATACCTAATGGATGCCCCTCCATCATTTGAGGAAGAAGTCTCTACCACCATTGATGAACTCAAGGAAATAAACTTGGGAATGGAAGAAAACCCATGACTCACTATGATTAGTGCGACTATTCCTTATAATGATCAAGAGGTACACACATATTTAATAAAGAAAAATTTATATTTTTCACCTATAATTATATAGAAATTATAGCTATCGATATAGAGGTGTTCACACACCACCTAGGCCTTCCAGAGGACCACTGTGTTTATAAGAAAACTTCTCAAAGGATGCCCCCGACACATACTTCCAAAATAGAGGCAGAAGTAAACATGATCATCAAAGATAACTTCATTAAGGAGGTTCAATACCTCATCTAGATAGCAAAAATTTCCCTTATAAAGAAGAAAAATGTGTAGATCATGGTCTGTATTGATTTTAGGGACCTCAACCAACACTTCATGAAAGATGATTTCCTAGTCCCAAACATAGAATTTCTGATCAATGAAACTAATGGATATTAGGTTCTCCCTTTAATGGATGGATATTTAGGATATAAATAGATCCAAATGACCTAACAAGATGAAGAATATACATCCTTCAGATCTCCACAAGGAGTGTTTTTCTATAGGGTGATTCCTTTAGGTTTGAAAAATGTCAGAGCCACATATCTGTGCATCATGCACTGCATTTTCAAACCCTTCGAAGGAAAGTTGATTGAATTATATATTGATGGTCTTGTGGTTAAATCAAGAAAAATTTCAGACCATCTTACAGATATTGAAACCGTAGTTAATAAATAATGATAGCATAGTTTGAAAATAAACCCCCTGAAATGTTCTTTTGGTGATACCTCAAGAAAATTCCTCAGCTTCGTCATACGACACCAAGGCATTGATGTCAACCCTGAGAATAGAAATTCCATCCTTGGAATGTCACCTCCTAAAAACACCATGAGGACGAGAAGACTCCAAGGAAACCTTTCCTACATTTATCAATTCATAGTCAACCTCATAGACAAATTATTTCTCTTCACCAGGTTGATGAAGAAAGGGGTAGAATATCAATGGATTGAAGACTGTCTGGAAGCGTTCAAAAATATCAAGAAATATCTCTGAAGTCCATCAGTTCTATTGCTTCTTATTGATGGAAGACCACTCATTCTGTATGTAATTACCTTGGAATGATCAATAGGCACCTTCCTCAAATAGAAGAACAATGCAGGTAGTGAGAATAATCTCTATTACCTCATCCAAACTGTGATTAATGCTGAGACTCATTATTTGAATATCGAAAAGAGATGCCTTGCATTAATATTTGTGGTTTAGAAACTCAGTCACTACTTGTAACACCATGAAGTACACTTGGAATAAAATTTTAACCCACTCAAGTATATTCTCGCTCATCCAATGTTAACTAGATGCATGTCACTGTAGGCGGTCATTTTGTAGCAGTTTGACATACGGTTCATACAGCATAAATCCATAAAAGTCCATACATTATCAAATTTCCTAGAATAGAATCCCTCAACATAGGGGGATCCATTAGATGCTTAGATACATTATGAAGAAGTGTTATCAATTCAAGAGAACTCCAAAATGTGGGGAATGCACTTCGATGGTGCATCCCTAAGTCTATTAGGAAAAATAATGGAAGGTCCCTTATTAAAAAAAGTAGGGTTGGGAGTCATACTCATATCCCTAGAAAAATTAGTTCTTCCCTATTAATTTATATTTTTAGAAGGATGCACGAACAATGAAGCATAACACCAGGCCCTCAATGTAGGCATAGAGTTGGTAATTTAAGAACAAGCCGAAAACCTGAAGATTAAAGGTGATTCAGAACTTTTCATCAAGAAAGTCAATGGTGATGATGCTATCAAGAAATAGGATCTGATCTCTTTGATGAGCTATGTTCAAGAACTGATGGTATAATTACCATTAGATCTGACATTGGCTTATGTCCCCTGGACTCAAAATGTGCAAGCCAATACATTGGAAAGTACTTCCATGGCTCTCGCCAACCTATATTGGAACACAATAGTCATTAGTATTTCCCACTAATGGATGGTCTTACAATTCATTCAGGCCAACATGGATTAAATTAATGAAATCAGTCCCATCTCTAAGTCATATGGTCCTACCACCGGTAAGATGATTCCCATTGTATATTACCTTCAAAGGGGAGACCTCCCACCAAATTTGGATGAAAGGGAACAAATCAAGAGACAAGAATGAAATTTCATGATGTAGGATGGAACAAACAGGAATAATGTAATTTTTAAGAGAGGACTTGATGGAGTCCATCTTAGGTGAATTAATAGAGAAGAGACCACTACCGTCATAAAATAAGTGCATGCCAGAACTTTTGGATAACATCAATTAGCATCCAATATCTCGTAGAATATTCAAAGGATTGGGTACTATTGGCCCACCATGATGCATGATTTCAACACATTCACCAAGAACTTTCATTCCTACCAAGTTCATAAAAATATCATCCACCATCCCTCTGATTTACTTCACACAACCAAGTACTCCTGGAAATTTTCTATATTGATAATGGACATCATGGGACCTTACCGTCCCGCCATGTCAAGACAATTCAAATATATTTTCATAGTAACTGATGCATTTTTCAAATGGTAAAATTTTATACCACTCAAAGAGGTTGGGGAAAGAAGAATTGTCATTTTTTTGTAAGCCATCATCATCACCAGGTTTGGTGTCCCTCATAAAATACTGGTAGAAAATGACACTGATTTCTTCTCTATTGAATTGTAAAAGCTATATTAGGAGCATAGAATCAAGGAAAACTATTCATCCCACTATCATATAGAGGCCAATGAGAAGATAGAGGAATTAAACATGACC
This sequence comes from Viscum album, assembly GCA_963277665.1. Taxonomy (NCBI): domain Eukaryota; kingdom Viridiplantae; phylum Streptophyta; class Magnoliopsida; order Santalales; family Viscaceae; genus Viscum; species Viscum album. The sequence goes on from OY728119.1 coordinate 1,948,863,061, forward strand.
CTATCCAATATACTCCAGAAGATGGTAGATCATGACAAGAAATCATAGCCAGATAAGCTCCTCGATCCTTTGTAGACTTACCGGACAATGAATTACACCAGCACTCAAGCAACATCATACTCATTAGTATATATGAAAGGGGTGGTTATACCCATTTATGTTCAATTACCATCACTTTTCATGGGCATATGTGATCAACATTCCACAAATGAGAAATCCCAAAAGGATGTATTCATAACATTCGCCTCAATATATGGGAAAATCTCTGCCAGCTAAACAAGGTTTTCCCCTACAATGGGTAGGCAGACCTTGTTAATGTCTTATGAGATCTTCATTATCAAATCGACCTAAACGATCTTCTGTCTTCACAATAGTCACAATAAAAAAGGCAAAAGAAAGACTTTGAGATGTCCTACCTCCATGTGCTACACAAGTTTTGATGCCTTATTGGCAATGCCTCATTTGGTGTTCATATCCAGGGATGGGGAGAAAACAAAGCACTACATTTCACCACACATCATGTATAGTATAAATCAATATAAGTGACATCCTAAAATGTTATCATCCCCATCCGATATTCAAATGAAGTCCCTTATCAGAAAAGGTCGAATGCTTGACAAGAACTACCCTTGAGTAAGTTTCAAAAGTGTTAGGACCGATGAGAGAAAGCCATAAAAAAACTCCTGAATCAAGCCACCGAGAAAATACAATAGGCCTCCTATCTAGGGGAATCCAATCTATGAGCACTACTGATGTCCTTGGGAGAAACAAATTCACATGTAGTCCCGAAAATATATCTGTCTTAGCTCCATGATGTCAAATTGCACAGCAAAAAATTCATCAACACTATATTTCATTAATATTATTAGAATCCTGGTCTTTACCAAAAGATGTTAAACTGCATGGTGATAATTTTTTTCTATTACAATGACATGTTGACCATAAATTAGATCTGTGTGAGGGAATGGTAAAAATAACCCACCTTTCTATGTATGGGTCAGACCAGCACATAGTGTATCTTAGAACTATGTATGGATTGATTCAAATTCGTCAATGGGAAAAATGGTGATACCTAGATTCTACATCCTTATATAACCACCAGTCAGAGTAAACAATGCCCATCTCCCTGCATACAAGTCATAATTGCATAGGGGAATCCACGAAAAGTCCTTACTCTATGATGTTAAACTGTAGGGTATCTAGAGAAAAATGTATGAATTGATTCCTTCCATCACAGGATATGTAGAGACACCATGAACCTAAGACTTGATCTATCCACTAAATGATACAAATGAAACCCTCTCTATGCATAGGTTAGACTAGCATAGAGTGTTTTCATGAACTATATGTGGCTTGATTCCTACCCTCATAGGATATGTAGTGATGCTCGAATCATTCATCCTGGTCCATCTGTCATTCCAAAAAAAAACCTCTCCTTTCCCATGCATGGGTCAAACTGGAATAGGGAACATGTTTTTAGAACTAGATTTACATTGATTCCCAACTAACTGGGATACATTGGAAACCTCCATGAGGTTCAAGCCTGACACTTAACTCACCTCATCCATTTCACATTAGTTCACTCTCATCCTTACTTTATGATGTTAAACTACATAGGATACTATAACCATGTGTTTATTAATTCCCATTCATCAATGGGACACATATTGAGACCCAGTCCTTCCTGGGTCTTGCCACCATGAAAAAAAATACCTCCCCCAGCATATAAGCTATAATTTCCTAGAAGAATTACCTATGTCCTAATTGTATGATGTTAAAATGCATAGCCAAAGAATTCCTAACCACATGACATTAAACTATAAGGTATCTCAAGAACTACATGTGTCATCATTCTCAGTATAGCGAGATACGTAGTGACACTCAGGCTGTAAATCCCAGGTCCATCCAAACTGAATAAAACAAAGATAAAAATGGCCCTATTCTCCTGTATGTGAAATGAAAATAGATGCAGGGGATTTCAAATCTTGAATCTTACATCTAGAAAGTGTCAAATGACCATACTTCCCTTTACATACAAATCAGATCTATATTGATGATATCGTGCCTTTGAACTAATCATTTTATAGATATTTATCACGTAACAAGACATTTCATTTTCATCCATCAAACTCCATGTCCCGGGAAATCTCATATCACCATAATCACCCATGGCTATTAGAAATGGATGGCTAGTGTCTTGTAGACACCTTTGTTTTACTATGCACATAATGCCTTGGCGACTCTGCATATGTTGCCCAAAAAATTTTCATGTCAACCAAAGGAATATTTGTCCCTAGGAGAGGCTGTTTCTATATCCATACGTGCATTACCTCCTAACAATCACATTATCCATCCTAACTCGAGGGCTCCCAGAATCATGGTTTACACCTTCTTCCCCTTCTCATTTTTGGGGCGTACTAGGAATTTCCCTGCCTGATTATCTCATATTTACGTACGACCCCTTTGATATTTTCTCCCTACAACATGACGTTAAACTATGATGTCAATTTACTTTCTGTATGACTTAAGATTTCATGGACCCATAACATATATATTGTTCACATTGAATAACCCACATCCTCACTGCATGACATTAAACAATATGGCCCAATAATGATATTTTCTTTGATCCTACCATCCTTAGGTGGTTGAGTGAAACTCTTTCTTCCCCTTGTTTCTAACACCAAGCATGGCTCATGTGGGATTAGGAATTTCGGCAAGGGATTCCCCACATCGTCAGGGAGAATCAATATACAATGACTGACCATACTATAATGGATTTAAAAGGTGTTTTAGTGTTTTATCTTCCATATTGGGAAACGTAATGTCATAATCTTATGACATTCAACTGCAAGGTTCCCTGAATATAGCTAAAATGACATCACTACTTGCACAATGACAAAACATGTGCAGGGAACCTAAACATGGGACACATGGATCTTCAAAACTAGGCGTCGATCTGACAAGGGAGTCAAAATTTCCCGCCTCACATACAGGTCAAATCTGTGTAGAGAGACTCCCAATTCTGTGAGTAATCACAACTTGAGTGTTTCTGATATGTCCAAACCAACTATCACCATTCATCAATCTCCATTCTTTGAGTGATATTGGATCATCATAATCCTTCATGGAAATCAGTAATGGAAGGTCAGTGTGTTACAGACACCTTTGATTGTCTATGAACATATTGCCCCAACATCTTTGTATACATTTCCTACAAACACGACCTGTCAACCAAAGGAAAAAACTTCCCCAAAGAGGGTTTTTCTATTTTCATACGCGTAACATATTATAAGACCCATTTAATTTCTCCTAATCCAAGATCCCTTGAAGACATGGTTTACAATATCCTCTCTACCCATATCATGGGCGTCTCAGAACATCCTAGCTTTATTACCATCCAGTTACTTGGGGCTTCTATATAAACGGCCTAATCGCATAATGTTTAAACTGCATGATACTTGATACCTGATATCCACCATTAGTTTAGGTAACATAAAAATTATATTTCCCCTCATGAACATGTGTAAGAAATCAATATCCATAGGAAAATTTTACAAACTCCCTGACTCATTGGTGAATCTGAATAAAAAAAATTTCCCCATTCATATGCGTGAATCAGATCTGCATAGGAATAAGCCTTAAAATAACTACATAAATCTTTATTCCAATTATCACATGATTCATAGTGAAATATAAATCTCATATTTCATATCCATCCATGAATTAGTATTGTCCCATCCCTTCCCACACAATTTCCAAACCTGCATAAGGAAACAACTCACATGGATAGGAAAAAAATTCCTCCACTAATTCTTGGTATTCTTGGTAAATTTCAACCTTAAATACCACCTTTTCATGATCAGGTACCCCTATTAACACAAAAATAGCCTGCGTCTAGAAAGTTCTAAATCCCCATAACCATCCCTGGCCATCATATGTGGATGTCTAGTGTCATACAGACACCTTTGTTTTACTATGCACACAATGCCTCGGTGGATCTGTATATGTTGCCCACAAAAATGGACTATAAACCAATGGAAAATTCATCATCAAGAGATGCTTTTCCTATCTCCATACACCCTTATTAAGTCTATATCTCACTTCATTCCTTGGTTTTGTAAACCCCCCATATTACAGTTTAAATCCTCCCCCCTAATTCTTAAAGGTGATAGAACATTGCTAGCCAAACTATCCTGGAAAAGGAAAATTGTTTCCCCCGTATAGTAAAAAAAATAGTCTTTAAACCATAATTCTCAAAATTCATGGTTGTACGGTGTTAAACTACACCTTGCAGTAGCCCTCATTTGCACAAGTCAAATTCGTGTGGGAGCAGTTTCTAAACCAAAACCTATATAAATTCCTCCATACATTCAGAAATTGTTCCCTTAGTAGGCCACCCACTATGGCCCTCAATATCAAAACAAATTGAAAAATCTATATGAATTTGGTGTCTAGTGAAATTAGGTGGCCAGTTTCCTATGGACACCTTTGTTTGACTATGCATACAATGCCCCAATGGATCTTCATATGTTTCCCATAACAATGTCCTATTATCCAAGGGAAAATTATTCATAAGGATATGCCTTTCACGGTTTCATATTCCCCTAGGTGTCCATTCCATATATCATGTCCCATTTCTAGAAATCACAATTTAGGGTCGAGAGAAATCCCTCACCCATGTTTGAATGTTTCCGAGAAATTATCGTTTAATGAGTCCAAAATTGGGACCCTTTCCCCATAAGTCATGGTCAAAGATGTTTGACCTAAAACATCAATAATGATAGTCTAGTTAGAAAGACCCTAAAATTATAATGAAAAAATGACACAACACTTTCCAGGGTGAAAACTGTAAAGGGAACCCTGGAAAAATGCACATTACTTTCCCTCTAAACCTATACTGTATACAGTTTAGGCAAAACATCGATCAATCAAAATTCATTAAGATATGAAATCCTTGTTAGGTCAAGAAGCCACAAAGTGTGGCCTAAGAAAAATTCAAGTTATACTCACTAAGCCCACATCATAACAGTCATAGGAAAACAATTAGGGTGATAAAAAAAGGCTCAAAGTTTTTAGGGTTTTCCATGAAACCCTAGAAAGAGTGAAACTACAATCGCAGAGCCCCTCCACTCAGGAAAAAATTAGGTAATGATTTGATTATTTTATTTATCATTGATTATGATTGAAGATGATATTTGGTTGAGATTATGGTTTCAATTACATTTGATCATGATTTATTGATATTTCAGTTAAAGGTAACAGAGAAGCATTGGAGAGAAAAAACCTTTCATTCTTTACAAAATGGTATGGAGGGAATCCACAACCCAGGGCCTCTCTATGTGAGTAGGACATGACCAATAAAAAAGAAATTCAGAAGACACATAGAGTTGTATCAATTCCTGATTCAACTATTCAATGAACATTAAAATATTTACCAAAGTCTTGATCTTGGCCTCCACCCTTGCCTATAATTCCTCAGCCTCCTAAACTGCATCAAGGCCATCCTTTACCCCTTCCTCTACTAGATGTTGTCCCTCATAAACTGTAATAATGACGTGGGCTCATTCCTGTTTGAGCCACTCTAATTTTATGCTCAAATGTTACAATCTAATATCTATCTAATCTTCCAAGGACCTTTTTTTTATGATTTCACTCTATAGCCATGTAATTGCTCCAACTTGATCATCATCTTCATTCATAAGAATATGTATGGCTGTAGAAAGATGAGAAATAGACTTTTCAGCAGCATTGTGGGACTCAAGCATGCCATATTTCTCCCTATCCATGACCACCTACATCACTATGTCATAAATTTCTTCGTAATCTAATTCTACATACGACAAGACTACAAACCGATGATGTAATGTTTGTATCTTTTTTAGAATATCAGTAATTAGTGTTTGAGAAATCAATCTCCAAATGTTCTTCCATGTCATTTCAGATCTGGGTCAAAGGTGGACCTGGACCTCTCAATCGGTCTTATAATCACTCCTAGATGAAAAAATATATTTCAGAATAAACATCGTTAGGGAGGGACCTAAATCAATGGCCACAGTGCAATTGGATCCCTTAGCAACTTCACCCCTGATAGTTCCAACATAGGTAAGGATCAAAGTCTCTACTAAAATCTCCAGTGCTTGTGGTTGAGATCCTAAAGTGAGAAATAAATAAATTAAACACCCTTAATCCGTGAAAAAAATGGGGAAAAGAAAGGGTGGGGGTAGGATTATTGGAAAACTATCCTCCACTCATCAAAACATTGATGCCCTAAACTTCCATGCTTTTATTGCCACCAGATGAATATGGTGTTGTGTATTCAATGCGAAGTTGTGTTTTAGGAATGTCCAAGGGCACCCAAGACTCAGGGCCACACTAGACTAGACCCAGAATCTCTAAAGCAGCTTCTATAAGAGCACTTATAGAAATTAGGCTTATAAGAGTAATCACCCTAGGAAAAGGCATGCTAACTAGTTATAAACCCATAGGAACCAGGGCCACAACCACTAGTGTAGTTGCATAAAATGGAACAACGGTACATTATAAACTGTCAGGAGATGGGATAGCAGTCTCCCCTATGGGTGTGACTTCTGGGGAAGCAGGATTAACAATACCAACTAGAGAATCATCCCCTGAAGGAATTCCCTCTACAAGGGTGGTTTCTATCTGGTTTTGGGGTGGTTGACTCCTCCAGACCTGGAGCAACTTTGGTAGCCTGAGACAATTGTAGCTCTTCAACCAATTAAACTGATACTATCAAATTCATACCTTTATTCTATATGGTAGTGGGATAAACACACTTGGTTGGGATTTCATCCTTTAAATGCTTCTCATGTATCGGGTAGAGGTTGTCTGATTTGGGGTACGAATGTCCAGAGGGCTCAGAATACCCCTCGTCTCCTCAGGTGGTCACATATCTCTACTCTGTTCAACCATGGTTGTTGGTGGTCCTTCTACCATAGAAGTAACATGATATGAAGTCACCTGGGAAACTACCTCCTGATTATTTATTCATTCTACATCAAAATATGTATAAGATAAATGGTCATCAAGATAAAAGCACTTGACATAACAACTAGATAAGTAGATATGGAAGTTTCTTGTAATCCCATTTCTAATGAATTTCAATAGTTGGGATGATTTTCGGTGTTTCCTGGTATGACATAGGGAAAAATTTTTGATGGGAATATCAAGTAGTGCTAGAGGAAGGAATTCCATGCTGTGATTTGAAATAACTACCTTCATATGTTTGGAAGCACCAAGAGAACCTTCCCCAGCAATCCCCATATCTGAAGGGACATGTTCCCCAACTATAGTTACATTGGGGGTGTATAATAGAATAATAATCAACTCCCGATACTCCTCAGGTCCCTATGGATGTAAAATAGTAGAGTTAAAAATCATCACAATGAAGAAAATTAAAGTCAGGGTTAGTAAATAGAACAACCGCTCATGCGATATTAATTGGATCTGATAGTACCTTCATCCATGACACATGGTCAGAATAATAAATTATATATTTGGAATCATGGATACACCTATCTATCTCACCCAGTAATGTGGCTACCTCATCCAGTTGTTCTTTATAAGAATTAAATATAGGGGCAATGGCTACCCCAAAACACAGAAGATTGAAACACCCTCTTTGAAGCAGTTTCCAAATGTCTTTATTAGAAGTGCTCTCCCTTAAGTCATCCCAAACCCTCCAAGAACTCACAAAAAAACTATAATGGGGATGGATAGTGCTAGAGGATCAGTCTTTGGAAGTGTAGCAGGTTTCATCAGTTGAAATTGCTTCTTGGGTGCCTCTGTAGCCCTAGGACCCTTAGGATATGAACACTAACAAGGCTATGGGCATGATTGAGGAGATTCCCTTGCTATATCCACAACATGTAAATCATAAATCTCAAACCCTTGGAATATTGAGCATCATCATCACCCTATTCATCAATCTCAGATTATATCATGGAAATAAATCGATGAGAGTATTTACAATGATTTTTTGGGCATGGATTAGGGTTTCAAGGTCCTGATGGTAATGATTTACCCTCTGAAGCTCATCATCATATGAAATTTTAGTCTGTGGTGACATTCAACCATGGTTAGCGATGGAAACCTTTCTATATTGGAGGAACTACAACAATACATGAGGGGACTGATCACAAAAATGTTGTTGATTCTTTAAAATATTACATTGCTTCTAGACCATTGAAAAATTTGCCTCAGATGGGATGGGAAGTTTGTCCTTTGCAGCAGCCTCGATAGATTTTGAGGTCTCACCCCAAGGTCTCAAGACCTTCCGTGGGGGAGAATCGAGAGGCTTTCGAAGAACTTTCCCTGGTCGGGAATTCCCAGGAGCTTCCTTTTTCTTCCCCTTCCCCTTAGACTCAGACGCATTGGGGGTTGTAACAGTGGGAACTAGATCTTCTAGGTGGCCATCTAAATATGATTGAGCCCAGGACTCAGCATAAACTCTTGTAATAAATAGTATCAAACCTTCAGAATCTGGAATCTTGACCTTGAAATGAGTTTCCCCTCAAGTAAACATTAGTAATAACTATCTGGCTATCATAATAAGTTTTCCATGATGTATGTTGTTGAGGGAAGGGGGACACAACATACGGATGCAGTTAAACTGATTAACAAATATGTAAGGCATGTATCCTTTGTAGATAAGTTCTCTATCAATACATGAAAGAAAAATACCCTCTATCAAATAAAAGTGGTAGCCTCAGTTGAAAAATTATTCTGAATCAGTGTTCACAATGGTACTATAAGGAGAATCATAAGGATGATAGATGAGGTGGTCATGACAGTTGATTCAACCCATCAACTCATGTTAATTCTATTTAGTCTGGTCATCTTGGTTATCATGGGTAGCCCAACCAGATGGAATAACCCCACTAGTGCTTTGAATGTATGGTTAAAGAATAACATTTGGAATTGGTAATAGATTGATAAATGTGGAGCCTCATATGTGGGATCCTATCTAACCATAGAGGATTAGTAAGGGGCCAGTAATATGATGAGTTAGCCTTCCCTCACTAACACGACCTAATAAGCGGTAGATTTTGGACAAGACCCGAATGGCTAGGTTGATGCATTTTCTAGTGGATAATTGAGCTTTGATGATGAATTTTGTCACTCTCACACCACCATAGTCTCACACTAGTAAAATAATTCCACTAAAAACCATGTCCATGAAGGCCACCAACTGAAACAAGCGGTCCAAATTAGGGACGAGTTCCCATCCCCATTTGCAGAACCAAACCTCTTCTAAGGTAGGACAGTAGGAACCTGCTTGCCTTCGTGTTTTCTTGGATGGAAAAGACCTGGGTCTGTACACATTGGGCTCTTGACCACATTTATTGGAAAAGGCCTTAATCCACTTCAAAAAATAAATGTATTTATTTGGGAAGTGTTCGAAAATCCTCGTAAGTTTATTTTCTTGGGAAATGATCATTTCATCCAAAATAGGAGACCTCTCCTCATTGTACTAGGTAGAAGTAGTAGGTAGAAACTCTTCATATATGTCCTCGAAAATAGGTACCCTTGAAATCAGCCAAACATCCTAGAGACTAATTTCGGCCACCCCATGAGATAAATAAAATATATTGGTATTCTAAATCCATCTACTCAGAAGTTGTGAAATGAGGGAATTGGTCTAATGAGTGTAGGTGTGGGATACCTAGATATCCTCATATAACCTGACAACTTACAATTAAACTCACAATTCTTCATAACTCTAAAGGACCCATACAACTATTCTCAATACAAGAAAATCAAACCTCTAGAGAAAAGTTACTACTTTGAGGACCAGCCATGTTGCTCATTTACTGTAGCCCTTTGCACAATGCTATGGTAGCAATGGGTCGTTTCATCTGGATTCTTCCAAATTTATCTGGAGTATGAGGATCATAGCTCAATAATAACCCAAAATTGGTATCCTTTAGTATGAATCATCCTATCAACGATATAAGGACCTGATGAATGGTTCTCTTGATTATTGAGGTAGTAGGTTGGTCAGCCATACATGGTTCTAGAATATATGTATTAGATAGTAGACCTAATCCATAAATGGGTAGCCAGTCAAAGATTGGATACCTCTCTATTTAATGGTTATAATAATCTCTAAGGATTGATGTAGTGGGGTGGAAAGTATTTTTTCATCAACAGAGTCCTCTATAATCTTCTGCGTTTTATAGGCAGTAGAAAGGGGAACGACGGCAGCATCAGAAACAAAAAAATCTTCAGCAACAGCATGAGGAAGATCCATATTCTTCCTTCATCAAAAATACCATATAAAATGGTCAGTGCAAAAAAATATTTGGAAAAAAGAAAAAAAATTGGAAAAGCGCCGCAAGAATTTCACATTGAAAGGATCCGCCTACTGAATACCAGAAAATTTTCCTAGAATACATTCCCCACAAACTATAAATTCATGGAACGCTCTTCAAGATGCTGGAACATGAATCGATGGCCATATAATTGAATGGTTCATGGAAAAGGCGAGCCGCGTACCAAGCCTCGCTGCATGGTCATTCAGAGTGAAGACTTAAAAGTTTATGTTCAAAAATTAATATTCAGTTCACCAAATTGAGGTGTAGTCCATGGAGTAGGAAAATCATGTAGTGTCTTAATAATCAAAAGTTTAAACATACATTTTACGTTTCATAATTCATTTTGCAGATTAAAAGGTTAGTTCAAAGATGAGAATGACCATGAAGAGTTTGCAGTTCCTAGAATGTGAAGCACAGTTCGTAGATGACAGATTTTGCAAAAGAATGGGTACGCAGAAGTAGGTAAATCTAAGAGAACATTATGGAGAACATTTCCCCAATAAGTCTAGTAAATTACAAGGAACCTGGTACCCCTATATATAGGCATGGTCCCCCCCAACAGTTCCACCTTTATATTGCAAACCATTTCAGTTCAGTACCACTTTCTACTTTGGAATAACATCCTCTTCATCCCGATCGGACCCCATTCTGATGGGGGGAATTTGTAGGGTCCTAAAAACTCCGCAATGTGAAGGATAATTCTCCCAAAATTTTTATTAAGGAATAAGATTCGTGATCAATTGAAAATTTGAGAATAATATTAAAGAAATCAAATATAGAGAAAGAAAAAAGTGGTCAGGGTACTAATTTTTGGGAATGGTACATAGATTGTGTTGCCTGTGAACCAAATTGTATGCGGATAGCCTACAAAATGATTGACTGTGAGCCTTGTTCTAGTGAACCATGTATTTCATGTAATAAATGAGGAACACCATTGATCCCCTACGAACCACATCATTTAAATAATGTAGGCGGAGAAATTCTACCCACGAACCGTGCCCCCGCGCACTGCATCATTATAAAAAACGTGATGGAGAGGTACACCCCCACATACCATCCTTGAAAACTCAGTTTTTAGAAAAATAGAGGCTAGAGGTGTCCCTCTAACTACATCATTCATAAGATTGAGGTGGTGATTTCCTCCGCCGTGAACTGCAACCCCGCAAGTCTCTGTGGATTGAGCCATCAGTGGGCCGGATGATTTCCCCATGGGCTTCCATAAAAGGTTTCACGTGACCCATAGATATAGCCTCCTCGGTACTCTATAAAAGGACCCCAAGGGGATAAAAAAGGGAATGAATATTATTTTTTTTGGAGATCTCAGAGTTTATAGATGGATGAATTTGAAGGCAACGGATTGACGAAGTATAGAACCACGAATGGTTTCTAGCAGGTATAAACAAGTCGCGAAGCATAAAAAGAAGGAAGGAAAATAATATGGGAAAAACATGAACCTATTTGGAGTATCATGAACTATAATATCTTCGTATATGAACTTCCCAAAAACTTCATGACCAATTCCCCTTCTTCAATCTGGTGTACCGCATAGCACATCTCTATACAGACGAAACCCATCCTTGTGTAGCGTTCCACCACCGAGATGGACTCTAGTGCCGCATACCACCACCCTATATGGACGGAACCTAAGACCACATATCACTATAGTACACGGACCACATCCATTTCTACATAAAACCTCAATACATGGACCACGTCTAGGTTCGCATACCACCTCAGTACGTGGACCACATCCAGGTTTGCATAACACCATGGTACGCTGAAAAATTTCCGGGTTGACATACCACTTTGGTACGTAGGCAACACCTACACCCACATAACAATACACTATGTGAAGGGTACCCCACACCACATGAACAAATGATACATGCAGTATGGTACCTTTAGGCATTCCATGTTCTGGTACCCATCATACCCTTCTGTTTCCATCCCATCCTCCAAATCCCATATGTGAACCAATCCATCGGCATCAGGCCAAAGCCTCTTCTAAAGCCACCAGACCTGTATGAACAATCCATCAGGTGCATCAACATTCCCTTATGAGTCTACATATCTATGGTAAGTGGAGACATGTGGGTAATCCCCATAACTGTACAAGCCCCTGAAGTGTTTCTAAGTCTACATTCCCATGGAAACTTGGGTTCCAACCATAGGATACTCACATGTACCTCTCTATTATAGGGATGAAGGGTAATCACTGGATTTTCCAATGAATTTGGGATAGTAATAAGACAAAGGGAACATACATGACTCTCCCATTCATGAGGATCTATGCTTCTTCCCTTTCCCAGAACCAGCTTTAGGGAACCCCCTTAAGGTGGACCCATAGACTTTCTATGGGAGGTGGTTCTCTTGCTCCTCTCGAGCTCAACCCAGGATAGGCCCAGATATAATTCCAAACATGAATATCCTGGATATCAACACATGTGAGATTTTGAACATTCAAATCCCCCCTCTCTCTCATCGAGCTATTTCCCTAACCTCTTCTGTCGACATCCTCCTTTTCCATCAGCGGATAAGGAAAGGTGGGTGGTCTGTCGGATCTACCGCCTCCCCTTATTTATCACACTATGAATGACTCCCATGGTATTAGAGTTTTAATATGATAAAAACATCTATACCATCTCCAAATTAATTATGGGAACTCTGAATCTTTCTCTAATCCGGATATGTAGGACGCCTGTCTGAAGACCCGAGCTTAAGTGGGCAGCTTCCATGCATAAGCCCCACCCAAATGAACCATGAGAAACTTGATTACTGCTCCAAATAGGATACATAGAACATGCCCAAGCTCAAAATTTATTCTTTTCAAAGGTTAATCCCCAATCATTCCCCCCCACAGAGAGGGATACCTTTATGATATAAGCCCCAAATTAAATATAACTACGCAGGCTTTGATACCAATCTAATTGGGATATGTAGGAAGCCTCTATGAGGTCCAAAACCAACACCCAAATCTCCCAAGTGTTCATCAGGACATATCTATAGAGGGGACATAAACACCCAAGAGTCCATTCATATTCTGAGAATCTTGGACCACTTCTGTGTAAGTCCTACACAAAATCCTGACTAGGCATCTTCCTCATAAATCTCCTAGCCACATGACATTAAACTTCATGGATGGGTCCTCGTTGCATGACCTTAAAAGGTGATGTGTCTAGTTAAGAAACATCGAACTATGTGGGTTCTCATTCCTCTCACAGGGATACTTAGGAAGCCCATCTTATGGGTTCAATCTTGACAACAAAACCACTTCCACCCCTGGATGATGATAAACTCCAGAGCACCACGTCACATGGATCAAGTTAGCGTTGTCATAGTAATTCATGATCCATGTATATCCATGGTTTATTTTTCAACCTAGGGGTAATTTGTGAACACATGTTTAGTAATGAACCAAGGATTCAAGAACATATCAACATTAATTAAATCTATAAGAGAGACCCAAATTAGGAAATAATTTCCCCCCAAAAGGGTGTGGTGAGACTGACCTCCCATTCTCTCGACCAATGGAGTCCTTAAGTGTTTTTGGCCACGTTTTCATCCACCAAGTGCCTACCTTTGGAAAGTAGGTCCATGAATCTTGTATAAAAGGGATGTTGGGTGTTTCTAGCTCCATAAATAAACTTGTTCGAGACCATATGAGGACCTCGTACCTAACATGGGCTGATTGAACAAACACTTAACCCCCTAAAATCACCCGTAGGGACCACTCAACTATGTCACCTCCTTCGAAACATGAGAAGGATAAAATACCCAATCCCAGAAAGGGTAGACCCAAAAATTCCCCTTCACCCATGGTGTGAAGCGAATCGGGTCGAAACAACAATGGTAAACCCGATGTGGAACCCTTCATAATAATGGGCAATTAGTTACAATCTGTCAGGCCATTTTTTATGGCCTGGTATGACATGAATCAGGTCAAAACAATATACATAATATTTTTATATTTTTATTGTTTCATTTATAGTCTTTACTCTTTATTAAATGTCCAAGGAAAGTACTTTTATCTACTATATCATCATACTTTCCTTGATTTCCTTCCTTGTTTCATATGAAACCTTTACTTCCAAAAACATGAAAATACATTAAAGAGGGATTCCTTCCATGCCATATCTCATATATTGTAATTTATTCTACTCTAAATATACCTATATAATTTTTAGTTTACAATAAAACTTTAATATCCTCCTTCCAATAATAATGAGAAACAAAACACTCAATTAGCATAGTTTTTTCCATATTATTCACCTATTTATTTCTAGGTTCAATGACCACATTTTTTTGTGGTTTTCTCATTTAATACACCTCATGCTTCATCCCATGTATTTTTAAGTTATTTTACAATTCAATGGATGTGTATTCGGTTCCATTGGTAGAGCATAAAATCATGATTGTGCATCCATTTTCATTCCCAACTCATTCATGATTTCTCTTCATGTAAAAAAGAACATGTTGTATATTCTATATAAAAATCACACAAGAAATTATATTATAATAATAAATAAATATAATAATTTATCTCTCTCCATATGTTCTAGAAACATTTATTAGATGGAAAACAAATGCGTGGATGAGATTAAGAAAATTCGATTCCCTTTTGTTCTTTGGATGAAATGATCTTAAAACCATCATCCCTCACACTAAAGCATCTCATGTCTTTTATCAATCATGATTTAGTTTGGGAATTTTGAGAATATATTTTAACTTAGATATGTGTTCCATGATATTTTGATTAATTTGACATAACCTTCAGTTCCACAAGTTTTTTTCTTCTTTAATGGTTTAAAAATAAGTGTTTTCTTTACTATCTACCTGGTATAAATATAAATTTGTCGTGAATAATTTGATGAGATAATTACTTGTCTTTAATTTGATATCACATCCATTCTAATTAAATTTCACCACTAGTACCGAGTCATAGAGTTGACTCAAAATTAGAAGATTGTGATGTATTCCATCCATGTAAAGAACTTATGTCCTCATTAGCTCAACATTTTTTAATTCTATATTTTTACTTCTTTTTTTCATTAAGTAACCATAATTGTAGAATATCAATTTTACGTCAACTATTTTCTTAGGAAAATTCAAAAAATTATAATTTCTTATCATGTGGTTTGAGAATCCGCTATGAAGAATCTTGGTGCTACTATTCTTTATAGCTTTGAGGTGGTTTCATCCATTTTGGATTTCACTGTCTTCTTTTTTTCCTTCCATGAGATCTTGATTGAGTGGAGTATAAATATGTCCTCTTCAATATATTTTCAAAATTAATGGGTTCATTGTAATCATATTCTTATTATAGAGGAGAATAACTTTTTTCAAGGGTAAATCTACTTGGTTGAAAAATATTAACTTGTCTCAAAGTTCCATAGTTATTATTCCCACATTTCCTTGGATTTTATTAAATAGATTTATGGTAAATGATAGAATAGTGAAAAATATCCATAGAAATAATTACTTCTATATGATGGAGGATATGGTCTCATTATCCTTTGTTGACTTCCATGTGTTTCCCCATTTAGATTTCTCCTTGCGTCTTCATAGTAAGACATCAAATGGACTAGAAAGCTACATAATTGGAATTTCATATGAGGAAATATATTCTCACTTTCATTACTCCACATTTCACTTTATTTTGTAAAGGAACTCCACCAAAAATTCTCTATAGATACTTGAGTATTATTTACATCTATCTTTTCTATTTGGTTAGAATCTATCTATATTGGGACATCATGTTCCTTTGTGATATGTCCAACTTTATTTTTCCCTTTACCTTGTCTCATCATATTTGTAGCCTTTGATGTTTCTATTTCATATCAAATTCCGTTTTTTCAATAAATGTATATCTTTGACCATTCATGGATTTCTATACTCTTTTAAAACCATGATTAACTCTTTCCAAAACCCATACATCTGAAAATATTCAAAACTATAATTTATTCTTTGTTTCATATTATTTTGATTTAGTTTCCATTTTACTTATTAAAGTCAAAACATATTCTTTATGTCCCTAAACTATCAGATCCATTTCTTCCAATCTCGATGTAAGTTCATTGATGAATTTTACCTACTCTTAAATCTTTAGTTTAAATTCCACTACCACTTCCGAACATTAAAGATATGTTAAATGTTCTTCGATCTCTCCTTCAAGTCAATAAATTTCTACATCAAGGTTTTCTGCATACACTGATGACTCTTTTAACAAGGATCTCATATTTATATGTTTTTTTAATTTAAATATCATCATGATCACCCTCATGTTCCACCTTATAATAAACAACATAATTTGACTAATTATATTCATCTTTTATAGGTTATACCTTTCCAACTATATTCACCATGGACTCTTCAAGATCATGTTTAAACTCTGGTTCAACATACTCTAAAAATTCATTGATATCTTGTTCCTCTTTTTGGAAAATACCATTCTCTATAATTTATTTCGTGATTTGAAGTCACACTTTTGAGTAAACCTCTTATGAGGCTTCTACATTATTTTTTATTCACTATATGTATCATCGAATTTCCTTGGTAATTGATGGGAAATGTGCCCTACTTTACCACACTAGAAAAAAACCAATGGAATCCTTCCTTCAAATATCCCTTTTCTTGTCATGAATTTCGTCACAAAAATAAAAAACAAGTTCATTATATACATCATCTCCATCATTACTGGCCTTGCATATGTCAATTTGTTTTCATGGACTTGAAGTCTATTTCATTTCTTACTCGAATTATTTCATCTTCTGGTCTGACTCTCATTCCATAAGCCACTAGATTACTTAGAATATTTTCCATATAAATCATAGACATATATATTTATTAAAGGGGTACCAATTTTGTATTATACATAGGTGGGATACTTCTAATAATTTTCTTCATAATTTCAATACCCTTAATTTCTTCTCCAAGTCCTTGAAACACACCAAAAACATCAGTCATAGGTAAACATGTTGCATCACTAAATTGAATCCCTTGATTGTTTTCAAAGATAACTTCCATCCCAAGAGACCAAAGAAGAGATATCATTATATTATTCCAAATATGGAGGTTACTTCCATAAAAGATGTGAAATACCCTAAAATTCACTAAATTCTCCATGAATACAATAGATAATAGATTTAACACCCATAACCTATTCTATATGATAAAACATGTAGGACCCTAGGAGACCCTGAGAGTAGAGGGGTGAATCAAGGTGTAAAATATTTCCTCAAATGAGATGGATCTTATCCACATGTTGGTAGGAAAATGTTAAAATTGTCTAATGGAATCATACAATTATCAAATACCCAGATGCAGAAAGAGAAACACAACAAATTAGTTCTATCTGGTTCTCCACTAATGTCCTGTCTAAGGAGAATACAATGATAGTGCATCAGTTGTACATAAATACACTAATCTTCAATAGTTATGTTGGATTAAAATTGTTTATATGCGGTCACTCCATACCAAACACATGACATTTACAAGACTTTTTGGGAAATAAAATTGACTCCCTCAGATCACTTCTATCAAATCCATTTACTCACTTTGTTGGGTTAATTCTTAATCTGTTTATCAACATGAAGGTCACTTCAATAGATTTGGAATTTAAGTATTTCTCCCTAATTAGAACGAGACTCTACTAGCACCATATCCCTGAATTTATGTACTTTGATTCAACAATCACTAAATCCATATGTTCAAATCTACATTTCATGAAGTTCCTTAAATTCATGAAACCTCCTTTATATTTCAATAATATTTTATCCATTGTGAAACTACTACAATTAATGAAGCTCCCAACCTTTATGGAACTCCAAAAAACCACATTGTTCATTCTTCATGCAAGTCCCTTTTATAAAATTCATTATGGTCACTCTATTCCAAACCATAGTTTTCATGAGTATTGAGTTCATAAAGAGTTAAATTAATTACATTTGTGAATAAACTTCATGAAATCATAGTGTTTCAACTTTTATTGAATCCTATCTATGCATTAAAGTGGTGTATGTCCACCTATTTAAAGACAACCAACTTCATGAATATTTTAAGATTACCATTTCCTTTTCACAAACCACTAAATTCATGTTCGGGAATCTCCTGGAATTCAAAAATCTCAAGTGAAATTTTCCAATCTCTAGGATTCTTGTAGTTGCGTAGATTACTAAATTCCCATTGAGCCTCAACCATTCTTCATAAATTATTTTTCATAGAAATTCAAAAATTTGTTAAAAATGTTTTAGGTTACTTCAAAAAGATATATATATATTTTTTAAACACCATTACTTTATAAAATCCATACATTAATCATATCATGAAAATTCATTCCTTGAAAATCACCTTTACAAATTTGGATCATTCGTCATGATTTTGAGCTCCAAAAATTTGGCAGACATGGGTAAATGATTACAACATTAACACTAAAGCCTCACTCATCATAAGGAAACTTTCCTTGAAAACTCCCTGGCCAAACCACTATCAATTGAAAACAAACACAAAATAAACTCTTTTTACAATTGTGAATAACATGGTTCCAACAACATCCCACTAGACACTTTAGTGAGAATCTTCTATGAATAAATCAAGATTGTATAATAGTGTGATTTAAGAATCACATTTAGTTTACATGGCCTAAACTATTTTAAGATATCAACTGTAATTAACTTCTCATTTTGGAAGGTATAATCCTTCAATAAATAGTGGCATTAACTTTTCATGATAAAGAAATGTAACTAATTAAATTTTTTATTTATCATCACATTTCCTAAACCCTTTTAGAATATTGAGTTAAAAACTTTTTAATTTTATTTTGGTTTAATATTTTAAATCTAAAATTAAATTAAGTCCAAACACACTCCCACTAGCCTCTTATTCACTACATTACTTTAAAGATATATTTCCTTTTATGATCATTAATTTTATAGGGAATACAGTTTGACTGATTACAATGTGGTAGTGGAATTCTTATCCTGATTTCTATTCATTGGGTTAAACTTCTACTCCATTAATTTTTTCATACAATGATTATGTGTAAAATTAATTTTGATTTTCTTATGTTTTATTTCCACTTGTATTGTGTTTATTTATATCTATTACACATAATCATTTTATTTAGTTAATGATCAAACTTTGTTTTAAAAATTATCTTTTAAGTGTCTTTTTTCAAAATTTAAATGAGTGTTTTTTTAAATCTTATAAGGAATGAGTGTATTTTCCCACTGTAATGATAGATTAATGTATTGAGTAATACATTACATGTTTAAAAGGTTATTTTCAAAGAAAATGTTCTCTTTTATAATTACACATCTTCTAAAATAAATGATTGAAAGTAAAGTTGTATTTCACTCAAGAACATCTCAATGATTTTATTAGAGTATTTTCATCTATGTCAACACCTTTTGTTGTATCATATTATTAATTAGTGTTGATATATTATGATACCATATACCATATTTTATTGATTTTTTATGATCATTTTGACTATAGATATTCTATTTTTATACCATTCAACCTATTACACTTGATGGTTTATGATTATGTTGATTGTTTGGGGAAAGTTATTTTGTATGATAGTTTCAATAAAAATTTATATATTGTTTATATTTTCCCCTTTCATATGTGTAATGTAGTGGACAAGGTAATTAATGGATGGATCCCACTATATTCTCTCTATTCATTGGTATGTCTCTTGATACATACTAGTTTGGGTATTGGAAGATGTCTTATCCGATTATGTATGGTGTCTTGGTCTAAGGTTTGATGGTATGTTTATGATGTCTCGCATTATGAATTACCTAATTATGAGATAGTTTATTAATAATCCATTAGACTATTTTAATAGAAGATTATAAATGGTTATTTTTAATTCTCATGTGATTATTTATAAGGCATTATTTTATCATATTTTATTCCTTCCATGTTATGCTCAGGATTATGTTTTAATGTAATGTGTTTTTAGTAATTCGCCTTGAATTATTATTTATGTTTATTAATGATAGATTCCATGATATGATTACCCTAATTGATAATCTTATATCAAACCTTCCTTATGTTTTATTATTTATATGGAATCCAAGATGTGTATTATTATTGACAAGCAGGGATAATCTAATAGAATTATGATGATTCTAACAGAGTTTCTCTATTTTTCCATTTTAAGTTTTAATGTAAAACTTATGTTTGTATATAGTTTTCCAAAGGTACTAAATTATTCATTCCATTGGGATGTGATCACTTGTACACCTTACCAATGTAAGGAAGTAAGGCACCAACTCTAGGTGACCATGGTCGAGGTCTTTATAGTTGGTATTAGAGGAAGTTTAATATAAACATTGGAAACTAGATTTAGGAAAACATAGATTAGGGTGATATAACCCTATAACTAACTTTGATAATATTCCAAAATTAACCATGATAATTATTTAAATATTAGTTATACATAAAATTTCAATTTAAATTAAGTGTTTCACTTGTTTTAGATTATACATTATGTTTCATAAAGTTATGGTATAAGCTAGTGTATGAAATTTTTTAGAAATGGTTCCTATTGGAAGGGATGGAAACTATATCAATGAACGTATTTCATGTAGGTATTTCCCTCCAATGAAAGATAATGATGTTGTATTTACAGCTAAAACTAGAGTTGGAAAACTAATAACTATACTGGGAAAACTGAATCTGGTTATGAGTAATAACCATACCCATATGGAGTAGCCTAATCTTGAACATGGTGTAACAAAGTTAAACTGATTCCTTCAAAAACAACCTCCATAATTCAGTGGGACTTCAAAAGAAATTATTGCTGATTAATGGATATGTTTCTTAGAGAAGATATTTCTCACATTGGGATGTATGGAAAGGGAGAAGGTTATCATGGAATTTTAGCATCTCTCAGGTGATTTGGATACATGGTGGTTATTGATTAAAACACTAAGAAGAATGAGGAAATAGAAAACAAGGAATAGATAGATTTTAAAGAAATTTTCTTGGAAAAATATTTCCCTCATGAACTGCGAGCAGATATGGAGAGACAATTATTGATTCTGAGATAAATGGAAGAAGTGAAAATTGAAAAATATGAATCCAATATTATAAAGTTAGTAAAAAATGTGGTATACTAAATAATTAATCCAAAGATAAGGATTGATCATTTATCTAATTGTCTAAATCCAATTATACAAAGGGAACTAGTCTCCCAAACATTCTCATCATGTGATGCTATAATATCATGTGCTATCAAAATAGAGAAATATTTCTCCAAGCCTTATGGTCCTAATAGAAAAAAAATATAATAATAGGTTAGAATCTGAAAAATTAGATAAGGAGAATAAAATAAATAATTATTTTTCCCCATGTGATAATTATGGGATGAATCACCTTGGTACTTTCTTGAAAGGAATGAGAGTATGCTTCAAATGTGGGGAGAAAGTGCACCAGTCTCATGAGTGCAAGGGAAGGGAATAAGTTTCCTATGTCTAATTATTAAACTATAATGAGATAGGGAAATATGAAAAATAATCTCTGAAATGTAAAGAAAATATATCTCAGAGGTGGAAAAGGGGATAAAGGTCAAGCTTATACTGTTACTATTAAAGAAGTTAAATAATTAACGTATTTCTATTTTTGGATTCAATAAATATATTTTAAAACAATTTTGTAAAAGTATTCTAGTTATCATAATAATAATATATATAATTATTTTAATACATTACTTATAATTTAAAAAATTGGAATCATGTGATGAATAACACCAGTAACCAAGAGAAGTGATTCTCTTATAAGTTGATCTTTTTGGAAAAAACATGATAACCCTAAATATGTGTTTGATGTTGAGATAATAATTAATATATTTTAATCGGATAGTATTGGTGTCCATGAAGGTCGTTGGTGATTTTTTGGTTTGTTTTATCTTTACAAAGTTTACCTAATGTTAAGATTTAAGGAATATACTCAACTACATGCTATTTTACTTTTAGAATCTTGCATGTTTTCATTAAGGTTTTAATGTGATCAATGTATTCATATATATGGTATGTGAGATTAAGAGTTAATTTTTTTGAACCTACTTCTAAGTTGATTTTGTAAATTTAGTGACCTACCTTCTAATTTTTGGTCTTTGAATTTGGATATACAAATTTTCGATGACTCTTAAGATTAGTTACTTATGTAATTGATTAAGTGGAAAATTTTAAATTACTGTTTGAGGTTAAAGTATAATTTATTATATGGGAAATCATGTGTTGACAATTTTGGTTTCAATAAACATTTAATATTTGAAATAATGAATTTTAGATCATATGATTAATTAAAGTGTTTCAAACATAAAAAATCACTGTGAACATTAATCTCATTGTGTATGAAATGAAGTGGAAATAAATAAAAGAACAAAAAAGAAGAAGTTATTATACTTATTAAATGGGAAGAAATAAAGTCATTT
The DNA here is from genome assembly GCA_963277665.1 of Viscum album. Taxonomy (NCBI): domain Eukaryota; kingdom Viridiplantae; phylum Streptophyta; class Magnoliopsida; order Santalales; family Viscaceae; genus Viscum; species Viscum album. Next base: position 1,948,885,843 of record OY728119.1, read on the forward strand.
TATTTTCTCAAGTTCTTAACTATATTTTAAAATAATACCTCAAATTTAGTAAAATGATTTTGGGATAATAATGTTATCCATTTACAATTCTTTCTAAGAAATCAATGGTCTTTTAACCAATCATGGATCTATAGTCTTGTCATGGTTAACTTTCTAATGACCATGTTTTCTATCACTCTCTTTCAGAAATTTATGGTCATGTTTTTCTTCCATGTCTATTTTTTCACTTCTCCCTAATGTTATCCTATTTTAATGCATAGTTTTGTGGGGATGTTCACATTTCCATTTCCCTCTTTTTTAAGAGGAAGTCTTATTAAGCCTCTTTAGGATGTGGTATTTCCATAAGGTTATTTAAAAAATATAACTCCATGATTACCGATCACATGTGTAAATTGAAAGGATGAAATATTTGATTGAGGGAATAATGTAACACCCAAATATGTTATGGTATGTATCTTTTAAATTTAACATCTTCGACCGCTTATGTTGCACACAAATCCAATTTTAAAACCACAAGATAATATTAAATATTGACATGAACATTGGAATATTAATGTGACCATTAGGAGTGATAATCTGGATATTAGAATAATAAACTCACCTATGAAAGCAAAAAAAAATTATGTATCTCATAATTGAAAATATAATATATTTATATCATGGAATAAGTAAATAATTGTTTTAAAAATGATAAATTAAGTATTTCTATTTATGTGAAATCTAAATGTTAACTTATAATTTTATAATTATTATAATAATTAAAAACATTATTTTCATAAAATATATCTATAAATAAATATTTTGTTTTCTTGTTATTATCAGATAATTTTATTAGGCCTTAATTAATTTTTCAAAGTGTCATTAAATCAGGTATAATTTTAAAATCGTTATTTTGTGAATAAAGAATTATTTTAATTAAAAATTAAATTTATCATACATAGAAAATTATTTTCATAAAATGGATTATGTTTTTTAAATCTACACATCAGAAAATTGTTAGGGTGAAGTTTTGGGGTTTTCTAAAATAGTTGATTTTTTGGGAATAATGAAATATTGTAATTTACAGAATTTTACATTATAAGTTAATTAATAAATTTTTGAGTCATGGTTGAGTCATAAATGATGTAAGTATCCATTATCTCGAACTAAAATACTCTATTTATTGTAATTAGTCACTATAATCAACACTATTGATAGTCTTGAGCTAAAATACTAAACAAATGAATAAAAAAATTAGAAATAACCCTCTCCTCCAACAATAAATACCATCCCTAACAACCCCTTATTATCTGACATTACAATACATTGATATTGATTATATTCTTATAAATACCTCTCAAAAAACCCTTACCCAAGTTCTAGTATAGATTTTCTCACCAAGAGACAATTTCCAAGTGCCTTAAGGAGGTTCTCAAGGAGGCGACACTCGATAGGTAAAAGCCTCCCTCTTTCTCTTTTAGTTTCTTTAATTTTCTTATTCTTACCTCACCTCCACTATCCGAAGTGACATGATAAATACAATATCATATATATACTATAATTTAGTTTTTTTAATGGAATATCCTTCATGAAATATCTTAACTATTACTTTTGTTCTAAAAATGAAAACATCGTCTGTGAAGTGTGAATTAACCGCCTTCATGGATGACGAGTTTTTATTTTTCATTACCGCCATCATGACTGATCATAAAACCATTTTATGGTTAAAAAAATTATAATATTTTTATAGAAATTTATTTAATGTTCTTTAACCAATATATAAGCAAATTATTAAATAAAACGATACTAATTTGTGATGGTCGTAAAAACCTCTAAAAAAAATTAAGAAATTTCCATCAACTTTTTAACCAATGAATCATCCCCATACCATATAAAAAATGATATATAAGACTATTTAAAATTACGTAATTTCATTTATATAAAATAATTTCACTTCTGCATAATTTATCTACATTTGAAAAGACTAATATATTTTATACTCAAGGGAACCAAACATAGAATCATGAAACAAACACTCTCAAAATAAAGATATTAAACATTAAAATTCATTGAATTTTCCATAAATGGTCTAAATAATACTATAATAAATCAAATATTTTTTCATGAAGTTTTGAATTAAGTAATTTTTTAATGTAATTACTTTATCTGGGACATTATGTTCTGGTGCAGAATCCTTTTGGACATAAGGTGAGGGTTTCTCATATAATTTTTATTTCTGTGAGATATGGATTATTCACAAATTATTTCTTATATGTGGTGTATATATATTTCCCTTTTATATATAATATCATAAATCACTTTATATTTAAGGTATTAAATGTTTTATTTTATGATCATTAATTTAATGGGACATACGGTTTGACTGATCAAAAAATGGTAAGGGAACTCTTAAACCAATTTCCATTAATTTGGTTAAACTTCTAATACATTAATTATTTAATAGTATGATTATGATTCAAATTAATTTTTATTATATTATTCCATATTTAAACTTTTTTATTTGGATTTAAATCTAATACACATAATTGATTCAATTGGTTAACAATCACACTTTCTTTTAAAAATACTCCTTTAATTGTCTCTTTTTAAAAATTTAAAATGAATCTTTTTTAAAACTTATACATCATTATCATCTTTTACAACATTCATGGAACCTTAATTTATTTAGTAATCCTTTAAATTTTTATAATTTTATTTTCAAAGAAAATTTTATCTTTTATAATTTAATAAGTTTTTAAATAAATAATTTTAAAGAAAAGTAGTATTTTTTTCAAGAATTTCTCAATGATTTTATTAGATTATTTTTATCTACTTCAATACCCTTTGTTGGATCTTATTCTCAATTGATTTTTATATCTTAGGATACCATATACCATATTTTGTTGAATTATTTATGATCACTTTGATAGTGGATGTGTTGGGGATGTATTGTCTCAACAATACTCTATAATTTATGATGATTTTGATATTCACAAGTACCCTTTTTTATTTTCTAATGATGTTTTTTTGAGTGAGTTCTATTGGAATTTATATTCTATTTTAATGGATTTATCATTATGAGAATGAATCTAGAAACATTGTTTCACACCCTACATTTGGTAAATGAACGTATGGTATCATCCCTATGTTTGGTTGATAAGTGAAACGCTTGCATATGGTACCAACCCTACATTACGTAGAGAATTGAAACACTTTCATATGTTATAAAACCTACATTACACTAAAATAGTTTTCATTTGGATCAAAATCATTACATTCATATAATTTTCAAACTTATGTATCAACAACCTTATGTTGGAGTCTGGATTTACTATCCATACCTTATGTGAAGAAAAGATGAATTTATGGTTAATCAATGCTACATTGGGGATTTTATGCTGATAAGGAAAAATGTATGGATTATCATCCATACACTATGAAATAGAACCCTACACTATGAAAAGTAACCCAATAATATGAAAAGGGACCCTACTCTACACAAAGGATACATACGCTATGCATATCAACCCTATGTTATGTTCTCAACGACAAAGTTTTTCATGCCATGTTTTCAATATGAGATTGCTTCAATGGTCAAGTCAAAATTAAAGACCGGTTCAAGGGTCATTTTTATTTTTTTTAAAGGAATTGTGTTCATCAGAAAAAAACCACTTCTATTTATATGGGAAGTTATGACTCCCATGGTCATTTTGGAATTTGAAATTCCTCAATCAATCAGGATATTATTTTGGATATACAATACTGAAGAATGTTTTTTCTTCTATATATTATTTCTGAGTATCTCTTCCAATATATAAATGTGCCTGTGATAAGTGATTCACATATAAAACTGTATTATTGAAATTATCTTTTTTAGAGCTGCGACAATGAATGATTGATTCTAAAAGAATCTATACTTTGAAGATATACATTTAAAATATTTTATTATTTAAATATCACTAAATTTGTTTAAGTTGATACATTATTGAAGATATTTATGTAACAAGGACGACTTTAGAATATTTCATTCTTTAAGGTATTCTTTTTAGAAGGAGAAGATCCATCAATTGTTAGTTTATTTCTTCTGGAACTATGAAGATAAACCTGAACCTTTCAAATAAAACGTTTTTGATTTATTAGAGTTTCAATAGCTCATACTCATTTGAGGTGGAGTATCAACTTCTGAATCAATTTTGTGGATAATCGGTTCTATGTTAAAGAACAAAAAGTCATTGTTTTTAATCTTGTAATAAATATGTCAATTTCCTAAACTCTTATATGAATTCTTAGTCTTTTGATAAGAGGACCATTCTAGTAAAATTTACCAAGCCCGAAGAGGGAGTGATTGTTAGAGTGTACTAGGGGATATTTCTGCCCCGAACCACTATAAAAATCTATGTTATTTATTTTTGTCTATCTACTGCATATTTTTATATAGAATAAAAACACAACATATCCATATACGTAACAGTGGATGAAAAAAATAGAATTGTGAATGATTTTTGAAAATACACAATTCACCACTTCTTATGTTACTTTGTATATTCCTACCTAACAATTGGTATCATATGGGTGGTTTTGGATAAATATATTACAAGTAGAAAAGTATAAGCTCTATACAATGTTGGAAATGGTTGATCCTAGATAAGGAATGTCAATGGTACATGCTTCATATTTTAATAGGGAAAATTATGGATTCTAAATATCTTGAATGATTATCTATCTGAAGAATGTTGGATTCAGAGCCTACACATAAATTATTACTCCTTAAAATATTCTTGAAAAACTAAAAACATGGGATGCAGCAATAGAAGCCGAATATGGTATGAATTCAAAGGAAATGAATGATGTCATTTATGGTATTGGACTAGCTGAATTCAATCGTTTATATTAATGTATAACTTCCTAATAATTATAGAAAACTATTGTTGTTTCTTATGAATAAACTAATAATTTCAGACTGATTTGGTATGTTACAGTCAAGATAAAATTCAACAGATTTATAATGATTGATGGTGAACGAATCACACAAATTAATGGAAGGCTTACAGAAATTATAAATAATATTACATCCTATAGAGAACCCATCAAACAAGATGATAATTTTTTGAAAGTACTCAGAGTAATACCTTAAAAATGGAATGGAATATCTGCTTCTATTCACCAGTAATCACCTATCAAAGATCTGACAATGAAAGAACTAATTGGGAAATTGATGATGAATGATGTAGAAAAACAGGATGAAGCTGAACATCATAAGAATATAGTGAAGAAATAAAATACTACTCTGAAAGTAACATCTCAAAAACATATTATAAGATCAATGAATGAAGTAAAAATAGATAATAAATCAGATTCATCTGATTCTGAAATAAAATTGGATCAAGTATCCAAAAATATTTTAATGTTTTCTAAGAATAAAGAAGGATTTAGAAAATCATTCAATAATGATGAGAAAGTCTCAAGAGAAGTAAGATATTATGAATGTAAGAAATTGGGTCATATTAGATCTGATTGTCCTCAGCTAAAAGATGAAAGAAAAAGGCAAGAAAAGAGATATAAGAAGAATGATGATTATGAGAACAAAAGAGAAAGAGAAATGAAATCTATATATAGTGTATTTCAAGACTCCATCATCCCTTAAAAGTCTGATTCAGTAAAGGATAAATCAAATCTAAAATCCAAAATGTGCTTTGTGGCTGAAGAGGAAAATGTGAAAATTTATTACCCTTATAATTCTGATACTAGTATTTTCGTAGATAAAAAATTGAAAGCCTACTATTATATTCTAGTAGAAAAATATAATTCCTTATTAAAGAAACATAAATCTTTGAAAAACATTCATAATTTTTTTCAGTGAAAGAGACACTCTGTTAAAAAAACATCAAGTGTTGTTTGAAAAATTCAACTCATCTACTACAAAATGTGGTAATCATGAAAAAAGGATAACAATATTATAGGATGAAGTAGAATCCTATATGTGTGATGCTCTTGATTTTACTAAAGGATAATATAATTTAAATTAAATTCTTAGAAATAATGTCATTAAAAGGGGACGATTTGGAATAGGAAGTAAGGGTGAGAAATCAAAATGGTATAAAATATATTTTGTGCCTAATTTGAAAAATGTAATCTGTTATCATTGTGGGAAGAAAGGAAATGTAAATATTAATTTCTATTTGAAAAATCCTTAAATTAGTGGTATTAAAAGAGCCTTTATTTCTAAATTTTTTTCTAAAATAATTTAAATTATTTTGGAAACATAAATTAAATCTGGATTCCCAGATCATTTCTACCTAAAATAGTTGGACACAATAAAATATGGGTACTAAAAAAACATATGTTTAATTACTCTTGTAGGAAACATGTTACATAAAAAGAAAACCCATAAGGTATATGGATAGTGTAATTTCTTTGAATATGAGTGGATATTTAACAAACTTTCATACACTGACTCAAATTAATAGAGGACTAGTCACTTTTGGAGATAATTCTAAAGGAAAAATAATTAGAGTTGGAACTATTGGAGATCCAAAAAATATCTCAATCAGCAAAGTAATGTATGTGAAAGGGTTAAAGAAGAATATATTAAGTATATCTCAAATTTTATTTGATAGTTTTTATGTTTATTGTTCTAAAAAATATTACTTTGTGTTTAAAGATAAGTTACTTAAATTTAGAGCACCTAGAACTTACAAAGTTTGTACATTGGATTTTAGTTCCTTATGTAAAAAAAAGGCGAATTGTTTAACTACAAAGAAAAATGAATCATAGATTTGGAACATAATACTTGGAAACTATAATATATATGATTTATATAAATTATCCATGAAATTTTTAGTTTATGATTTTCCTACTCTTAAGTTTAGCAATGACAAATTCTGTGATGAATGCTAAATTTGCAAGCAGAAAAAATATTATTTCAAATATATTTACAAAATTGATACATATAGCCTTTAAAACATATCTATATGGATTTTTTTGGACCATAAAGGTTATAAATTTTAGCTATTAAATTATATGTTTATGTTTTAGTTGATGACTATTCTAGATTTACTTGGGTTTATTTTTTTTAAAACTCAAAGTGATGTTTTTACTATTTTTGAAAGTTTTTGTCAAATTATTCAAAACAAAAAAGGTTTAAAATAATTTAATTAAGAAGTGATCATGGTGGAGAATTTGATAATAAAGAAGTCAAATAATTTTTTTCTCAAAATTGGGTATTAAAAAAACCTTTTCTACACCAAGAACACCTCAATAAAATGGAATTTTTGAAAGGAGAAATAGTATTATTCATGAAATGGAAAGGACTATGCTAAATGAATACAATTTTCCTACCTATATTTGGGTAGAGGTTGTAAGTACAACCTACTATATCATGAATAGAGTTTTAATAAGGATGGTTTCCAAGAAGACACCTTATGAACTTTGGAATAACAGAAAACCTAAAGTAAAGTACTTTAACGTTTTTTGATGAAAGGTGTATATATTTAATACTAAAGAAAACCTTGGTAGGTTCAATACAAAAGATGATGAAGGAACATTTTTTGGATATTCTTCTACATATATAGCTTATATAGTATTTAATAAAAATTAAATGATTGTTAATGAATCAGTTCATGTGAAGTTTGATGAAACTTACCCTTTTATTAAAGAGAAAGATCAAATAGATGAGGTTACTGACTCTTTTGAAAACATGATACCTGAAACCTTTAAAAATTATTTTGAAAATGATATTAATAAAATTTAGTCTGGTTTATAAGGAAATGACACTGAAGAACCTGAAATTTTCCTCCCTAGATAGTCTAGACCTCTAAAGAACCACCCTTTAGAAACTATAATAGGAGTCCTAGACATAGGAATTAGAACAATAAGAAATATAGGAAACCTAGTTTAATTTTTGACCTTTCAATCTCTATTAGAACCTGTTAATATTGGAGAATCATTATAATATAATATTTTAATATTATAATTATATAAAGATCTAAACCAATTAAAAAGAAATGAAGTTTTGGAACTAGTAGAGAGACCAACCAATTATCCAGTTATAGGAACCAAGTGAGTGTTTAGAAATAAATAGGATGATCAAAGGCTTAAAACCCAAAATAAAGATATCATATTGGCTAAATGATATAATTAAGAATAAGGTATAGATTATGATGAGACCTTTTCCCATATAGCTATATTAGAAGCCATTAAAATCCATTTAGTTTATATATCTCATGTGAATTTTAAATTATATCAGATGGATGTTAAGTCAGCCTTTTTAAATGGTTATTTAATGGAAGAAGTTTATGTTGAACAAACCACCAGTATTGAAAATTATTAAAAGATAATTTTTGTTTTTAAACATACTAGAGCTCCCTATAGAATTAAACAAGAACCTGGAGCTTTGTATGAAAGATTAAGCTCTTTTATTTTAAAAAATGGATTTACTATTAGATTGGAAGATCCAAAAAATTTTTAGAAAACCATTTTTTCTCATTTTAATTAGTTAAAATTTCTGTTTATGATGCTATTTTTGGTTCAACTAATAAAAATATCTGTCATGATTTTTCAAATTTAATGCAAAAAAGAATTTGAAATTAGTATGTTGGGAGTACTGGATTTATTTTTAGGATTTCAGATTCACCAAAAATATATTGGAAATTTTTTAAATCAAATAAAGTATATTATTGATTTATTAAAAAAATTGGACATGAAAATAGCAAGAAAAATACGACTCACATGTGTACCAGTATAAAAAATGATTTGGATGGAGTTGGAAAACTAGTTGACAACAAGTTATATAGAGGTATGATTGGTAGTTTGCTATATCTTACTATTAGTAGACCAAACATTATGTTTTCTATATGTCTTTGTGATATATTTGAATAAATTCCAAAATAGTCTCATCTTATTACTGTTAAATTTATTTTTAGATATATAAATGGAAATATTTTTCAACGGATTCATTACCCTAAAACTTTTGATTTTAATTTTATTTCACATTCAGATAATGATTTTGGAGGTTGTAGATTATATAGAAAAAGTACCTCAGGAACCTACCACTTTTTAGGAAAATATATTGTTTTATTGTCTAGTAAGAAACAAAAATCAGTTTCCCTATCAACCACTTAATCAGAATATCTGTGTACTAAAAGTTTCTGTGCATAAGTATTGTGGATGAAAAACACTCTACTGTACTTTGGACTAAACTTTAATAGTTTCCCTATTTTATGTGATAATACTAGTACAATAAATATTTCAAAAAAACCTATAAGTCATTCTAGGACTAAGCACATTGATATACGACATCATTTTCCAAGATATCATTTCCTAATAAATGATATATATTTAGAATATGTTAATATTTAATACCAATTCCCTGATTTTTTTATTAAAACACTTCCTAGTTCTAGTTCTGATTTCATTAAGGGGGAGTTTGGAATATTTGAGTTTAAGTGATTGTTTATTAATTTATTTCCAATCTTTCTATTTTTATTTTAGTAAAATTTATTTTATATGTTTTATTCTATTACGTTTTAATTTATAATTTCATTTTGATTTTAATTTATTTGTCTATTCAAAATTAAAAATTAATGAGTAAATTCTCAATTTTAGTGATAAAAACTTTTACCTTAACCCTCTCTATTGCTCCTTTACTACACATCCTCTGGGATTATAGAGTATCTATGTCCCTTCCTTTTGATTCCCATGTTTGGAAACCCTTAACCTCTAGTCCCTTTAATCATGAAATATTTTGAGATGGAAACCTCATGATGATTCGTAGATGCTGAGTTGGAAAAAAAATTATGATTTAGGTAAATTTCACAAGGTATTTTAGGGAAAGGTAATTGATTTTGGCTATTTAGATTCTAAAACTCATTCACTTAAATAAGAAATTTCATTCAATGTTTTGGTTTACAATTTTTGAGAAGATAACATATAGATGTTATATGAAATTGAAGTAAAGGAATTTTACAGAAATATTTCATTTATTCTTGGATTTAAAGAAGACACAATTGTCTCTTAGATTAATGATTATGAGTTTTCTTTTTCATCTATTGAAATGGATGAGATGATATGTTGTCCCCGTGAGGGGGGGGGGTCAATTTGATTTATGAAATATCAATAATGGAATACATTCATCTAAGGATATTTTATTTTAATTATTTTCAATAAGAACTATGAAGAAGGTATTGACAAAAAAATTTCTCGTGACCGCCGAGTGTTGTTGAAGTTTATTCAATCTAGGATTTTTTATAGAACTATTGATCTTGAGAAATTACTTTTCTTAGACATGTATATCATGTTTTTTTCTTATGAACTATATCAAGATTAATTTATTTCAGTTTATGATAAGATATATAAAACATTGTAGTCATGAATATGCGAAATGGAATATTATCCCTACGGTATAATTGTTTCATTTTTTTGCGAAGGAAAGGAATTATTGTCAACATGTTTTTTGGTACATCTTTTCACCACTATAAAACATTGAATGTTGAGAATATATAGAATCTTGGTTTTGTTTGGGACAATTAGTGAAACATTATTCTATTAGTTGGTATAGAAAAACAGTCATGGTTTTTGGAAGATTATCAGGTGAGAAAAGGACGATTCCTTCAGTTGGATCTGTTCAAAATAGGCCTGATAAAGAAGGAACATCAAGTCCAGAAGAAGCACTTTTTCATAAAAGAGGAATAATTTTAGTCAATGATCTAGAGATTGTAGATGAAGAGTCTATTCGAGGGGAGCATGAAAATCCTGTGGATGTGAAAGTTGAGAAAGGGGATCAAAGTCACGTAATTATCAGGGAAGATGTCCCAATTCCTAGAACTCTTGTTGTTCTGGATTCTGAAGTTGATGGATGTTCTTCCTTAAGAGACAGGCTAGTTGATAATGAAGAACCATGTTTTTCCTTGGTAGAAGTTCATCACAGAGAAGCTACTCCTAACCCTATAACTCCATTTTCTGAATCTTATAATTCCCCTACTCAAGCCTTAGTTATGAAAATAAATCTATTGGAGGATCAAAAATCATTTCTTCAAGAAAAATTGGAATCTGAGAAGAAAGAATTTGAAGAACACATAGAAACTTTAGTGCCAAGATCAGAGTTTGAAGGTCAGAAGCTTCGTTTAAGGGAATTCAAAGAAAATCTCATTTCTATTGGATATCTTAAAGAGCTTATAGACAAAATTTTAAGAGAATTTTATTCAATAAATAATGAGTATTTCAAGAATATAGAGTTTTATGAGTTTATGTTGATAATAGGTAGAGCATTTTAGTCTCTCAAGAAAACAATAGAGCATCCACCTCTTTTCAATAGACACCACCAGAACTGCTAAGAATGTTTGAAGTTATTACCTCTATAATGGCTGAGTTCAATGATAAAGTATGCACTCTTAAGTGAGTTAATACTCCTTTAAGTGTGCTATTGGAATATCCACGACATCTGATAAGTCAACTGAATTCAACTAGATACTATTTGGGACTAGTTATTAGTCTGGTTAAAGACAAGTTGACCTCATTCATTTAGTCAGAGGAAGCTGTGAATAAATTTTTAAAGGTCAATCTGGTTTATAATTTGAAGGATGGAAATGATTCGAAGAAGATAATTCTATAATGGTCATATGTATTCAATAAACATTTCTGGATCCTTATTTTGAACCTTCTTGATATTAGCAGTGTAGTTCAATCCCTTCCTCATACGGATGATCCCTCTATCCCTACCGTTTCAGACCGATGCCCTTCAATTTGAAGACACTTTCATTGACTGAGTATTGTTGTTTATTTTTCAAAACATTTGAATTAATTTTAATTTTAAATATACTTCTTATTATGTTTTTAGTATGTTTTATTTTAGTTCAATTTTTAAACTGTCGAACCGATATATTTTTATTTTTCTTATTCTAGTATTTATCACTATTCATAATAGTTTAATGCTATATTAAATGTGGTTTATATTGTTTATTCATTAAAACCGTATTTTTTATATTATAAAATGGGGGAAAGAATTATAAGTGGATAAGGGACAATATCTATGAGTACCCTTTCAGGATAACATTTTCAAACCACAAAATTTCATTAGAGAAATTATTTAATTTACAAGTATACATGTTTCTTTATCAAAACAATTCAGTGAAATCGAAATATCAAAATATGTTTTATATCTATTTTTTATGTTTACAAATCCTATATTATCTTATGATGTTTTTGGATTATGTTATAGTTTTTGTGATCATCAAAAAGGGAAAGATTGTTGGGCATGTATTGTATCAACAATACTATATAATTTATGATCATTTTGATGTTCAGAAATACTCTTGATTATTTCCTAATGAAGTTTTTTTCAGTGAGTTTTATTGCAATTCATATTCTGTTTTAAGGAATTTATAGTTATGGGAATGAATCTAAAAACACTATTTCAAACCCTATGTTCGATAAATGCATGTTACGTGTCAACCCTATGTTTTGTTGAGAAGTGAAATGATTGTGTATGGTATCAAATGTTTGTTACGCTGAGAAGTGAAATTCTTGTGTATGGTATCAACCCTACATTATGCTAAAATTATTTGCATTTGGTTCAACATCCTTAAATTTGGAGAATTGTCAAACATATGGATCAACAACCCTACATTGGAGTCAGGATTTACTATTCATTCCTTATGTATAGAAAAGTTGAATGTATGGTTAATCAATGCTATGTTCAGGATTGTATTCCGACAAGGATAAATGTATGGATTGACATCTCTATGCTATAAAAAGGAACCCTATTCTAGGAAAAGGAACCCTACACTATAAAAAGGAACCCTACACTATGAAAAGAACACTGCGCTACGACAAAGAACATTATGCTACCCAAAGGAACCCTATTCTATGGAAAGGAACCCTACACTTCGTAAAGGAACCCTGCTCTATGAAAAGGAACCCTATTATATGAAAAGGAACCCCAAACTATGCATATCAACCCTATGTTATGTTTTCAAAAAATAATTTTTTCAAGCCATGTTTTCAATACGAGATTGCAGCAATGGTCAAATCAGAATTAAAGACTGATTCAAGGATCATTTGATTATTTCAAAGAACTATGTTCATTGGAAAAAATCACTCCTATTTCTATGGGAAGTTATATCTCCCATAGTCATTTTGGAATTTTATTTTTTGCAATAAATTCGGATATTCTTTTGGATTTGGAAAACTTAAGAAAGTTTTCGGTTCTATATATTCCTTGAGAGTAACTCATACAAAATTTATATATGTGTGTGATAATTGATTCAGATATGAAACTATATTATTAGAATTATCTTTTTACTGTGCTACTGCAATGAACATTCTATTTTTAAAGAAGCTTCACTTTAGAGATATACATTTTCAATCTTTTACTACTATAAAATTACTACTACTATTTATGTTTCTACCTTATTTAAGATATTTTTTCAATAAGGATTGCTTTAGACTATTTAATTATTGAAGATATTCTTTTCTAAAGAAAAAAGTCCATCAATTGTCAGTTTTTTAATACTAAAACTATGAAGATTAACCTGAACCTTTCAAATCAAACTCATTTGATTTATTAAAGTTTCAACTACTCATACTCAGTTGTAGTAGAGTATCATCTTCCTGATCAAAGATATGGATAACTGTATCACTATTAAAGAACCAAAATACTTTGTTTTTAGTATTTTTGTAACAGTTTCAACTACCTACACTCAGTTTTGGATTCTTAGTCTTATGAAAAGAGGACCATTCAAGTGAAATTTACCAAGGTCATATTGAGAGGTATTGGTAGAGTGGATTGGGGGATATTTATTCCCTAAACCACAATAAAAAGCTATGTTATTTATTTCTGTTTATCCACTACATATTTTTATTCACAAAAAACACTGCATATCCACACAAATCAAATGGGGTGACAAAGGCCAGAATAGTGCATGATTTTTGAAAATTCAAAATTCATCCCCCCACTTGTGTTACTTTGTATATTCCAACCAAACATGATGTACTATTTTGATACCACATATCATATTATAGTGGATGGTATATGATTATGTTTATTTTTTGGAGAAGGTAATTTCATATGCTAGGTTAAATATAAATGTTTAAATTGATTATGTTTCACCCATTTTATATGAGGAATGCATTGGACTTAGTAAGTACTGATTGGGGACCATTATAAAACCTTGATGCATAATTACATCTCATGAGACAAACTAGTTTTCATATTTGTTGATTCTTTGCCTGATTATGTATGGTGTCTTGGGAAAAGCCTTAAAAGTATGTTTATGATTTCCCAAATTATTCATTCCCTCATTATGAGATAAGTTATTGATGATCTATATGATTATTCAACTAGTAGAATATTCATGGTTGTGTTTCATTCTCATGTGATTATTTATATTGAATTATTTTATCATATTTTATTCCATCCATATTATGATTAAGATTAGGTTTTAATGGCACTTTTTTCAGTTATTCACCTCTCCTTATTGTTTATGTTTATTTATGATAGCTTCCAATATATTATTACCCTTACTGAGAATCTGATCTCGCCCCTTATGTTTTATTTTTCCCCGGGATGACAATATATATATTATTATTGACATGAAGTGATAATATAGGAGAATATGGATGTTTCCAATGGAGTTTCTATGGTGTTTTATATTTCCAGCTGTAATGTAAAACTTATGTTTGTATTTGGTTTTCTAAATCTACTAAACTATTTGTCCCTTTGGGATGTGATTTCTTGTACTTAATACCAATGTAATGAAGTATGGCACTGGATCCAAGCTACTCAGTTTAGGGTATTTATAGATAAAAATATTTATTAATGATTAATATAATATTTTTTAATAATTTTTATTCATAATATAAATAATTATTTACTTTATTAAAATCAGTTCATTTAATTGAATTGAAATTCACCAAAAATTATATTTTTATTTATTCCATTTTAACCATCCCCATAATTTTCTTGAAATGATAAAGAGAATATATATATATATATATATATATATATATAAGAAACATATATTAAATATTCATGTAAATTCTAGAGATGATGAACCCATGATTTGGGAGAACGGAGCAGAATCGTTAAACTGAAACATATGTGGAAAATAGAACAGTTTACACATGAATATAAATTTTAACAATAATAGAATATTATATGGGTAACAAGGAATTATAAATGAATGGTATTAAGTAAAATTTATTTAAAAAATATCCTTATAGACATTAATAAGAAACATAAATTTATTATACAATGAGTTATATTGTTTCCAATAATAAATTTTCCATGGTAAGGGTTTCTTTTTCGATATCAATTTGAGATTGAGATTATCTAAGTTTAAATTAATATTTTGTAAAATTATATGTTATTTCTTTATAAAAACAAACTTTTTATTCTCTTATTATTCATTCAAAGATAAATTTTTATTAAACATGGAAAAGTACCATTAGACAAACATCCAAAAAGATCAAAAGTCCAAAAGATCCAAGAAAAATCTACGGGGGCCTAAAGTAGTGAAGACCAAGCTCATCACCTCTAATCAAATTCACTTCTTCTGGTTTAAAAAAAGGGATCTAGGGAAACAAATGATACTAGGGACTTGATCTATAATAGCCATGGGTGAAAGATGGTCCGCAACCTTGTTCCCTTCCCTCCAAGTGTGCACCACCGAACTGTTGTTACCAAGAATGGATTTATGTTTTTTGATTATGTGAATTTTATTATCATATTATTATTTATGGTGTTTTTGTGCCATCCTACCATTTCACTTCCATTGGTTGGTAATTCAAACGAAAATATGCTTATAAGTGGAGCTAAACTTATCTTTTCTTTTTGGTCGGGAATATTTCTCCTCAATGTTCATATTATTAATTTTATTTAAAAATTAAATTTTAAAATTATTTTATGATTTCTTTTTCATCTTTTGTTGTCTTTGATTTTCTATAAAAAATAATGAATGGAATCTCTTTTCAATATTTTCCACACATGTCATTTTTTACATTTAATTTTGTTATAAAAGTATAAAAGAAATATTTTTTTAAAATCTTCCAGATAAACAAATTTTTCCATTGTATTCAATAGTTTTATTTAAAAAAAAATTAATTTCCATGTTTTCATGCTTTTGAAAATTAATTTATATTCCAATTTTTTATAAAATATTTTATTTTAATAAAATTATATTGAAAGAAAATGACATTTCTTCTACTTTTTAAACTCAATTTTATAATGGTTTTATAATTTTTTTCCACCATATCAACATAATCTAATGTTTATTTTGCTTCATTAGTGTATTCTATAATGATACCATCCACCTTATTACTTTGAGTGCCTTATGATCATATATTATGGATGTTATAATGAAACCCATTTCATTCCAATAGATTAGTTGGGCTATGATAAGATTTTCAATGTTTTCATTTTTATGTGGAAAACAAATATATGGTTTTCATTATGTGATTGGTGGGACCAAAATTATATATCCCTCTATTGTATTGGGTAAATATTTATATCTCAAGAAGAAACATGAAAGGAACTGGGGAGCACACCCAATCCACTAATGGGTAATGGGAAGCGAGAGTGAACCTAATCCATAAAGGGAAGATATCTATAATATGGTGATTCTATTGATATTGTGTCTTGAAAATGGAAATTATTTTAAATTATTATGTTTCCACCACAATCGTATGCCATATTATAATTGATATGTTATGTTTTCATGTCTCATTATTATCATCTCATGTTTCCATACTCTTATGATTCATTACCTATGATATGAAAAGATCATTATGCCATGATTCATGGTTTATAATCTATATTTTATTGGGTATGAATATATTATTTTATCTCCATGTAACTTGATTATGTTCTCATTACAATATGTGAAGGGTTTCAAATGATAATAATTATTATTTTTTGAATATTATGAAGGTAATTAAACCCTTGTATGGTGATCTCCCATCCTAAATAAATGAAAACATGATAAAAACATAAAGGAATAACTAATGGAAATATGTGTACCTTATATCGATGTGTCACAACTTTATCTTTACCACATATGGAAACCTTCCAATTTTATTGATAAAGATAACTACAAGAGCATCCAAAATGAATCCTCAATCTTATGGTATCCATGGGTCAAGATAATTATCCAATGTTTATACAGAATTCATTCTATCTTCATTTCATACTAGTTCCTCAAACACAAAGGAGAACAATGAGGAGAGATTTTTGTGATGGATAGTTTTAGCCAAGAATCATATGATAATCCATAAGCACATCCATAATATGGATGTATTATTTATAATCCAAGATTATACTACTTAGGATATTGCATTTACTCATGAATTATAAACACATGAGTTAATTCTACTGTTATGTATCATATACATGAATGTTATTTATCTTAAACATTTCATCTCATGAAGAATTTCATTAAATGATGGATACATGGAACATTGAATCAAATGAGAACTTTTTATTATTCATCCTCAAAACCTTTCATCAATAAATGACATACAAATTATGAATTCAAATCATTATTTTCATGAAAAAATAGTTATTTTATATATATCAAATGAAAATAGGGATTTTGGGCACATCTCTTTCAATCTCCCACCTTCACTAAAGCTTAATAAACTTTGTTGCATTTAAAATTATATTGATTAATATAATATATCATATGAAATTATATCCAAAAATCTTTGGGATATCATCCAAAAAAAATTTGGATAGAAATCACTAACTCAAAATTTTACCCCATCATATGAAATACCATGTGAATACCCATACAAAAAATTGGATTAACCTTAAAACACATTTTGAGTAGCTATCTGGGTCAAACTCAATCCCCATTCAAAAAACCCTAAATTGTGACACCACAACCCATTATAAAGTTGAAAAAAATATATAAATCTCAATATATATATATTTTGGAAAAGAGAGGCATATAGCAAAGTGCCAATGCTACTCATTCCATAAAGGGATCTTGCATGATATACATCAAATGCATGTATCTCTATACTTATTTCCTCCAGTCTATATCATATGAAAATGTTAATTATCATGTTTTTTCTTTTGTTTAAGTCATCGGGTGACCAATGGAAATGAAACATATCAATACCATGTCCCCAACTAATCTATTATAAATTCTCAGAGTGTACAAAGGTCTAATCGATGAATACATCACATGTCATTATGTCTCATGGATAGGGCCATGACATGTCCCTTATCTGAATATATATACAATATCTAAGTGTGTCCATAAAATCCCATATTCAATATCAATTGAGGTTCGAGATATCATACATATTATACTCTAGGGGAAATATCATCTTGGTTAAGCCACAACCTTTGACATGATCAAAAACATTCCAAACCACCCCCATATTAGATAAGTCAATATGTATACTTTTCTATGTAATGGATCAATGTATGGAGGTTCTTCTGCTAGATATCACACCAAAAATAGATAATGGGGACTCAAATATGATCAATTCACCCCTAGTATACAAAATACATCTGTATGACATTCCATGTGGTATATGTAGTACGTTAGCCAATGCATATAAAGATAAATATTCTTTGGTTTCTCCTCATTAACAATTTCTGTATCTTTATACAAGAATAATGTTCACAATAACCTTAATTTTTTTTCATAACCTATTATAATACATCAAAAAACATTAGTTATGGATAAAATCAAAGTCATGTGTTGAGAGGTTAATTATCATTATAGTTCATAAATTTAATATCTATACATATAAAATTGTGAAACCAATTTGAAATAATGATAAATTGGAGATTTTCTTTCAATATGATACATTGCATACTATTAATCCAATTTATTAATATTTAGCAAACCCAAAATAAGCACCATTTTAAAATATCATATATATAAAACTACTATATCATCCATATTTTTGTTATAATTTATGGGTTTTTTTAAATAATTACATCTTATGTAATTCCAATCACTTATATATGTGGTCATCTGATAAAAACCTTTGTAGGATCCTAGGTCACCCTGATAGGGGAGGGGTGAATTTTGGTGTCAACTGTTTCCACAAATGAGATGGATATTGTCGCCACATTGGTAAGAACTTGTTAAACCTATTATATGGAATCATGTAGTTATCAAACACCTAGATGTAGAAATGAAAATAAAAAATAGAATTTTTACTTGGTTCATAAGTAAGGGAACATCGATGGATTATATGAAAAAAGTGTGATGGTTATTCCTAAATCCAATAAACATAACTAGTTATTGTTGATTATAAGTGATTATATATGATCACTCTATACTAGGAAAATATTCATTACAAGGAATTTGGGAAAGAACACTGACTCGCTCAAATTACTTCCACCGAGTCCCCTAGCTCACTACATTTGGAAAATCCTTACTCAGTTTATCGACATTAAGGTCTCTTCATTAGATTGGTAATTTTGGTCTTTGTCCTTGATTAGAATTATACTCTACTTACACTATAGTCCAAAATTTGTCCACTTGGAATCACAATTCACTAAAACCATATTTTCAACACTATTGTTTGTGAAGCTCCTAGCCTTCATGAAATTCACTTATTATTTCAAATATACATTATCTTTTATGAATCTACTACCTTTCATTAATCTCCTAGCCTTATCAAAGCTCCCAACCTTTAAGGAACTCAAAAAAATCACGAATATTATAATCTAAATGAAACCCCTTTTAAGAAATTCATTAAGACCAATCAGTTCATATCCTTACGTTTGACGAACCTTGAGTTCATAAAGAGTTAAATTAATTACCTTCTCGATGAAAATTTTAAAAATAATATTGCTTCACCCTTTTTTCCAAATTCTCTCCATGCATTCAAGAGGTTGTTGGTCACCTATTTATAGATCTCATCTTTGCAAAGATTTGAAACCCACCATAGCATTTTCTAAAACATCTACATTCATGATTTTGAAGCTTTTGTTCTTTGAGAAACTCCAAAAAAATTTATCATTCATGAAGATTGTAATAGTCATGTAGATTATTGTCTTCCCATTACATATCAACTATTCATCAGGAACCCTGTTTAATGGACCTTAAAACCTTCACAAAAATAGATTCCATGTTCCTTTGTGAAGATCTACATATTCACAAAACACCATCCTTTTTGAAACTCCATGCCTTTACTATAACTTAAAAATTAATTCCTAAAAACCCACTCTTTACGAAGCTTGATACTTCCTCCAGATTTTGAGCTCAAAAAATTTGGAAAATGCAAGAAAATGATTCCAACTTTGACATGGAAGCATCCTTCATCATAATTTAACTATCCTTGAAAACACTAATCAACCCAATATCAACTAAAAACAAACACAAAATACACTCTATTTCCTGCTGTGAAGCCCATTGGTTCTAACAATCTCCCCCGTTGGGGTTTTTGGAAGTTGTCAGATAAATTCAATAAAGCACCAACCTAAACCATGAAAGTGATATAATTGTAAAAATTCATCCATCACTTTAAGTATTTGTGAGAAGATCCTGGTGTAGAAAAACATAGAACTAAAATATAATTTCAAGCCTCAATGGACAACCGAACAATCCTACAAACCTACAATGCATTGAATTTCACTAATCTCCCCTTTATAAATAAAACTAATGTTCCTATATTTGTACTTTTATTGCTAAAAACAAACTACATATAGATCATATCTCCCTAAAATACCTACATCACATCCAAAAAATATTAAAATAGTTAACACATATGGGGAGATGAGAACAACTTGAACCTCCTCATGTAATGGGAGGTGGATGAACACCAAGATTCAGCTGATGTTACTAAAATATTTGTGATTCCAATAACTTAGTCATAATGTCAGACACTTGATCAATAGTTCCATATTGATGTATTTTAATCACAACATGTTAATATTTTTCTTTGATGAAGTGAAATTTTATCCCAATATGTTTGGTATGGGAATATTGAACCATATTTTTTATAAGATCGATCGCGCTCTTGTTGTCGTAGTGTATCACCATTGGCTATTTCACCTTATCACCAATATTAGTAATTTTTTCATAATACACAATTGTTGAGTGCATTCATTTTTCACAGAGATATATTCTTCTTTATAAGTACTAACAGAATATTTTTCTTTTTTCTTGATGAACCATCCCAAATATTTGTTTCCAATAAAGAATTCACCGCAACTTGGGGACTTTCGATCCACCATATCTATGACCCATTTAGTATCAGAAAATTATGATTATTCATTATATCTTCCTACAATAAATTATAATACAAATTTGACAGTACCTTGAATATGCCTTCTGTTTTTTTATCTTCTGAAAAATGATCTTCCTTCAGATTACTTAGAAAGTGAGCCACTAAATTTTTTTCAAAGAAAATATCTATTTGTGTTAAAAAGAAATATAATATGCTTCCAAAGATTCTAATGTACAAGGTGGGATTCACAAGTTTCCAATCCCCATAATTTCCTTGTTTTTTCCCAACCAAAATAGAAGTTGAAATTGGTTTGGATTCATGTATATTGAATTTCATTAGAATCTCTCTTGTGTATTTAGGATAAGAAATAAGGGTGTAATCATCATTTTGAATCACCTAGAGCCCCAAAAAGTATGTGAGTCAACAATCCTAGAAATTTGAACTTCCTATTTAATGGGACTAGAAAATTATTTAATTGACCACTGTCTACTTCCTCTAAATATAATATCATCCAAATACATAGGCACCATACATTGATCATCCTATGAATTCTTCAAATAAATATTTTTGTTTACACATCCTCTATTAAATTGGTTCTTTTTATATAAGAATCCAGTTGATAATACCACATTTTTTGTGCCTTCATTATACTATATATTTCCTTCTTTAATCTACATACCCTTTTTTAAAACTTTCTAATTATAAATCCCATTATATGGTCAATGTAGACTTATTTCTCAAGAACACAATTTAATAATATTGTTTTGACATCTGTCTAATAAACATTTTACCCTATTTGAATCTCCATGTCTAGGAATATACTAATAGACTCCTATCGAGATAATAGATGAAACATTTATTCAGCATCAATGAAATCAATCTGTGCATAGCCTTCACATAATAGGGGATCCTTGTTTCCGATCACGTTTCCAAACTCAGTGAATTTGTTTTTAAAGATCTTATTTATTCATATCACATTTTGATTTTATTTTCAATTAATAAGATCTCATGTCTTGGTTTTTCAATATAATTCTGTTCATCATTCAGGACCTTACCCCATGATTCATCCACCACAAATTCTACAAATGAGGTTGGTTCCACAAGTGATAGGATGGAAAAATGTTTCTCATTCATCATTATTTTTGTTTGTGTAGAAGTAGTTATATCCCCATTGATATTGGAATGATAAACTTATGGTCTTCAATTTCTTTTGAGAGGTTCTGGTATAGTTTCATCATCAATGATTTCCTCTTCTAATTCATCTTCTAAATCCTCATCATTTTGAGAGACGTAGATGTTTATCGTGCCTTCAATATTTCTATATTTTAATCTATCACTTGTCCACTTTCTTCTTCATCTTCAATCATATCACATATTATCTCTTCATATTATTTAAAGTTATAAAATCGATGATAATGACATAATTTATCTCTGTAGGGTACTAAAAACTCTTCCAAGGGAAGGTAAATACTATCACAAATTTTATGAAGTAATAAGATCTAGGATCAATTGAAAATTGGAGAAGAAGATTAAAGAAATCAAATTTTGAAAAGAACCAAAGTTGTCTATGTACTGATTTCCATGAATGGAACACTGATGGTATTGCTCACGAACAGAACCGTACATGGATAGCCCATGAAATGTTGTCCCGTGAGGCATAGTCTAGAGAACCAATTAGTTTGTAGAATAAATGAGGAATCACGTCGATCTCCTGTGAACCACAACATTGGCGGAATGGAGGTGGAGAAATTACACCCACGAACCACAACCCTACAGAAAACATCGTTAGAAAAAATGTGATGGAGAGGTAAGACCCCTAACACCGTCCTCACAAACTTAGTTCATAGATATGGAGAGTCTGAAGGAATCCCAAGAATTACATCGTTCATGGGATTAAGGTGGTGATTTCCACTGCCATGATCAGCAAACCCGAAAATCTGTAATGACTGAGTCATTCTCAGGTAAAATTATTTCCCCATAGGCTTCCGTCAAAGGTGTCATGTGACCCATAGATACATCCTCCTCAACACTCTATAAAAGGAATCCAAGGGGATAAAAAATAGAAGGGAGATCAGTTTTTTGGAGAGCATCGAGTTTATAGATGAAATAATTCAATGGAAAATGATCAATGAAGTATGGAACAGAAAATGGTTTCTAGTATGTATTAATAGGCCGTGAACCATAAAAATAAGTAAGTATAATTATATGGGAAAACTAAAAATCTAATTTGAAAACTGTGAACCATAATCCTTTGCAGATGAACTTCCTGATAACTACAGAACCAATGCCCCTTCTTCAATATGGTGTACCATATTTCACATCTCCATGCAGACGAAACCCTACCCTGTATAGTGTTCCACCAAATGGATGATCTCCAACTCAGCATACCACCACCCTATGCTGATGAAACTTGAGAACTCATACCACTATTGTACGTAGACCACATCAATGTCTACATACCAAATCAGTACATAGACTACATTCTTGTCTATATACTACCTCAGTATGTGGACCACATCCAGGTTTGCATACCACCTTGGTATGTGGGCAATATCTAGGTCCGCGTACCAGTTTGGTATTCGAATGACTCCTCCGCCCACAAAACAATACGCTATGAGGAGGGAACCCCACCCTTCATGAACAAATGATATATAGAGTAGGGTACCATTGATATTTCTACCTTCTAGTACCGATCATACACTTTTGTTTCCATCCCATCCTCTGAAACTCCTCTATGAACCAGTCCATCAGCATCAAGCCAAATCCTCTTCCAAAGCCACCAAACATGTATGAATAGACCATTGTTCACATCAGCGCACCCTTATAAGTCTACATACCCATGGTAAGTGGAGACATGTGGGTAATCCCTACAACTTTATGGGCCCCTTGAGTGTTTCCAAGTCTACATTCTAATGGTAACCTGGGGTCCAACCATAATATTCTCACATGTACCTCCCCATTCTAGGGATTAATGGTAATCACTATATTTTACATTTAGTGAGGGACTATGATAATTCAAAGGGATCATGCATACCTATACCTTTTATGAGGATAGATGTTTCTCCCATTTCCCAGAACCAGCTTTAGGGAACCCCCCTTATGTTGGTTCTATAGACTTTTTACGAGAGGTGGCACTCTTTATCCTCTCGGGCACAGCTTAGGACAGGTCAAGATAGACTTCGAAACATGTATATCCTGGACATCAACATGGGTGAGAATTGGAACATACAAAGCACCTCTCTCTCTCTCTATATCGTCAATCTGTCACCCTGGCCTCTTTCGCTATCATCATCTTTTTCAATAATTAGAGAAGGAAAGGTGTGTGGTCCGCCGGATATACTGCCTCCTCTTGTTTCTCACACTGAGCATGACTGCTATGGGAATAGAGGTTGATGATGATCATAGCATCCATACCATCTCTAGATGAAGTATAAGAACTCTGATTCCTACTCTAACTAGGATATTTAGGATGTTTGTCTGAAGGTTTGAGATCAAGTGGGAAGCTTCCATGCATAAGCCCCAAACAAATGAACTACAAGAACTCTGATTCATTCTCTAAATAGGATATGTAGGATGCCTATATAAAGGTCTTATCTCAAAGGGTATCCTTTTCAAAGGATAATCCCTAAACATGTCCCCCACAAATAGGACCTCTTTTATGGTATAACCCCAAACATAAACCGCACTACGAGGGATTTGATACCAAAGTAATTGGGATATATAGTAATCTTCCTTGAGGTCCAATCCCAACACCCAAATCTCCCTAGTGTTCACTAGGACATATCCCCGATGGGGCCATATCCACCCAAGAGACCATGCCTCTTCTGATCATCTTGGACCACTTTAGTGTCATTCCCACATGAAATATTATCTAGGCATCTTCAGCCTAGAAATTCTAGCCACATGACATTAAACTGTATGGATGGGTCCTCGTCACACGACCTTAAAAGATGATGCATATAGTTAAGAAACACCAAAATACACGGGTTATGATTCCTCTCATGGGGATATGTATGAATCACATCTTATGGATTTAATCCCAACAACGAAACAATTTATATCCCCCCTGCATGACAATAAACTCCAGAGCACCTCATCAGATGGATTAAAATAGAGTTTTCCCAGTAATTCTTGATCCATTTATATCCATGGTTGATTTTTCAACCTAGCGGTAATTTGTGGACACATTATTGGGAATGAACCAAGGATTCAAGAACATATGAACATTACTTAAATATATAAGAGACTCCTAAAGTAGGCAATAATTCCCCCCCCCAAAGGGTGTGATGATCCCAACCTCCCATCCTCTGGACCAATAGAGTCCTTAAGTGTCGTTGGCCAAATCCTCATCCCACGAGTGTCTAACTTTGGAAACTAGGCCCATAAATCATGGATAAAAGGGTCGTTGGGTGTTTCTGGCTTAACAAATAAACTCATTGGAGACTATCCAAGGACCTCATACCCAACATGGGCCGATTTCACAAACCCTTAACCCCCTACAATCACCCATGGGGACCACTCAACTATGGAACCTCCTTTATAATATGAGAAGGATACACTGCCTAGTCCCCATAAGGATGGACATAAAAATCTCCCATTACCAGGGGTGTGATGTGAATTGGGTTGAAACAAAAATGGTAAACCCGACGTTGAACCCTTCATAATAATGGAAAATTGGTCACTATATGTAAGGCCATTTTGTCTACCTTGGAATAACACGAATCAGGTTGAAACAAAAATGGCGAACCCAACGTGAATCCTTAAAAAATGTGGTAGTATTATCCCACCACAAGCCCCTTTCGTCCAAAAAGGAAAAAGGAAAAGCAAGATCATCAATTTTTCATGTGATCATGAGCTGATAATTTTATGGAATTTTGTTTTCTATCTATGTCATATATATATTGCTGGTATCTCGCAGAGCTCTCTTCGATCCAAATGGAATTACAATTTTTTTTCAAATACACATGTTAGCAACCACCTAGGATGTTGGGTCCCCAACAAAGAACATGACTCCCCCACCTACACAATGTCTTCAATTATGGGTTTCAAACACACTGATAAAATTGTTCCCCCAAAACGATACTCTCCCTATGGTGGAGGCTATAAGGTTGTGTCATGACCCGTCCCCTGGGGCCCATGCCGTGACTACCCCAAGACCGTATTCCATAGGCCAAGGGAAAGAGACTAGCACAAAAAAGTCATATCCCTATAACAGGAAGGCATGGTCTTTAAAACTGTACAAACACTCAATCCAAGAACAGAACAAGAAGCAACCATGAAAAAAACTGTTGTAGTAAAAAGTGTACTGAATGTAATGGTATCGGAATACAAGCCCAACTGAAAAGTAGAAGTACAACTGAAAAGATAAAACTTCTCCTGGATCGTCTAATGATGATCCTACCTGAAGAGTAGGTACATTTCATGAATATTAGTCACTACAACACATCACGTCAAATGCTCCACCTCTGATCACCGTCCAGTCCTGGCTCCCTCAACCTCGATCAACGTTGTCCATCATCTGTACAAGACACAACATGGTTTGGGCATAGCCCGTGCAGGGGTGAGTATAGCAATACTCAGTAGGGAGATGAGACCCTCGAAGGTCTCCCAGAGTTCCACAAAGGATAAACAACAAAGAAAGACCTCAAACACAAAGCACGAAGCAGTCATTAACTTTACTTAGGTATATGCCCATACATATAACTAAGTTATCAAGATATACTCATCTTATACATGAGTAAACATAAGGCTACAACTTTTAAGCCTATAGTACAACTTATCCACGAGGGAAGAATACCACAAAGATAACACCATGAAGGTAACACCATGAAGGAAAAAGTACCAAAAAAGGTAACACAACGAAGGTAAAAGTACCACAAATGTAACACCATAAACGTAACCCCACAAAGTTAACACCATGAAAGTAAAAGTACAACATAGGTAACACCATAAACTTAACACCACAATGGTAAAAGTAACAAAAAGGTAAATACTTAGCTCACACCAGGTATATAACTCATGTATTGAAGTGCAAATGATTATTTGTAAATCTAGATCATCTTATTCTACCGAGAGGCTCTACTGTTGACCCACACAAGATCGATAGATGCTAACCCACACAGGATTGCTAAGTGCTGACCCACATAGGATCGATAGATTCTGACCCAAACAGGATCACAAGGCATTGACCCAAATAGGATCAATAGATGCTGACCCACATAAGATCGATGTACTTTCTTCACATTACAACTATCCACTAGATTCCCACTCATATCCCACATGGTTCTGGGAGAACCACTCCTCAAGCCATCAGTCAAAATTCAACCAGTAATAATTCATGAAATAAAGTATACCCAAGGGACCACCCCATCATAGGGGTCCTTACGTGATAGACGACGCGTCGATCGGACGCCCGATCTGTGAGATATGGGCCCTTTTGTAAAAAGGCCCCGGTTGGATTCAAGTCTGATCCAACCCAGGTCACACCTAAAAATCTGTCAAAACTCACTTAGAGTATCTCCAATGGACCTCCTTTTCACAAGGGTCCTTATTCCATAGATGGCGCGTCGATCGGACACCCGGTCTGTTAGTTACACCACTTTCTGTGAATCGGGAGTGATCGCACCATGGTCCAGCCCAGATCCATTGGAACCGATGGAAACATCCAAAGGTACCTCTTCCAAAAAGGGGTACCAACTCCTGTAATGGAATGTCAAAATACACTCGGTTCATCAGTTATAGATTTTTATTTATTTGGGTACCAGTTGGGTTTGGGCCCGGTCTGACTCGGTGAGACCGACCCGATGCAACGGGTCCCGGGGTCTACCTGACCCCGCTCGGGTATGGACCACTGGGGGTCGACCGGGTTTCTTTGAGACCCTGGGGCACAGTTGTCATAGCTCATCTGGTGGGGCTCGACCAACCCGTGTTGGCCCGTTGGGCCGCAGGTCCGGCCTGCTGGGCAGGCTCGCACTGGCTCGGTCAGCTTGAAGGTGGACCATTGAGTCTGGTGGCCCCATGGTTGTCGAGCCATTTCATCCTGCCAGTGGGGCACTGCCCCCACCACAATTCAACGATCATCCATTTGGCAGACCAAGCTCCACCAACGCGGCGCGACACGGGCTATGCCGCATCCTCCTACTGCGACCTACTAGTCGCGGCTGCTTTCGTCGATGACACTTATGGGCGCCGCCCTTGTCCCACATGGTCAACTCGGGCCAACCACCCTTGGCCACCATGGCGTTCCATCGTGCACTTCCTTCCACTTCCGGTGGCCATCTTCCATAGGTCTTCTATGGACACCACTTTCCACCGCTGACATAGCGTACTGGCGGTTTCTTCTGCGGGTCACCGGGTGTGCTCTGGTGTCCGTTCTTGGTGTCGTCTCTGCCTACAGCTCTCCTGCGCTGCCGCCATCATCGCGTGACCTGCTATTTCATGTTGTCATCAAGTTGGAATTTTTCCCTAATGTTGACATCAAGAAAGAAGCTCCAGAGGGTCCGGGCCTTGTTCGTTTGGGTCGCGCCTCCGTGTTACATGATATCAAGTGGGAGAGAAATTTAATTCATCAAATACAACATCAAAAAAATAAACCCCCTACTTGGATATGACATACACTGAGGATGATAGAAAAAACCTCCTTCGTCGTTGTCTTCGGTTCGTGATTCTATGGCGCTCGTCACTGCTCACTGAATATGGCCTCATGCTCCCGATGCTTAGCTTCATGGTACTTTTCTAGAGCTTCGTCGCTTGGTGAAGTCATGCCAACACCCCTCACCGAGTTCCATATTAATAGAAGAGGATAAAGAGTGTGTCCTGCATGAAGAATTAATGAGGTTCCTTTAATTAATGAACCTCTCAAATTCCAAATGGTTATGTTACAAGTAAATATGAGTCAATCCATTTAATGTCTTGACATGTTGTCGGTCCCGCCACCACCGCTCGTCCGTTGGAGAAAAGAAAAAAATAATATAATATAACTTGTTATTTAATTAATCTTTCAAAAGTCCTCTAAATTAACTTTTTCATCCAACCTAATGTAGTCTAAATAAAGCCTCCCTTAAGAGAGTATCAGCTCCGCGAATTCAACGGTTCCCTTAGATTTTTAATCCAACCACCAGTTCAAAATATAGAAAAATTGACCGCACGTTTACTGAACGTACCATAAGAAAGTTTGATAAATTATTTACATTCACCCTCGACCTGCGCCCCTCAAGGTTGGACTCTTCCTAGGGAAAACACATCCCAACGAACTCAATGGTACTCTCATTTTTTTAATCTGAGTTACCATTTAGATGTCATGGATTTTAACAATAAAATAATTGTTACTTATTTATTTTCTTTACAGCCAAAAATTAACTTCCATAGTTGGTATGAACTGACCAATGTTAGGGTTCTCTTAAGTAAAGAATACCCTCATGAGTTTAGAATTTGTATCATATTTTTAATCGGAGTCACCGTTCGTGAGTTATAATCATTTGAAAAATAAAATAACATTATTTAATTATTTTATTCATGGTTATGTCATTTTTGGGTTTTCTCACTAGAGGCCTACGCCAACTAAAATTAAGTTGTTCCTAGGGTAAAACCGCCATAATGAACACAATAGAGCCATCATATTTCTGATCCAGGCACCCATTTCATAGGTATTCCACTTTTTTCACACAAAAAAAGTACTCAGGCGCACTATTTTAAACTTAACATTTTTGATGGATCATTCTGGGCAATCCGGGCCTCAAAATCACACGCCGTCAGATTTCATGATTTCAAAATAATTCCATATAATTAAAACAATTATACGAAAAGTTCGGGATATTACATTCTCCCCCCTTAGGGATTTACATACCCAAATTCCAAAATAGAGGAAAATAAAACAAATGAATGTATTGAGCATGAATATGAGCCTCCCGCTCCCATGTGCTCTCCAGGAGGTTCCCGTGCTACCACCAAACTTTCACCAGAGGGATCGACCATCCAAGAAGCACTTAGTCCTGTTGATCCTCTATCTCCACCGGAAACTCTATAAAAATCGATCCATCATCAAATTCCAACTTTCTCTTGTCAATAACGTGTGTTGGATCATGCACACATCTCCTTAACTGCAACACATGGAATACATTATGGACCTGGTGAATATTTGGGGGAAGAGATAAATGGTATGCCACCTTTCCCACTCTGCTGAGAATCTAGAAAGGTTTGATGGAACTGAGAGATAGCTTTCCGCCCTGGCCAAACCTCTATAATCTTAGTCGGGGTGAGACCCGTAGGAATACATGTTATCCCTCCTCAGAATCCAAGGGTCTCTGTCTTCTATCAACATAATCCTTTTACTAGATCTATGCAGTCTTCACTTGCTGACAAGTGAGGCATCGTGATACAAACTCTTCCACTCCTTCCTGCAATCCTTGGCCGCCAGTACTGACGTCAGAGGTCCTGACACATCTTTTCCACTCCAGGATGTACCGTTAAAGGGGATGTATGGAACTCCCTCAAAACCACCTCCTGAAGGGTCACTGGTACCATGGTGCATCCTCTTAAGAGAAGTTCGTGATCCCCACCTTCATAAAATCATTCAGCAGACCGAACTGAGGATATATGAGCACATCATGCCTCACAGTCAACGTCCTCAAGCTATGCCTCCCAAACTCACTAAAGAATTGGGGGAGTGATAGTCATAGAATAGAGGTAAGCTTCTCCATCTTTATCCATGAATGATATCCGTAGTGTGACTAGATACTCTGATGGCTCACTCAATAGTTGTAGACCAGACCTCCTATTGAGTGCGTCTGCAACCACGTTCCCCTTCCCAAAAGTATAGAATATCTCAAATTAATAGTCCTGGAGGAACTCTAGTCATTGTAGTTGTCTTGGGTTCAGGTCCTTATGTGAAAATATATACCTGAGACTTTTGTGATTAGAGTAAACATTAAACCATTCACCCATCATGTAGTGCCAAAAAATCTTCAGTGCAAAGACCATTGTTGCTAACTCTAGGTAATAGGTAGCGTAGTTATTCTCGTTCTGTCTCAACTTCTGTGAGCCATAGGTGATCAGTACTCGTTCCTGTATCATGAAACAACCTAGTCTAGTCCCTGATGCATCACAATAGACTACATACCCAACGTCATATTCTATTATCATCAATATGGGGGCACTCTTCAGTCTTTGTCCTAGCTCCGGAAAGCTATGTTGACACTTCTCCATCCACAGGAAAGGCTCCCCCTACTTCTTCAAAGCTGAGAAGGGTGCCGCTACCCTGGAGAAGTTAGGTAAAAATCTCTAGTAGTAACCATCCATAACAGAATTCCCTCTCCCTTCAGGGAGGTGATCCTAGAATCATCTTTTGAAAATATTTCCCCATGCTCTGTAACTATTGTTGGGAACTAAAAACTAAAAACTCATGCTACCACGAGGGTAAGGTTGGTTGACTCAAGAGTTATCGGATGCACCCTCCTGTGTATGAGTTTATCTTGTGATGCTAGGTTTTCCTTTTCCTTCGACCAAGGAAAACCCCATTCCAACGTTGTAGATATACTACATCCTTTTTTCCTAAAATTGTAAATTTGAGTATGAACTATGGACATCCAGTCCATCCCCAAACTAACTTCGTAAGGCCTCGATGCTTCCACCAAGAGGTTCCAACTGAAACTCTCACCTCAAGGGTCAAATAACACCATTTAAATAAGTGTGATTATCATGTCTCCTCCCAAAGATATATCCAAATGTAAGGGTCAAGTCGCCAGTTTAACCAGAAACTCTTGGTCCTGAACATGATTCTTGGTAAGAATGAATTATTGGTGCCTATTTCTATTAATACGTCATCTAGTGGTAGACACAGACCATACCTTGAATCATTCTTGGAGTCCGTAGGTCACACTCCTTGACCGCATGAAGCTACTCCCTTCCCATGTCCTTCAGCTCCCTCATCCTTGTAGGAAATATATTGGGGTGGTTGTTGAAACATGTAGAAATTTATACCACCTCATGCTGCTGTACAAGCTCCACTTACACATTTTCTGCCCTTCAGATTCATCTATCCCTATCACTTACTCTTCTAAGAACATTTTACACACTCAAGTCTCTGAGACTGGCATCAGTTTCCTGCTTTCCCACTACTAACTTTCACTCATTGTATCCACTCAACCAAAGAACATTCAACCACAAAGGTTATCTATAGAACCCTAACATAAGTAGGAATGCATAGAGGAAAAGTGCTGGCTCAGATGTCCCTAAACACACCTTGATCGGAGGTCTGATTCCTAAAGCACTAACCGTACTGTATTCATCAGGTAACTGGGATGATCATTATGCCTCGATGAATACTCTGGTCCTGAAATGTCATCCAGCCGATGTTGTAGATGCTCAAGGGAACACTCACCCTTTAGTTTTTTATGAAAAGAGAACCCCTTCTATGAGGAAGGTTCTCAAGCTTGTCCACCGAAAAGTCACCTATTCACAAGATCCGGGGTAATCTAAAATATGTCATCATCCTAATGAGCCATGTAGAAGGCTCTCTATCAGGACCACCATATGACTGAATGGTGCTCTAGTTAGATGGAAACTCAGCCACCTCGTCAATCCAGTCCTTAGCTTCCTGTGAGTCGGGCTCACCACAGAACCTGAGGGGTATCTAATGATAAAGCATGTGTAAAGAAATAAGCCGACATGTGTCCTATACCGATACCTCCATTTATAACTGTTGACCAATGGGTAGTGATATAGCTAGTACACTACCCGAAGGTACCATATCAGAATATAGTCCATGTATCGAAGCCTCATCAATATGTGGACAATCCTCATGGCCACACACTGATAAAGACTAGAATCTAGGATTACCATATGATCTTATGGTGTTCCAACTAGGCAGAAAACTATAGCCACATGCTCCAGCTAGTCCTCAGATACTTGGGGATCTGTCTCACCTCAAAACTTCAGAGGCCTCTTCCACTGGAACTCATGAAATGAGCTCAGTCAACATTCAAGGTCCACCCGTTGAATCTATTTCTGATCCACATAGGATCACTTGGTGTTGCTCCACATAGGATCACTCGGTGCAGATCCACACAGGGTCGCTAGAATGCATATCCATATAGGGTTGCTCGGTGGGCCATCATCTTGTACTCTCTTGAGAATCCTAGAAGGCTTTATACATGGCGGCATCCTGATAAGGAATAGGTGTTCCATAGTCATTAAGTTATACTTGGTAAGAAAAATCCAATTAAACCAAGGAAAAACATTTCCAAAAAACATGCAATATGTTTTTTCGGGCACCGAGTCGAAAATCAGAATTCAGGGTCCTGGTGTATAACTGAAAATTGTTTTTTTTATTATGCAAACACTTTCGTGGAAAAGGTGAGAAACCATATAAGACGTCATTACATTAGTGCTTCACCACTTCACCACGTCACCATTTCACCACGTAACCAATTCACCACAAAAACTGTACTAGGATTCACATCCATTCAAGCATTCATACTAACAAACCTAAACATCTGGAGCCGAAATCGTCAAGAGAAGACCGAGGTACCATGAAGTAGGGAACACGAACATAAAAAAAGCTAGAAAAACCACAGAACCACTCTCCTAGAATGCCCACTGGTGCGATTGTCAACACCGTCCCAAATCCACAAACCAAACGGCCAACTCACGTTATGGTTTTCCCAAACCCTTGAGAAATGTGAGATGAACCCAGAGATAACATCTACAAAGGGAGATGAAGACACTGGAATGAGAAAGACCAGGCTGTCCGGACGTCGCACCCTACTCTGCAGATAACCGCAACGCAACCTCAAACCAAGAGACTCACCGTAAACCCCTTTACCACCAGCACGAATCCAACATGATTTCACCCCAAAATCATCACAAAGCACTTCACTAGGCAGCCTCAACCTAAACAGTAAATAGGAAAACCCTGAAGCGCTCCTCTGACTCACATAAACTAGTGCAGTACCACAGTGGAGAAAGCATAGGGAACAACATCACCCATCACCATATCCATAGAAACAACAACTTGTAGAGAATCGGAAAGGCAGTCGCAACACATCACCCATCACCATATACACAAATTCAATCAGAAGACAAATTGCAGAAACACTGATCCAACCATACTTCAACGAAAGAAACAACAATACAGAATCACAAAATAGACCTGCTGGAAGGATTGTAGGACCGTCAGAAGCCAGACATCCCCCTCCCCTCCACGATACTCTGGGGCCAATGAAAATCAGTTCTTCGACCACCACAACGCCTTCACCACCGATGCCAAACCAAGATCTGACACTGAGAAGCCTTCTCACGCCTTCCACGATGCCTTCGCCCACCAGATCCAATGTCGACTCTCAAACAACCGCTGAGACACACCAAAACCTCGATAGATCTGGAGAATCTGGAAGCCCTGCTGGCCGAAGCATGCCTATAGCGATACTAGAAGCTAAAGCCAAGCAACATGTCACCAGAGGATAAGAGGAGAGGAGGGGGCGAGGTCGGAGGTGGAACCCTAGCGCTGCGAGATGTGAGACACGATACCATTCAGAGGATGATTTTTTGGGGTATGGATACATCGGCTGCCACACCAACACTGGACTCCCCTAATTTAAAACCACACTAAAAACACTTAACACTATTTATCCATTGAAAAGATCAGAATCCTAGTTCTTTGGTAGAACCGACTCCCTTCAAACCACTTTGTCACGACCCGTCCCCCGGGGCTCGTGCCGTGACTACCCCAATCCCACCTTCCATAGGCTAGGGGATGGAAACTCGAACTAAAAATTCATATCACTATAATGGAAAGGCATTACCTTTAAACCTGTACAAACACATGATCCAATAACACAACAAGAAGAAACCGCGATGTAATCTGCTGTAGTAAAAAGTGTACTGAATGTAAAGGTCCGAAATACAAGCCCAGCTGAAAAGTAAAAGTACAACTGAAAATAGAAAACAACTCCTGGATCATCCACCGAGGATCCTACCTGTAGGGTAGGTACAGTTCATGAACAGTAGTCACTGCAGCATGTCACATCAAATGGTGCACCTATGAGCATTGTCTAGTCCTGGCTCCCTCAACCTCGATCAATGTTGTTCGTTGTCTACACAAGACACAGGAAGGTGAAAGTGTAGCCCATATAGGGGTGGGTATAAAAATACTCAGTAGGGACCTCAAGACCCCAAAAGTTCTCCCAGAGTTCCACAAAGGATAAACCACAAAACAAGACCTCAAACACAAAGCAAGAAGTATTCATCAACTCTACTTAGATATATGCCCATACATATACCTAAATAATGATGATATACTCATCTCATACAATAGGAAACATAAGGATCCAACTTTTAAGCCTTTATCACAACTGATCCCTGAGGGAAGAATACCATAAAGGTAACACCACGAAGGTAAAGGTACCACAAAGGTAACACAACGTAGGTAACACCACAAAGGTAAAAGTACCACAGAGGAAGCACCACGAAGGTAACACCACGAAGGTGAAATTACCACAAAGGTAACTCCACGAAGGTAAAAGTACCAAAAAGGTAAAAACTCATCTCACACTAGGTATATAACTCATGTACATAGGTACAGATGATTAGTTGTAAATCTATATCATCTTATTCTGTCGATATGATCTGGTGTTGACCCACACAGGATTGATATATGCTGACCCACATAGTATTTCTAGGCGCTAACCCACACATGATCGATATATACTGACCCATAATGGATGAATAAGCTCTGACCCACACAGGATCTATAAATGTTGTCCCATATTGGATCGATGTTTTTTCTTCACGTTACAAGAAACCACTAGATTCCCACTCATAGATCACTTGGTTCTGGGAGAACCACTCCTCAAGCCATCGGTCATTATTCAACCAGTACAAAAACCTGAAAAAATCATACCCAAGGTACCACCCCATCATAGGGGTCCCAACGTGACCGATGATGCGTCGATCGGACGCCCGGTCTTTGAGATATGCAAAACTTTTGTGAAAAGGGCCCGGTTGGATTCAATTGTGATCCAAGCAAGGTCGCACATCAAAATACTTCAAAATTCACTTAAAGTAACTCCAAAGGACCACCATTTCACAAGGGTATTTATGCCATAGATGGCGGGTCGATCGGACACATGGTCGGTTATTTACACCCCCTTCCGTGAATCCGGGGTGATTGCACCTCGGTCCGGCCCAGCTTAGTCGGGCCCGCCAGAAAATCCCAAAGGGACCACCTCCCAAAAGGGAAACCAATTCCACTGATGGCATGTAAAACAGACACTCGGTTTTTTATTTTCTAGCATTTCTTTATTCAAGTACCAGTTGGGTCTGGGCCTGGTCGGACTCGGTCAGACCAACCTGACGCAATGGGTTCTGAGGTCTACCTGTCCTCACTTAGGTCCTGCCCACTGGGGGTCGGCTCAGTTTGTTCATGGGCCTAGGCCACGGTTGGCTTGACCCATCGCGTGGGGCTTGGCCCACCCGTGCTAGTCTGTTGGGCCGCAGATCCGGCCCGAGCTGCTGGGCGGGCTCACGCTGGTTCGGTCCACCCGAAGGCGGACCGTTGAGCCTGATGGACCCATGGTTGCGGGGCCGTTTTGGCCAGCCAGTGGGGAACTACCCCAAAGCGATTCAATGGTTGACCGTTTGGAAGATCGGGCTTCGCCAATGCGGCGCATGCCACGCTTCCCCCTCTAGAAGTGTCCTACAAGTTGTGGCCACTTCTGTCAGCAGCGCTTGCGGGCGCCACCCTTGTCCTACACGACCGACTCGGGCCGGCCGCCCTTGGCCTCCACAGCGCGCTGTCGTGCACCTCCTTCCACTACCCTTGGATGGTTTCTGTGGGTCTTCTCTGTCCACCACTGACATGGCATGCCAGTGGTTTCTTCCACGGGTCATCGGGCGTGCTTCGGTGTTCTTTCTTGGTGTCGTTTGTGCCTACGGCTCTCCCATGCTTCCACCGTCATAGTGTGACCTTCTATTTTGTGTTTCCATCGAGTTGGAAATTTTTCTCCAATGTTCATATCAAGAACGAAGCAGAGGATGGTCCGAGCCCTGTTCATTTGGCCCGCGCCCTCCACATTACATGATATCAAGTAGGAGAGTAATTTAATTCATCAAATACAACTTCAAAAATAAAATATAATAAACTCCCTACATAGATAAGACGTCTGTTGATGATGATCGATGAAACCTCTTTCGTCAGTGCCATCTGTTCGCGGTTCGGTGGTGCACATCACTACTCGCGGAATCTGGCATCATCCTCCAGGTGGTTAGAGTCGTGGTACTTTTCCAGAGCTTCATCGCTTGGTGATGTCATGCAAACACCCCTCCTTGAGCTCCATATAAATTGGAGAGGAGAAAGAGTGTGTCACTCACGAAGAATTAATGATGTTCATTTAATTAATGAACCTCCGAAATTCCCAATAGTGTGCTTACAATTAAAGAAGAGTTAATCCATTTAATGGCTTGACATGTCGCCTGTCCCTCCAATGCCGCTCGTCCATTGGAGAAAAAGAAAAAAAAATATAACATAACATGTTATTTTATTAATCATTCGAAAGTCCTCAAAATTAAAATTTTAAACCAACCTAATTTGGTCGAAGTGAAACCTTCCTTAAGTGAATCCCAACACTGCGAATTCAACGGTGCCCTCAGATTTTTAATCTGATCATCGGTTCAAAAGATATAAAAAACCACCCATATATTTACTGAACATACCGTAAAAAAGTTTGATTAATTATTAACATTCACCATTGACCCACACTGGTCGAGGTTAGGCTTTGTCTAGGGGAAACATGTTCCAACGAACTCAATAGTACTCTCAGATTTGAAATCTGAGTTACCATTTAGAAGTTATGTATTTTAACAATAAAGTAATTTTTACTTAATTATTTTATTTATGGCCAAAAATTAACTTCCACAGTTGGCCCACGCCGGCCAATGTTAGGGTTCGCCTAAGGAAAGCATACCTTCATGAGTTCAGCTGTGGTCTCATATTTTTAATTTGAGTCACCATTCATGAGTTATATGAATTTGATAAATAAGATAACCTTATTTAATTATTTTATTTATGGTTATGCCATTGTCGGGTTTTCTCACTGGAGGTCTGCACCGACTAAACTTAAGTCGCACCTAGGGTAAACCCACCATCTTGAATGCAACGTTTCCCTTGGATTTCTGATCTAGGAACCCATTAAAGAGTTATTAAACCTTTTTAGGAAAACCACTCACGCATGCTATTTTAAACTTAACATTTTTCGACGGATCATTCCGGGCACTCCAGGCCTCGGAATCACACTCTGTCAGATTTATCAATCTTGAAATAATTCTATATAATTGAAAACAAATTTATATGGATATTTTGGGACATTAAATACATGACAACCAATCAGTGAAACCACTTTAGCTGCCTCTTCAGTTGTGGCTAGAAATCCAGCACAAGACGGTTCCACTGGCCGTCTCAAACCACTTCAGGAGCCTATACCTAGAGAATGAAAATTAATACCTTCCTTATCTTAGGGAGGCATATGAGGTCTATACTATTGACTTCATCCTAACTACATAGAAATTCATCTCAAGGGATATTTTTGGAGGATGTCACCAGTAGCGGCGTACAACCCGATATCCTCGCTCCAAAGAGGATCCCATACTGAGGGAACCTTAGTCCAATGGAAATGGGCCTCTCGGGATGCCACCCGAGGGTGAAAAACACATAATCAGGAGCATTTTATCACCTTGGTTCCTGAGGTGGAGGTCCTCTATACAATCATGGCAGCATATAATGGGAAGGCATACAATTATGTCCCTCCTGCTGAAGACCACCATGAAAATATGATAGTAATCTATGAGTAGATACATATTCCCAATTTCTCATATGAATCTTACCATGTAAATAGGGTGGCATAGTATGAGAAAATGAACATTCCAGCTAGTGCTTGCTGGTCCTACCATGTAGACAAATCAGGAAATTATAAGCAGATAAAAATCTATATAGATTCACAAGAAGAATGTCATCCAAATAGGACAACAACCCGCTACAAGAAGATGTGAATTTCTACTAATTCACACCAATACCTCCATCTAAATAGGGAATACGACAATGGGAATTCATATAATATTTCCAATGTAGATAAATCCCACCATTCAAATATGGTGTCTGTAACACCCCGACCCCTCTAGGCTAGAGCCGGTGCATTACATGTGATATTGGCATGGTTAGACGGAATTAAAATCCAGAAGGAATGATCAGTTTAGTAGTCTTGAAGAAACTAGATACATAGATGTTACTCAAATTACATTGGAAAAGTTTACAAAATACAGTACATAACAAAAAATAAAAATGGAATCCCCAGGAACTCAATAAAAGATCTTCTCTTCATC
Source organism: Viscum album (assembly GCA_963277665.1). Taxonomy (NCBI): domain Eukaryota; kingdom Viridiplantae; phylum Streptophyta; class Magnoliopsida; order Santalales; family Viscaceae; genus Viscum; species Viscum album. The sequence goes on from OY728119.1 coordinate 1,948,925,380, forward strand.
ACCTGTTAAAGGTAGAAAATGAAAGGGGTGAGCTAAAACGCTCAGTAAGGGTTAAAAATAGCAGAAGAATGAGTACAATAATAAGTGATTCACAAAAAATATAACATAATAAAAATGGAATATTGAATAAATGAATAAATAATTCTATTAATAAACAAAAAATGAAACTGCATCCATAGATTTTGTCATAGTGAAAATCTCATGGATAATAATAATAAATGATAATGAATAAAGAGAATGATTTATTAATTGGTCGTCATGTATCTGGAACATGAAACCATAATATTGTAAAAACAGTTTAGTTCTATGGGTAGATACCCTTCTGATTTTTTTGGAAACAAACTCGAAGGGTTTGTTGCGAAACTGTTTTGTCTCATGAGACCAACCGATGCATCGAGGAGCCATAGCGGGCCCCACCCTCCACTGCAAGTCCAAATAATTCTTTATACATTGATTAAATGCAAGATAAATATGTCTCTTCAATATCCTTATAGAGTAGATTATACATATTCATCAATACTTCCGTAATTAAATTAACTTTCCAAATAAACATCGTATGTAAGATGGTATACAGTTTTGACAAAAAACATATCCAAGACAGGATATTATGGATATAAATATAATTTCAAACTAAAATTGATCTCAAATGGGTAGTAGGTACACCACATAAGGATTATTAGGTGCATAATACAAAGTTAGTCACAACAAAAAGGTAGTTGAGACAAAGTCCCTTACCCCAATGTAATTAGTCAAATCATATGACCAAAACATGATAAACATCAAGTGAATCACTGAATAAAATTAATATAAAGAGAGTCATGTTATTATATATCAAATTTTAGTACACATATACCACATACAAGAAATAATTTGTGAACAAATGAAAGTCTCACAAAAATGTATGTGGGATGAGAAACCCCTTACCTTATGCTCAAGTGTGTTCTTCATTTGTTTTAATGACCTGAATAATAAAATTTATCTCCATTAATTAATATTTCAAGAACCTCCTATACATGTCATTGATTTAGTATAACCTTATTAGGTTCATTCATGGCCCTTTATACGGGTTCAATTGGTTCAATTTTCATGTTTTAGAAGCATTTTCTTCCTTGGTTTTCATGGTTCGTTTACTTGCTTCCATGAATGGAAGTTCATTTGAAACATGGTTAAACATACAGAATTTTTTATACACCATATTAATGATAGTATGGAGATATTAATGATCTTATAATTATTTGGGTTGTATACCATGATTATGATTCATTAGTTAAAACATTAATGATGTTTGTTTAGATCGTTTTAATGGTTCTTTGATAATAACAACCTCATTTTGTCTTATAAATTAGAACCATGAGTACAAAAGAATTCCAGATCCATGGGTGAGTAATAACACATATATTATAACCTGTTTCAACCATATAAATTTTTTCATGACCACACTTGAAATAATTAATTGAAATTGAGATTACATCATCTATGATGTCGGTAATTCGATACATCACAGACACTGTTTTTAATTCCTTGAACAAGTGGGGGAAAAGAGGAAGATTGATGATGAATTTCTCATGAACATGAGAAAATTAAGAATATAAATGATTCTGGAGATTTCATTCCTCTTTGGTAATAAGAGATGAATAAATAATAAATAAAGAACTCAAAATAAAAGAATAATTTTGAAATCACATACAAAAATTCAGCAGCCTAACGGCTATGCAACATGGTTTTAGAAAATATTAAAAAGAGAGGGGACAAGGGTCACCAATCCAGAAATGAATCATAATATAGATTAGATCATGAATAATAATAAAAATAAGAACATGGTATGGAAACTTTAACGATATACCACATAAAAGAGAACTTGAAAGGAAAAAAGAAAGAAATTGAGAATTTTCTTACCTTGTAGAATAACCCTTAGAACATGAAGGTTTGCACCTTGGGGGCTTGAGGAAACCTTGGGAGGAATAATATAGAGGTAAGGAGTCCATAACATCATTTGGGGAGAATTTGGAATGAATTCAATGAAGGTAAGAGTTGGTATTTATAGGAAAAGTGAGGGATTATTTTAATAATTTCCAAGGGACACCTCATGGGTGGTATTTGCAAAACCATGGGCTTGACCATGGTATTTTCCCACGTTTAAATCCACTTGGGACACCTCAAATATTATTTAACTATATGAAAGTTGACCAGATTTATGACATCATTATTACATCATTAATGATGTCATTAACACACTGAAACTAAAGACTGTATTTTTTACTATTCACTGAAAAATCAATTGTTTCAGAAAAATTCCCAAAATTCACCCTAACCATTTTTTGATGTCTATAATTCAAAAGTGAAATCCATTTTTCAAAAATAATTTTCTAAATATTATTAATTTAATTTTAAAAAAGGTCATAATTAATTTGAAAAATAACAGTCTTAAAGTCCAATTAGTTTTATTCCTCATTGAAAAATTAATTAAGATCTCACTATATTATTGCCTTAAGAAAATAAAATAATAATATCATTTACTATTCATAAGGGTCATATTACTATTAATATTACTATTCATATTACTATTCATATGGGTATGTTACTATTCACCAAAAATCAAGTTTGTTCTATTAGACTTCAAATGACGTACTGAACACAACTCTAGATGACCATTTTTTCGAAATTCAAAACATAGAAGAGGCAATGTTGTGTTTAATGGATAGATTATAAAATTGAATTATATATTTATTTTCAAAACCTTGGGGTGTTACATTCTCCCCTCAAAAAAATTTCCTCCTCAAAATTCACAAAATATTGCCAAAAAGAATCGGGTATGTATTTAAGATAAGCTCCTCAGGCTCTCATGTTGCTTCCTCCATCTTATGGTTCCTCCATAGAACCTTTACCAGATGAGTCGTCTGATTCCTCAATAATTGTTCTCTAGTATCAAGAATCTTGATAGGATCTTCACAATAAGATAGATCTGGATCAAGTTGTACTTCTTTATAAGTGATTACATGTGTTGGGTCTGGCATGTACTTTCTTAACATTGACACGTGGAACACATTGTGAACCTTGGAGAGATTTGGATGCATTTCCAAACGGTAAGCTACGGCTCCAATTCGGCCCATAATTTCAAAAGGTCCGATGTACCTGGGACTTATAATTCCCTTCTCACCGAATCATATAATACCATTCCATGGAGATACCTTTATGAAAACGTGATCACCTCCCTGAAACTCTAAATCCTTCCTTCGGTTATCTATATAGCTCTTTTGCCTACTTTGAGCTATTTTGATAGGGTTCTGGATAATATTCACCTTTTCCATTGTTTCTTCAACAAGTTCTAGGCCCATGAGTTTTCATTCACCAACTTCATCCTAGCAATTTGGTGTACGACATCTCCTCCCATATAATGCTTCATATGGTGCCATCTGAATACTTGAATGGAAGCTATTATTGTAGGAAAATTCCACGAGAGGTAAATACTAATCCCACATGCCTTGAAAATCAAGTGAACAAGACCTCAACATGTCTTCCAATATTGGAATAGTCTGTTCTGATTGTCCATCAGTTTGTGGGTGGTAGGCAGTGCTCAAACGAAGATCAATATCTAGGGCCTTCTAAATACTTTTACATAATCTTGATGTAAAATGTAGATCACGATCAGAAACAATCGACTGGGGTACTCCATGAAGTCTCACAACTTCATCAATATATATTCTTTCTATACGTTCAAATGGTAGATCTTCTATTATAGCAAGAAAATGTGATGACTTAGTAAGACGATCAACAATGAACCATATTGCATCGTTCCTTCTAATATTCTTTGGTAGTCCCATGACAAATTCCATCGTGATATTATCCCACTTCCAATAAGATATTGGAAGAGGTTGCAATACTCCTCCAGGCTGTTGCCTTCTAGATTTCACTTGTTGAAAAACCATACATCTTGATACAAAATCAGCAATCTACCTCTTCATGTTGTCCCACAAAAAATGTTCCTTCAAATCTCTATACATCTTAGTGATACCAGGGTGTATAGAGAAATTGGAACTATGAGCATCATCCAAAAATTCCCTTTTTAGATCAGGAATATTTGGAACATAAATTCTCTTCCAAAATTTCAAAATTCCATCTTCATATACGAAGTCACTCAATCTCCCATCATTCACAACTTTAATCTTCTTTTGAAACTCCTCATCATCAGCTTGAGAAATTTTTATCCTTTCTAGTAAATATGGTTTGGAAACCATTTGAAAAGGCATTTATGTTTCACATTCCATGGTTATTCCCATATCCATCTTTACTAGATCCATGAAAATAGGATCTCTTTCAACTCTCATCTTGTTCAAAACTCCATGATCCTTTCTGATCAAAGCATCTACCACCTTATTTGCCTTCCCCAGGTGGTAGTGTATTGTGAAATCATAATTCTTGAGTAGTTCAAGAAATCTCTTTTTCCTCATGTTGAGTTCTTTCTGTGAGAAAATATACTTAAAAGTCTTGTGATCAGTATAAATCTCACATTTTTTTCCATAGAGATAATGTCTCCATATCTTCAAAGAAAATATTACAGTAGCTAACTCAAGATCATGAGTAGGATAGTTTTTCTCATGAACTTTTATCTGTTGTGATGCATAAGAAATAACCCTATCAGTTTGCATAAGGACACAACCAAGTCCTTTCTTTGAAGCATCACTATAAATAACAAACCCGTCATTCCCCGATGGCAGAGTCAATATAAAATCATTGAATAATATTATCTTTAGTTATTCAAAACATTCTTCACAATCTTTTTTCCAAACAAATTTAACCCATTTATGTGTGTGCTTCGTTAGTGGGTTAGCCAGTCGGGCAAAATTCTGCACGAAACGCCGATAATAACCTGCTAAGACAATAAAACTGCATACCTCAGTTATGTTTGTTGGTGTGGGAAATTCATGGTTTTCCTTTGTCTTCATAGGATCAACTAGTATTCCATACTTAGAGACAATATGGCCTAGAAAAGGAACTAAATGAAGCTAGAATTAACACTTTCTAAACTTCCCATATAATTGATTTCTTCTAAGAGTTTTCAGAATAGTTCTCAAATGATCCTCATGGTCTTCATAGATTTTTGTGTTTAGTAGGATATCATCGATGAATACCACAAAAAAGTTATCAAGATATTACTTGAAAACTCTATTCATTAAATCCATGAAAATAGAGGGTGCATTTGTTAGTCCAAAAGGAATCACTGTAAACTCATAATGCCCATACCTGGTTCGAAATGCTGTCTTCGGGATATCTTCCTTCCTCACACGCAGTTGATGATATCTGGATCGAATTTAAATATTTGAAAAGTATTGATCTCCATAAATTTGGTCAAATAAATCATCAATCTGGGGAAGATGATACTTATTCTTCATTATAATAGCATTTATTTCCCCGTAATCAATGCAAAGCCTCATGGATCCATCTTTCTTCTTGACAAAGAGAACAAGGGCTCCCCATGGAGAAACACTAGGTTGAATAAATCCATTTTCACACAAATCCTCTATTTGTTTCTTTAGATATACTAATTCCACAGTGGACATTCTATAGGGAGTCTTTGATATAGGACTTGCATCAAGAATTAAATCAATAGAGAACTCAACTTCCCGCTCTGGAGGATGTCTAGGTAAATCCTATGGAAATACATCAATGTACTCTTTCACTATGTGCACATATTCAATTTGAATATTTCTTTCCTCTCACATAGATATTGGTTTATCTTCCTCTCCAAGTATTTCATTCCATAGAGCTTCTGGGGGTGGTTCTAGATAAGAATAAGGTGGAAAAGTTTCTGCCCTAAAGACAAGGGATTCTACACCATTTTCAAAAACTGTAACTTCCTTTTTCTTTCAATAAACCCTCACATCAGAATTTCATAGCCAATAAATACTGAGAATTATATCAAATTAAGTCATGGGTATGATGATAAGGCTAGAATCTAAAGCATGTCTTGGTGTTTGGAGGGGGACTAGTAGACATGCCTTTGTTGCAATGATACATCCCATGGGAGTTTTGACTGAAAACTCATTCCTTAAATCAAATTGGACATATCTAATTTTCATGGAAAACTGAGAGGATATAAATGAATGTGATGATCTAGAATCAAATAAAGTGTTGGATAAGTTTGAGGAAACAATTAAAGTACCTGCCACCATGTCACTAGGAACTTCAAACTCTACGATTGTAATCGCATAGGCTCTCCCTTGATATCGTGGATTTTTCTAAGGAATGTTTCCTTGGTTCTTAGGACACTCATTTTCATAGTGTCCCAACTCTCTACAATTTTAGCATTGAACATCATTGAATTTTTTCTTCCCCTTGTATTCATCAGATCGATGACCCTTTTCTCCGCAGTTATAGTAGACTCTCTTACCTTTCAAGCATTTCTTGGGATGATTCTTTCCACAGTTCTCTCATAATGGGAAACTATTCATTCCCCTGCTCTTCTTTGGTGCTTATCCTTTTCCTTTATTTTCATAATGCCGCTTCTTATCTTGGTATCCTTTGAAAAAAATTGATCTAGAAAATTCCTTCTCTGTTTTGATGGAACTTGATACAATTTCATTATATGATGAAAATTATTGAGTAGCCAGTGCCCTTCGAATACTTGGCTTAAGACCTTCAAAGAAATGATCAATCTTGTCCGCTGAGTCATGAACATAATCCACGACATACCTGGATATCCTTGTGAAGGTAGCCTCATACTCTGCAACACTGTCTTATTCCCTTTGTTTCAAGCCAAGGAATGTCCTCTTCATTTCAGTTCATTGCTCACAAGGGAAATATTTTTCATAGAATATTTCCTTAAAAGTCCTCAAATCCATATCCTCTATCTCTTCTTACTCCGTGGTATTTTTAATCAAGGACCACCATTGATCATCATCGCCCTTGAGACAATATACTGCCAATACTAACTTTTCATTTTCATTGTATCTTAACGCCATGAATATCATTTCAAGGGACTTGATCCATTGCTCAGAAACTGCTGGATTAGTAGTCCCACTGAAAGATGGGGGATTCTACCGCATGAAACGATCCAAAACAGGTGTTGAATGGTTATTCGTTACAACTTGAGTATGTTTTCCCAATATGGTCATGATCTGATCTGCTCCAACGTTGATTGTGTTGACTTGCTCAGTATGGAGATCCCTACCTTTACCATGAGTATTTATTCCCCTTATTCCATTAGATGCCATTTCTAAATAATGGGATACACTAGATTAGTTTATGAATCTCAAATAGAAAAGCACTCAACATAGATTGAAATTCTATGCATAAACATGGTTCCTCTAAGGAAAAATTTACATTAACTCCTTCATAATGGCTT